>VWZI01019326.1:1121696-1152210 GCA_013396835.1 Psilopogon haemacephalus
TTTGTGCTTGGGATTGCACTGACCCAGGTGCAAGACCTTACACTTGGCCTTGTTAAATGTCATGAGGTTAGCCTGGGCCCACCTCTCCAGCTTGTCCAGGTCCCTCTGGGTGGATCCCTGCCCTCCAGCAAGTCGACTGTGCTGCACAGCTTGGTGTCATCTGCAAACTTGCTGAGAGTGCACTCGATTCCTCTGTCCATGTCACTGACAAAGATGTTAAACAGCACTGGTCCCAGTACTGACCCCAGAGGGACGCCACTTGTCACTGGTCTCCAGGTGATGTTTGGGATTTTGTTTTGTTTTCTTTAGTAATCTTTTATTTTGCAACAGAGTCTTACTATACAGTAGAAACTCTGCTTCATATCAGGAAAAACTTTAACTGTATCCTGCTTTCAATGAATTTTGAATTTCAGCAAAGGCTGGCTGGCTGTTTCTACCCACATCAAGACTTAGTTTGTTTAGTACCTCATAACAAAGTAACAATAAATTCACACACTGTAGGAATGTCCTGTGTAATCAAGCCCTCAATCTGGTATAAATCATGTTGCTTATGAATACAGAAGTCAGAAAATAAATGTGTGTTAGAAAAATACAAATGAGAAGCTCTAAGCAGTATGATGAAATGTGATATGTCTGTTGACACAGGATATTTTATTGCTGGATCTTGCTGTAACGTCAGAAGACTGTTGAAAACCAACAATGAACTCAGATTTGATTCTTACTTTTATGTTCCTTTATCTTTAGACTTGAATGGTGTCTGTCAATTTTCAAAAGGAAAATTACTTGGTGGATTTCTGAAGGCATCATTTTCCTTTCTCATACAGATGAATAATTCTTTTAAAAATATTTCTTAGCATCTTTGTAGTAAATTTTTGTATTTTGACAAAAGCTGCTCTTGTTGTAGGGGCAAAATAACTGTCTATCATGTTGTATCATTAAGAGAACAGGATAGTAAAAAGTGTCAGCCTTAGACCTGAGAGTTATGTAGATAAGTTGCTGTTGACTTTCTTTCAGGAAATGTGCAGGTGCAGTATCACTTTCAAGAAAGAATTATTGTCTCATAGATGAAGGGACAGGGACAATGTGGACCAGTCTATTGCTATTTATTCCCTGGCCAGTTTCAATCCTTAGGCCATTCTGTATTGGCTTCCTTATACCTGTTACTGCCAGATGTTGATCATAGGATTTCTTTTTCCATTGCAGTCCTCCTTACACTGTGAAACTGAGATAATTTTACTACTTTAATGCCTTCAGAATATGCAAGTTTAAAACTTAGGAGTGTGTAATTTGGGATGATTTCAGAAGAGCAATTCAATTTGCAATTGTATTTTGGAAGAGAGGATCATTGTGTATCTTATTCTGGTACTGCAATAAGTAAATCTGTGACACAAATCTTCATTTCCATGTCATGATTGTATTGAGAGTGACACTGGAGACACCATTTATATCACAGAGATGAAGTTCAAATCAGAGATACCAGCTATGATGTCAGGCTCTTAGCATCTTTGTGTATACTGTGATGAATTGTCCTCTAGGGTGAAATCCTGAATCTACCCCAATTTTGTCCTTTTTTTTTTTTTTCCTTTTTTTGTTTCTGGTGGTTTGTGTTTTTTTTTTTTTTTTAATACTTTTAATGACTGTAATGGTAGTGGTATGATGTGAAGATTAAAAAAAAATATATGGTTTATTAATTTTGATATTCTGGAGTCTCGCTACCGAGCACAATTTTAATAATAAGTTGTTTGCAATGGTCATGAAAAACATTACACAGATGAGAAAAAGAAATCTAGAACACTTAAGAAATATCTAGCAAAATACAAACATTAAACCATTAGAACTGGAAAGAGGTTATTGCAATTGATTATACTGCTTGCCCACTAGAGGGACCCTAGAAGCTTCTTTCTGCTTAAGGCAGAATACACTTGCATTCACTTAGAATTTACAGAGTTTTGCGAAAAGGCTCAAAGTATTTGCTCATAAAAGTTATCTCCTGATTCCTGGGGCTAACTATAGTTTCCAGACAGTACTGAAACACTTGCAGGGAGTTCTGTTGGTGCCTTGTCAGCTGTTGAGGCTTCTGAATCTTCCCAGGCTCTAACAAGGTGCTGGGAGAGAGGCAGATGATACTCTAACCTGATCACGGTTCCTCTTAGATGATCTATGTCCCTTCCAGGACTTCCAATTGCAGCAGAAGACTTGCAGGTGTGCAGTCTTGGCATGGAGGTATGCAGAGGTGTAGTCAGGATGTCTTGCAGATGTGCAGATGGGCACAATGTTGTGCTGGCTAAGCGAGCCTATTGTGCGAAGGCACTCAATGTCTTCCCCTGCCAAACTTGAGACATGGTAAGTTTCCAGGTAGACAAACTCAAAGTATCAGGGCTTGTTATTACATAGCAGGCTAGCTTGTAGCTTAGCAGAGCATGGCAGGATGCAATGGCAGAGAATGATAAGACAGGTGCAATGGCATAAACACATTAAGGCAGAGCACAATAAGGTGGAGGACATTGTGTTTACTTGCTCATCTCTTTTTATCAGTGTAGCCTGAGACTAATGGGTCTTTGGCCACGGATTAACCAATCAGAATGGCAGTTTGGCAAACTTAACCATATTAGGTAAAGTTAGGACAGAACACAATCAAGTATATAAACACATGAAGTACTCTGTTTACAAGTTTGGAAGGGATGTGTAGGAGACAGAAAGGCACCAGGACCTTTGTTTTCCTTTCCTGCCCTTGCTTCCTCCAACAACAGGAGAGAGGGAGAGCAGAAAACATATCTGGGCAAGCCAGGACATATTTAGGCCTTTTTTGGTCTTCTGTGACAATGAAGGAGCTGTCTATAGCTGCTAAACCATTATTTCTATGGAATAAGTGACTCTGCAAGTTCTGTTTTGTTTTGTTCCTTTTATTGACGGAAAAGTTACTGAACCCAGCAGATAGTGAGAGCCACTCTTTGCTTCTGCCCTCATTTGTAATCAAGAAGATAATAAGGTACCTTTAAACACTTTTCTTTCCTTACTGTTCTCACAAGATGAAGGTGGATCAATAGAGAATTCTCTATCAAGTCGAGCTTGTTTTGTAGTCATAATGGCTACCAGTTGAATCAGATAAAATTAATTCACTCCAATTGCTTGTCTATTGTGCTTATCTTTCCATAATTCTGCTTCCAAAAGATGTCTGTCTACATGAATATGTTTTAAAGGAGGTATCACAAAGCATTTTGCAGCATAGAATAGGTTTCTTTGGCATGTGGATGACAGCTGAATGACATACTGAAACACTCAATAATCACACAGAACAGGGGAAACCCTGGTGGTCCCGCTGAGATCAGTTACAAAGTTGGGTCATTTGCATATGAGTGGCTGGCTAAGTAGTTAATTGGGCAAATACCACTAATAATAGGAGACGTCTGTCTCTTGTAGAAGACTGTGGGCATATAGTGGGCCTTGTCCCACCTGAATCATTCTTACCATCAGAGTTCCCTAAGCTTGCTTTCTCTTACATCAGTATCTGTTGTGTTACCCCGTGTCTTACAGTCGATCTGTTCTCTCTTTGATCATTGTTAGCTGTCCAAGGGCAGGGTATGTATGTCAGTGTTCCATTGCAGTCACCTACTTGTTGGGTTGTTTTGCTGATTATTCCCTTAGATTCATTGTTACTAATTTCCACAGATTAATTATAAATTAGGAGGCTAGAAACAGAGCTGAATCTCAAATCTTTGCTGATATTTAGGAGGAAGATGGAAAAAAAAGAAAAATTGAAATGAGTTTGCATAAGTTGTCAAAAGCAAGATACAAACTATAACCTTAAAGTAAGAACTTTGTTAAAAATTTACCAACACAATTTGCCATTTCAGGCTTTGTATTAATTTTGAGGCTGACAGGTTAATTTGTTTCCCACACTACTCAGAGATGCTGATCTAGTTCTGTTTAGCCTGTAAAAAAATTAGACTTTAAGAGAAAGTTACTAGTCTTATCACCCAGTTATTCACTCCAAAGAGTAGGTAGTGATGTAGGTATTTCAGTGTGTATTCACTTTGAAATTAAAGCCTCTTTAGGGCAAAGAAATTGAATACTTTTTACCTTTTGTTGTTGTTGCTTCTTTCACCTACTCTACATACAATTGTAACTGACATAGGACATAATTCTTGAATTAAAAAATAAATAAATTAAAACCTTTCTCTTGGAAACAAACTTACTTTAAGTTTCTATATTGTTACACTGCCTAAAATATTATGGGGAGAGGGTCATTGGGACTTGTCTGCAATAGCTGAATACTCTGTTGAGTCATGATTTTCTAGGGCTGAATGACTGTTACTTCAGCAGGTATATTTCTGTAATGCATTTTTTTTAAACATAGTGAATTGAATTAATACTTTGGACTGTTCATTCAGTATTTTTCTAATATGTGACTTTCAAATATCCACAAATGTACAGACTGTGCTAGAGGATGTTACTTTGTTGCAGTAAAACACAGCTATGTCTCAAGGAGAAAAATGTTAATACTTACAGACCTAGTCATGCTCCTGGATATGCCAGTCTAACTGTGTTCAGTGAGTGTAGGCTTAACTCTGTCAATAAATTTAATTTTAAACTTGAAACACGAAGAAACAAAAGACTGCTTCATGTTTCACTCTGGGGATGTGTGAATGATCTCATTTGAGGTCTTACAGATTTTCAACACCACCTGGTCAGCATTTAGCCTTGTGCACTGATGTCACAGCCATACTTGGTGAGCACTGAAAGGCAAATACAATGATTTGGCCATTTCTGATCTTTTAAGATTCACCTCACCTGCCTCCTCTGTATTACTATTGTGAAATTCTCAGTAGAGCCGAGTTCAGTAGGGTAAATCTGATCCAAAATGTTGCCCCACTGTGTATTATGGAATAAATTCAGTGTGGCAAATATACTCTATTCCAAATATTTCACAGTTTCCTCTTGTTTATGAGTAGAGATTTTAAACTCTCCAATAAAACACTTCTCCCTCTCACTCTTGGCTTTTGCTTATCCTTCAGAGTCAGTTTTCTGAATTCTAACTCACCTGCTTGTGAGCTGGAGCAGCAGAAGATGCATAAACATTCTGTTGTGAGTGCATATGTTTACAGAAGAAAATTAATTTTGTGCATATTCTCCAGGCTTCCTTATAATGTGCTGATCAGCAAATATGCTTTCCTGTAAGCCAATTCGGTAGAACAATTGTGAAATAAAACCACAATAGAACAGAAAAAAATAGGCTTATTGTAAGACTGGGGTTTTGAAAAGCATCTAGAGAATTTTGGAAGAAAATCTGATTGTGAAAGTCAAAGAAATCTGTATAGGTAAATTCTTCAGCATTCTGGAAAAAAAAAAATTCGAAATGAATAAATATAGGAAAACTGCACCGCAGTGTATTGACTCTGAAAGGAAGAAAGCAAATTCAGGAAATACCCAGACTTCACATGAGAGCAGGCAAAGCAACCTGAAAAATTTGTGAAGATAGAATTAAAAACAGACTCCTGAGTACTTTTAATTTTTTTTTTAATTACATGTTTTTGTTTGTTTGTTTGTTTGTTTTCTTTAAAGAATACCTAACCTAACAGAAGGCTAAAGGCTGGATTGAACTTAACTGTTTAACTGCTGTGACTTCAGAGCTTCAAATTTAAGTCTTACTGTTTAAGGGAACTAGATTTGGGGGTGGCTGGAGTATAAAAATCTCTGTTATACTGCAGTTGTAGTTTTCTTCACTGCTGCCTTTAATTGGAGTAGATGACCTTTGAAGCCCCTTCTAGCCTGGGCCATTCTATGATTCTATGATTTGAAGACTAACACTGTGTTATATCCAGCACAATCCTGTCTTCCTGACACCCATCTTTTGAGTATTTATAAGCATTGATGAGATACCCCCTCAGTCTCTTTTCCAGACACAAAGTACTCAACTACAACTACCTGAAGGGAGGTTGTAGCCAGGTGTGGGTTGAACTCTTTTCCCAGGCAACCATCAACAGAATGATGGGACACAGTCTTAAGTTGTGCCAGGGGAATTATAGGCTGGATATTAGGAGGAAGTTCTTCACAGAGAGAGTGATTTGCCACTGGAATGGGCTGCCCAGGGAGGTGGTGGAATCGCCGTCCCTGGAGGTGTTCAAGAAAGGACTGGATAGGGCACTTAGTGCCATGGCCTAGTTGATTGGATAGGGCTGGGTGATAGGTTGGACTGGATGATCTTTGAAGTCTCCAAGATTCTTATTCTCTCAGTCTTTCCTCACAACAGAAATGTTCCAGTCCCTTCATCATCTTTGTAGTTATCTTCTAACTCTAGTAGTGTAGATACGGATATCCCTCCCTTCTATATTGTTACCAGAGTGCTGATAGTTCTTCCCAGTTCAGATGTGTAAACCAGTGGAAGTATATTGTACTTGGATTTTTTTTTTAAAGCAAAACAGCCATTTATATTGTTTATGTTAAAAAAAATGTCTGAAGAAAACCTGAGTTTTAAATATGCATCTTAGCTTTGTTTTTGTTTTTTTTTTTCCTTATGCTTTCTGAACTGGTACAATGTGATTGTTTCATATATTCAAATTTTGTCTTAACTGTAAGGGGTTTAATTTATTTTAAAATGAAGAGCAAGATTTCTAATGGATAAGGATGTAAGAGAGGAAAGTAAAACAAGAAAAAGAAAACAATAAGATGAGAAATTAAGAGAAATCTCTGCATATAGAAAGGAAATAGTTGGAGTTATTTTTTTCCTACTGTGCAGATATTGTCCTCGTAGCTGGCTTTTCAGTTCAGGCACCCTACAACCAGTGTGTTCTCACAGTAGTACTTCTCAATATATTCTCATTCATGCAGCAGGGAGAAAACGCTATTAGCTATGCTAAGAGAAAAGATGCAAGGAGTTAATTATATAAAATTCAAAGGGAAGATGGTCTGAATTACTATCAGATGACAGAGACACACAGAATTAAAGGCAAAGGTACATGTCTGTGTACATCAGACCTTTGACTTTCTAATCCTGCTCATTTGCTGCAGTCAGGATCACAGAGATTATTTTTGTGAGCTACTGCTCAACGAAAGCAAAACAGATCAACCATAGTTTGTGGAATTAGATCAGCCCCGTCCTGAGGCATCAAACATGAAATACAAAGCTTCTGGCAAAAACAGAAATATAACCAACTTGTGCTCCTTATATCTGTGTGAGGAAAGGACATCTGGTGTAGCCATAAAATAAGAAGTGACTTGTTTTAAAAGGAAGAAAAGCATCAATTTGTCATTCTGGAGCTATGCTTTGTGCAGGGCAAAATTGCTGTAGGGATCACAGCAGTCAGGGATAGAGAAAGACTGTAATTGAGCCCATTCTCTACACTCGTAGACATAATCCCCTGATGCAGATACATGGTTTATTAAGGTTGCAGTGTACTAGCTATGGGAATCAGACCTCTAATATCATCCCTGATGCTCTGGAGGAATAATGCTTCTTCCCTTTAGAAGTGTGCTGTGGATGGATGGATGGAATATCATACACCGATGCTATGCACTGGGAAAAGTGAGCACAGAACAGTAAGAAAGGCTGTTTGAAATAAGCCTTGAATGTTAACTTTATCAACAAGCATTAAATGCTTTTCAGATAGGTGAGTATTTGATTTTAATAATGAGATAAGTTGATTTGAGATACATGTAAGTTCTCCAAAAATATCCTGAATTTCAGATCCTTTCCAAGTACACTTTTGCATAAAAGGGGAAAGCTGTGTTGGATGCCATAGAAGGACTGAAGGACAAGTGGAGAAGAAGATTCTGGTGCTAATTTCTGGTGAAAATCTCTGGTGCTAATTAATCTCCATCAAATAGCTAAATAGCAGACTGAAAAAATAGTTCTAGCAGGCCAGACTGAATGCAGGGCAGAGATTTACAGAACTGGATATCTTTATTATATATATTATGGAACATAATTCAGTACAGACTTTTGCCAAATTTTCTGTCCTACTCTGTTCGCTGTGGGATGTGGCTTTTGGTTTTAACGCTTAGATGCTAACAGCAGAATTGGAAACATATCCATGTCATACAGACGTTTGTCATTGTATCTGGCCCAGAATTTCCTCCTCCCCTCCTATTACAGTCTTCTGAAGCTGCTGTGACTGCCTCATCTATACTAGTAGTCACAATTGTAGGAACACTAAGACACAAAGTAATGGGTTTAAGCTACTGTGTTCCTATATTGCAGTGCATATTGAGGGGCTAAGCTCTGAAACTTGGGGATAACAACTGCTTAAATATCTGACTAGCATCGCAGGAGCAATCTTGAAATACATGCTTCTTTTTTAACTGAGCTGATGTTTTTCATCACAAGAGATTCAGTTAATTACAATAAAAGCCTTGAATTGCCTGACATCCTCAGGGCTGCTTCACTTTTTCTCCTATTGTAGGAGATAATGTCTTCACAAAGGCATATGTAATACAGATGAGAATAGTACTTTTGTTTACTACGTGTTGTTTTACAAGCCCAGTGTAGCATAGGACAATACAAAAAGAGAAGCCCAGAAGTCGGGACTATTTCGTTTCCTAGGCTTTTGGTTAAGGTGTCTGGAAGTTGTAGCTCCCTCTGGGTTTCAACTTTACTTACTACCAAAGTCCATAATCGAGGAAAGAAAACCCTGACCCTCAGAAAAGAGTTCCTGGTGAGGACATTACATTGGCCATTCAAAAATCACAATGCTTAATCACTAATGATTTTTTTTAAATAGCAGGCTTTGCTTTAAAGCCTGATGCTAATTGCTCACTCATTCGTGTACACACAGTGTTGGAAATTTTGTATCACTTTAAAGCTTTGAATTTCACCTTTTAGAAAGTTAGTTACAGTAATTTTTCCCCTTTCTAAAATAAATGTGAGAGAAGACAGCAAATTAATCATAGATACAAAGGCTGCCTGTAGTGAGGTAGCTCATTAAGCTTCTTTTTTCCAAACTCTGTGTTTCTTTCAGAATTTTAATCTCTGTAGTATTTTTTGGGTTGGTTTGTTTGTTTGTTTTTAGATGGAGTGTGTGTATTATTCTGCAACAATGAAATGCTTTGCTGGGTCATTTATCATCCTTCGCATTGAGGAAAGTCTATACAATTATCTTTGGGCTTGTGTTATGCTCTAAAGTTTCATAATCCAGGTGTCTGCAGGCTTCTGGAACTTGGGCAGTGGAAGAGGCATATTAGAGAGAGAATACCTCATTGCTTCTGAAAGCCCATGCTTGGAAGTCACATAGCTATATTCCCTTAGACAGAGTAAACTCTTTATTTTCCCTTTGCTTTTCTCTGGCTTATAGCACCACCTACAAGTTATTTTCAAATTGCAGATGCAGGCTGATAATCTTTGCATGTTAGTGTATTTGCTTCCATAGAATCATAGAATGGTTTGGGTTGGAAAGGACCTCCAAAGGTCACCTAGTCCAACCCCTCTGCAGTAAGTAGGGGCATCATCCATTAGACCAGGTTGCCCAGAGCCTTGTTGAGCCTGACATTGAATATCTCCAATATCTCAGCTATCTTCCTGAGCAACATGTTCCAATGTTCCACCAACCTCATGGTAAAGAACTTCCTCCTAACATCCAACCTAAATCTACTCTTCTCTAGTCTCAAACTGTTGTCCCTCATCCTATCACTACAGGCCTTTGTAAAAATAATGTAGATTCATCTGCCCACTCTTCCACACCTTTGTGAGGGCAGCGATGACTTCAGCCATAGCAATTTGCTTCTAAGGATATTGTGGCTCAGTGATTTTGTTTATGTCTCAGGAATTAATGAACTTCATCCAATTCTGAAGGTCAACACAAGTCCCTGCATTAAATTTATTCCTCATTGCTGGATTTTAATTAATGAGGGAGAATTGTTGGCATTAGGGATGGACCAAATGCCAAAACATGGTAAACCAGTGTAAAAGATTTATCTTCCACTGGATGGAAGATCAAGTCCAAAGACAGTCACCATAGGCAACCAAATGCAGTCTTATTGTTCTTTATTGTTCTTCAGGTGGAGCTTCATGCTAAACCACTGAGATAACTTTTAATAAAACTGAATGGCATGCACCAATATGAAGGCACTCTACAGCTATCAGAACAACTAGTGCACCACTATTGCCACTGCTGAGCTCACAAACCTGAGCTCATACAGCTCTTGCTATTAAGTAAAAGAGGGAGAAGATTATTTGATTCCATTTGAGGAAAATACTGTTTAACTGAATGCCTCCTCCCTGGGGGGCTTCAAGGCCAGGCTGGATGAGGTCTTGAGCAGCTGAGTCTAGCTGGGAGGCATCCCTGCCCATGGCAGAGGGGTTGTAGTAGATGATCTCTAGAGTTCCTTCCAGTCAAGGCCATTCTATATTTTTATAACCTTTCAATGTAAGAAGAACTATTAATTTCCAAAGTGTGTTACTATTAACAGTGGATAGCTTGTCAAAGGACTTTTCTGCCTAGGTGCCTACTTCATCAGATGACATGAACCTTGTGACAGAATTCCTGAATCCTGCTGGTAAAATTTGAAAAGTCTGCAGATACTTTTATTTTATTTGCCCTTCCTTCACTTTTTTTTTTTTAATTACCAGATGAGGACTTTTGCATGAGGACAGGATTTGGTATTTGAGAATTCATAGGCTCCTGCTGCTTCTTCCTTGAGTAAGTTATAATCAGCTTGTGATATCAGAGATGGCTATTGTAGAGGTGATTATGTCATAAAAACGTGGTTCCAAGTGTGGAGAATAAGCAACAGGAGCATAAGAAATGGGAAGTAATTACCTACATTTCCTATTATCTACTATAGTAATACAATTGAAAAACACACCTTGTCTCAGCAAAGAGGCAAATTGTTTCTAAACAGAGAATAACTCAGAAGTTTTGATTACTGTGTCAGGTGCTCTTTTGGATTCTATTAATCTCACAACCAAATTAACAACTGGCAGATGACAAAAAAAGTTGTTTTAGCAGTGTGTATTAGGGATTTTATTATCTTTTTATTATACGTTACATGTAAGAGAGAGGTAGATTTTTGCAACATAGTAAAGTTGACAACTCTAGTACGATAACTTTAACAATATCTGTTACTTGAGAACAGTACTTCAGATATTGTGGGAACAGCTGTAGTAATTACTTAGTTCTTTCTTTTAGCCACATACTTTGGTGTCATGTAAAAAAGAGATAGCAGAATACCTGATATGGAAGGTTTTGATTTGGGAGTTTAAGATGATGGTAAAGCTTTCTGAATAGCCTCCCCTGAGTCAGTCACTTCAGGAGAAAGTCTTGTGCTGTCTCTGCACAGAAAACAGTTTCTTTGAAATGAATGTGGGTTTCTGCCAAGATTCCTTCTTTCCTCCCCCTTCTCCTTATTGCTTTAAAGAAAGCCAGCAGAAGTGCTCTGAAGCATCAGCATCTTGTTCAATTTGCAAGTATGTGACTGCCATAGTCCTCTAACTAGTTACAACATATTGTTTCTATCTTGAACAGTATTAATTTCCAGTTATCAGGGAATAAATTATGGAAATGCTAATGAGAAATGTTTGCTTGCATTCTTCTCCAGATGCTCTTTAAATGAAGGCTCAGTGCTGCAGTTACTGTCCCACCTGGTCCCATTTTGTTGCTAGCATTGATCTACTCATATTGCTTAAACTGAATTACTGCTTGTGCACCTTGCATGGACATTGTGTTCACACTGGGGCTCTTGAGTTCCTTAGCCTGATTTTGGGTACAAAAACCTGGTCATAGCACCTTTTTTTTTTTTTTTTTTTTTTTTTTGGCAGGCTAAGAAAATCCAATTAACCTGGATCCTAACTCAGCCACTGAGCACCCCAGTCTCCTTGAGAAACTAGATGTGCTCTGCTTTGTGTCTCCATTTTCCATCTTTAAAATGAGAGTGCAAAGGTGGAAAATAGGAATACTATCCACTGAATCCTCCCTCTTTCATTCTCTGGGAAGAGTTAAGTTTGCAAGGAAGGTGGACTTCTGAATCTCATCTCTGTGCCAATCCACTAGCCCTTACACTAAGTACTTCCTAGGATTCTTCTGATAAATCCATCCATCCTTCAGCTGGCTTTCTGTCTGCTTTTTGACAGAAACTCTACAAACCTCTCTGCAAGCACCTCTGCAAGTACTCTCTCTCCTACTTTTATTATTTTTTTTTTTTTTAGTGTTAGCCTGTCGGGAAGAGCGCCATGGAGAAATGACACAACACCAATATGGTTAGGTTGTAGCAACCTTTATTGCACTTCTACAGCTCCTTTTATTGCCAACACATGAGGGGGCATTCTCTAAATACTGTAAGCTAATTGGTAAAGGAGATTATATGTGGCAGACAGTAATTGGTTATTGTCCGAGTATTGACCATATCAAAAATGCCTCTTTTTAACTAGAAACTTCTGGCTATGTTTTCCAGAAGTGGTGATTGTCTCAGTCTGCACCTTTGTTTTCCTTCCCTCTGTTCCGGCTCCACTTTCTCCTCAAAGGCCTTCCGCTGTGCTTCTCTTCAAAGGCATTCCTCACAGCAGGGGTTGTTCACCACTATTAGGCAATAGTGGGGGTTGCTCATTGCTATCAGGCTATGTCCCTTCTCTCTTAGAAATTTCTCCACATTAACCTAGTGAAGTTTTAACCCATTGGGAATTGCAACTTTAACACCTAATACAATGGTTGGGATCAGACCAATGAACCTAATTTAGCAGTCCCCTTAAGTATATTATGAGGAGCAGCATATAACTTTAGTGTTGAGTCCTTCACAGAATGTCATGTTCACCTGCTGTCAATTTAGTGGTCCCACCTGCAATACGAGATTATATTGCTTTTCTTTATACCATTTCTTCTCTTTGGATGCTATTGTTAAAAATTGGTTTGTCTTCTCTGCTTAAACATAGTAATACTAATCTCATAAGCTTCTTGCAGTTAAGATTTGTTTTCCTGTTAGAACAGATAAAATTTCTTGGGTATTGTGAGCGAGGAAAGTTGTACCATAACTTTTTTAATTCTTTAATAAGTAGAGGGTGAAATAGGATGATCTTAGATGGGCTGAACCCTCTTCAAGCTTATTAAACTACTGTGTTTGAATAGAGACATTAAAAAAAAAAAAAAGTTTATTCTTGCTCTCCAACTTAATCCAGGAATTTGAAAAACTAGAGAGATTGGGGTCTTTTAAAGTATTCAATATCTTTGTGTTCTATTTCAGGGAACAGTGTTTCTGGTTTATGCAAGCCATGTAAAAGACGTCAATAAATTATCCATTTCAGAATTACAGAGAATCACAGAAAAGATCCAGTTGGAAGAGACCTCAAAGGACATCCAGTCTAACCTGTGGCCCAGCACTGAATGGTCAATGTTAAACCATGTCCCTAAGTGCTGTAGTGTATCTTTTACTTCCCTGAAATTATAGGCTTTTTCAGTTATTTGTCTCACTTTTTTTCTCTATACTCACAGTTGCTATAATTTCTGAACATTGCTTGATAGTCATACCTTTGTTTATCAGAATGTGTTACCCCTTTGGTGGTGGAGATTTCCCACTAAGCTGACTCCACCCAGAAAAAAGCCAAATAAGGTACAGATTAAAAAAAAAATCCTGGTTTCAAATATACTTTAACAAAAACCCAAACCAAAACAGCAGCAACAACAACAACAAAAAAAAAGGCACCAAACAAAAACATCCAACCCTCCCACCCTGCAACATCTTGGATTGCTTGCTTTCCTGCAGAGAGCAGTGTGGCTTGAAAAATAGCACATACACTATTTCCATTCTGCAGACCATGTGTTGAATGCAGGCAAAATCTGAGAACCACTGAACATATTCATAGCTCTCTGTGCACACAAAATGTGCAGTCAAACTGGTGATCATCACACCATCAGGTTCTGCTCCATGGTCATGGCTGACTCAAATGGATAGTAAATACTAGCTTTGCAGCTGACTTCTCAATCATCTAAATACTGCTGTCCTTGCATCTAGCTGTTCTCACATCATACAGGCTCCTTTCTCCCAGAACTCAATTTTGCTGTCACTGAACCAGTGATAAAACCTGAGCATGAACAATTGGCATTCTTAAAGGTAAACATGAAGTCTTATCACTTGGTGGCTGTTGCTGAAGATTGCAGCAGATGAGTGCTGGGTACTGACACTTTGAGATGAGAGATTGCCACAAAGGGAGAAAGAAAAGTCTCTGTACTGATTATAAACTACTTAATACTTCTGACTTATATATAACTTTGAGCCAGTTACCCTTCAGTCAAATGGTCACAATTAAATACATTTCCAAACTGTTTAAACAACGTAAGATCTAACAGTATTTTTCATTTTCACCTTAGATTAGCTTGGGTATTTTTTCATAATGATGTAAATGCTGTGATTTTTTTTCAATAATGTTTTGGGAAAGGATTCTGAATGACACTGTACAAAGGGGTTGTGTTGAACTCTTCCGGCTGTTTCCTTTGCTTAGCAGGCCACAGGTGCTAAAATGAGTACTTGAGTGCAAGGTGCCTTGCTTTATAATGAGGCTGACCTATCCTTTGGCTCTTGATTCTAGTTCATTATTTCTATAGGTCAGTGCTAGCTATTCTTTTTTTTTTTTTGGTTTACCACTGTACCATCTTTCAATCTGCACAGGCACTCTGTGCTCTCCATAGAGCTCATTATCTCAAGTAAAAATTCACTCCTGGTGCAATTCTGTTTCCTCTTTCACATTGGGGCAGTAGGACTCCGTATCTCTCTCCACCATAAAATCTGTGCTCAGGTGCTGCTTAATCCTGTTCCTGCTTACATTTCAGAGACATTTGCAGCTCTGAGCTGTGCCACATATGAACTGCATTAGAACTTAAAACAGGCTTCTCTGCTTCTCCTACCTGAATTCTACTAGGGCTTTCCCTCTATGCAGTTGAGATTTTCAGACCTGTGGTATGAGTCAAAATGAAGGCGAGTAGCATGGACATTCCCTTATTTTTGTAGGTGAATGGTATTTAGCCAGTTGGGATGACAGAGTCATTCTCACTCTCTGGCCTACTGAATGGTTGGATACTTTTATGGAATGGATCAGCTTTTATAGTCTATGCTTAGTATTTAACTTGTGAGAGAAAAGTTTAAAAATGTAGGTGGGAGTACAAACCAACACAAAGAAGTAAATAACCCCTCCCTAGTACATTGTCAGTGTAATTAGATGGCTAGGTCCCCTCAGAATCTTACTTGATAGAGTCTTAAATATCTTGCCCAGTGACAGAGGAAGGGTATCATAGCTGCCTTCTCACAGGTATGCCACTCCCTATGAGACCTGCAGTGGGTAAATTCATCAAAGAGGCTGATTCAGACTTCACTGTGTTTTCTAGATTTTACATTGAGAATCTCTCTGTCATGAAGACCTTTTATCTCTGAGCCAAGCAAAGGCCAGGTGGATAAATGATTTGACAGATGCTGTATATCCAGAGCTTAAAAAATATTTCTGTGAAATTTGAAAAAGGCAGAGGGGAGGAAGAAGGCTAATTGCATTTACATTCATCACACCAGAAGCCTGAGTTGGTGATAAGGTGTTGGTAGCTGAAGTAAGCTGCAATCCCATGTAGCATCTCATTTCTACTTATTGCCTTGCTTCCTAACGCATGTATGCAGTGTGTCCATGGATCAAGGTTTCTTTCTTGACCTACTGCTTGTTTGTATGAAAAAGGTAAGAGCTTAAAGCTGTTTCCTCCCCTTTAGTAAAGCATCAAGTTTCTGCCAATGTTACATTATTTATGTATATTTTTACAGAAGGCAGCACTTGCACATAGAATGAATTATAACATATAAACATATGATGATGAGTCCAATTAATCCCTTGAAATTAATGAATTCAGTTTCAAACTTTTGAAAATCCTTAGATGATGTCATAAGTTTACACTTCATGTAGAATTCTGGTTTGTTTTCATATAGCTACAAAGTTTTCTGCAAGGTGGGTTCCAAACAGAGTTGGGGTTTTCTTTCTTTTGTTTTTGTTTTCAGTATGGCTCCACAGTCTAGTTTTGGTAGTGTTGAGATCGTATTTTCACAGAATTGACCAGGAAAAGACCTATAGGATCATCAAGTCCAGTCTAACCCTCTAATTAATCTAACCCTTCTAATTAACTAAACCATGACAATAAGTGCCTCATCCAGCCTCCTCTTAAACACCTCCCCGGGCAGCCCATGCCAATGGGTCATCACTCCTTCCATGTAGAACTTCCTCCTAATGTCCAGCCTAAATCTGCCCTGGCACAGTTTGAGACTGTGTCCTCTTGTTCTGTAACTGGGTGCCTGGGTGAAGAGACCGACCCATGCCTGGCTACAACCTCCTTTCAGGTAGTTGTAGAGAGCAATAAGATCTCCCCTGAGCTTCCTCTTCTCCAGGCTGAACAACCTCAGCTCCCTCAGCCACTCCTCATAGGGTTGTGCTCCAGGCCCTTCACCAGCCATGTTGCCCTTCCCTGGACATGTTGAAGCACTTAAACATCTCTCTTAAGTTGAGTGGCCCAGAACTGGATGCAGTACTCAAGGTATGGCCTAACCAGTGCTGACTACAGGGGCAGAGTGACCTCCCTGGTTCTGCTGGTCACACTATTCCTGACACAGGCCAGGATGCCATTGGCCTTCTTGGCCACCTGGGCACATTGCCGGATCATGTTCAGTTGGCTGTCAACCAGTACCCCCAGGGCCCTTTCTGCCTTCAGCCGCTCTGTCCCCAGCCTGTAGCACTGCATGGGGTTGTTGTGGCCAAAGTGCAAAATCTGGCACTTGGACTTGTTAAAACTCATGGTTTTGGACTGCACCTATCTGTCCAGCCTATCCAGGTCTCTCTGCAGAGCCCTCCTACCCTCTAACATATCAACACATTCTTCCACCTTGGTGTCATCTGCAAGCTTACTAATGGTGGACTCCATCCCCTCATCCAGATCATCAATGAAGATATTAAACTGATCCCTGGAGCACACCACTAGTGACTGGCCACCACTGGTTGTGGCAGCACCACTCTCTGGGCCTGGCCATTGTGGTGGTTTAGGAGTTACCTGCTCCCCCACCCTTTGATATAACCCAAGCTAGGACTCAGAACGGCTGGAAGTAGATAAATGAAGCTTTATATTTACAGCAATGCTCAATATACAAGCAGATATTTACAATATATAACAGATATAACAGATATTTACAGATATATACAGTGAAAAGGGAATACAGAAACACCACACCCCTCCCAGAGATCAAGATCCCTAAGAGGGGTTTCTAACCACCCCTACCACCTTTCCCCCCTTCCCCAGTCTTATCTCACCATCTGTTGATGCAGAAGGTAGGCGAAGGTAGCTCAGCCAGGGGGGTTAGCAGTAGAAAAGAAGTTAGTGGAATTATTGAAAATCAGCCACAAAAGGCAGGGACGAAGGAGCCATAGAAGAAGCAGCCATAGCCCAGAGAGGTCTGAAACACTCTCCCTTATCTATATTTGGGTTACAACTCTTAAAACAATTTTTTTTTAATTTCTCAGTAAAGCTGTGAGTGAAGTGACATCATGTGTTTTCCTCTCTCAGCCTATAGTCTAATTCCTGATCCAGATCCTCCAATTAGTTCAAACCAGCACAGCAATCCAGCCAGTTCTTAACCCGGCACAAAGTGCCACTGTCCAAGCCATTGGCTGCCAGCTTGGCCAGGAGTTTGCTGTGGCAGACAGTGTCAAAGGCCTGGCTGGGTCTGATCCCCTGGCCATCCTGTAGATGCATAGACCTCTTCTAACAGTGCAGGGCCATAAGATGTCACTGATATTCCAGTAAGGATGTTGTGAATCCTCTGGTGGATCAAGGCTCCAGAACTGAGCAATTTGCTTTCTTGGAGGCATCTTTCCTATCTGGTTCTTGCCTCATGTGAGTCTGAGAGTGGCCTGTAGGTCTTGACTTTAGTGTGTAGCCCCTACTTGGCTTATTTAGGATTTGATTTTATAGCCAGGATACTTTGCAAGTTAATGAAATTCTTAAGTATTTAAGAGTAATGGTCATAATCTTTTATTGCAGTTGTAATACGAGTGACTTGCTTACTATTGTCACATATTTCAAACATTGTTTTGATGGCTTGTTTTATTGCCTATGGGTATAAATTAAATGCTAAAGTTATGTTACATGCACATGTAGAGGTGATTTCTGGGTACTGTATGCACACAAACATAGCTGGATCCCATAGTAGTCACAGCCTCATAGGAATCAAAGGATACATTTCATATTCATATCTGATGAAATTTTGTTTAAATTTATATCCTTTAGTATGCAGTTTGCACAATCCAGTGTCTCCTGCTTGCTGGCATCCTTCCAGGAAGGTGGTTGTTTGGTTCTTTCCACTTTTCTTTGAGAGGTTTGTTGCTCCATACCTGAGTCTCTTGCATGATAGGAATGTGTTGGTGTGTCTAAGAATGCTGGGAAAGCTAAAATGACAAACTTATGCAAAGATGATAGCATGTTTTCCAAATGGACTGTTGAGTCAGACAGGTAAATTTAGTCATGCAGAACCTGTAAAACAAAATTCTATACCATCTAGTTATTTTTGCAAATAACATTTAGTGGCAGAGATATATTTCCACTTTTTTCGTCCAGGCCTCATGATCAGAGTTGCATTATCTGTTCCCTGGCTATCACATCAGCCATTCAGGAGGGCCATTGGATTGTTTGGCCTATATTTTGGCCCCACTGTTGGGGAGCCAAAATTGTATTGAGTATTGACCCAGGTACTGTAGGCAGGAGAAGTTTGGGCTGAGAGCATGGAAGTTGATTTTTTTTATGTTAATCAAACCTGAGACCATGCAGTTTCCAGTTCCAACACTGACAACAAAAGCCACAACCAACTTTGTGCCATGGGCACCACGAGAAAAAACCCCAGCCCAAGTAATGGAGCTAATTTATCTGATGGTAATGTCTTATGTTGGGGCATTGATTGTGTTAATTCTGGCTGTGATTCTTTTTATAATAGCTGTTTGTTGCTCTTGTAATTGTAATTGTAGTTGTTATAATCAGTCCCTTTCTTCTGCCAATCCCAGGCACAAGTGCAGACCAGGTGCAGAGTGGGTTGAGAGTAGTTCTGAAGGAAGAGACTTGGGTGTAGTGGTTGATGAGAAACTCAACATGAGCTGGCACTGCACTCATGCAGTCCAGAAGGCAAGTTGTAACCTAGACTGCATCAAGAAAAGCGTGGCCAGCAGATGAAGAAAGGTGATTCTTCCCCTTTACTTTGCTTTTGTGAAACCTCACCTCAAATATTTCATCCAGTTCTGGTGTCCCCATCACAACAAGAACACAGAGCTGTTAGAGTGAGGCCAAAGGAGGGCCACAAAGATAATCCAAAGGCTGGAGTACCTATGCTGTGTGAGGATAGGCTGAGGGAGCTAGGATTGTTCAGCCTAGAGAAGACTCCTCAGGAACCTTACAGCTGCCTTCCAATACCCAAAGGGAACCTACAGGAAGGCTGAAGAAGGACTTTTCATAAAGGTGTCTAGCAATAGCACAAGGTGGAGTGGTTTTAAGCTGAGGGAGAATAGGTTTAGATTCAATCTTAAGAAGAAGTTCTTTGGTGTGAGGATGGTGAGACTCTGGAATAGGCTGTCCAGAGTGGTTGTGGATGCCTCCTTCTTGGGGGTGTTCAAGGCCAGATTGGATGAAGTCTTGAGCAACCAAGTTTAGTTGAGAGATTTAATTTCTCTCAGTAAAAAATATCCCAATGGGCCTTAAACCAGCAAACCCTGCCTGTGGTTGGGGAGTGGGAGGCTGGTATAGATGATCTCTAAGGTCCCTTCCAACCTAAGCCATTCTGTGATCGTGATCCCCCCCAGCTGTTGCTTCTCCTTGTCTCCCAGAACTGTAATAGTTTATTAATTAGCAGTTAAGGTGGTTGTTATTAGTTCAAGATTGTTGTTGCAGTTATACTAGTTAGATATTGTTAATAGTTTAAAATAATTGTATTATTTTTTATGATTGTATTCGTTAGACATTGGTAATAGTTTCAAATGATTGTTGTGGTTGTCTAGTTCTTGTTAATATCTTCTTTAAAATTTTCCACTCTATCACTCTGTTGTTAATATCACCACCATGGGGAAAGATGATGAACGATGTGTGCCAGTGTGGTCTTGCAGCCCAGAAAGCCAAACAGATCCTGGGTTGCATCAAGAGAAGTGTGGCCAGGGAAGTGATCTTCCCCCTCTGCTCCTCACTGGTGAGACCCCACCTGGACTACTGTGTCCAGTTGTGGAGCTCCTGTTACAAGAGGGATATGGATGTGCTGGAACATGTCCAGAGAATGGCCACAAGGGTGGTCAGAGGGTGGGAGCTGCTCCCCTATGAGGAGAGACTAAGGGAGCTGGGGCTGTTCAGTCTGAAGATGAGAAGGCTCTGAGGTGACCTTATTGTGGCCTTTCAGTATCTTAAGGGGGCCTACAAGAAAGCTGGGGAGGGACTTTTTAAGATGTCAGGTTGTGACAGGACTAGGGGGAACAGAACAAAGCTAGAAATAGGTAGATTCAGACTGTTAGGAAGAAGTTCAGGATGTTAAGAAGTTCTTCACTATGAGGGGGAGGAGACCCTGGAACGGGTTACCTGGGAAGGTGGTGGAAGCCCTATCCCTGGAGGTGTTTAAGGGCAGGCAGGATGAAGCTCTGAACTAGTATGAGGTGTCCCTGCCAATGGCAGGGGGCTTGAAACTACGAGATCCTTATGGTTCCTTCTAACAATGACTGATTCTATGATTCTAACATTTGCCATTGGAGTCACAGGAATGTAGAATTCTGAGGCCAGGCAGCTGGTGAAGAATCATTTAGCTCTGGGGATCACAGTCCTTACCAAGAATTGTTGGTACTGGCTAGTCTTGGTCTGCTACCCCAGGATCCATTGATGCTCAAAGGTGTCATCCCATCTGGATGTCAAAATTGTTACTGGATACAGCAAAAAAACTTGCTAAGACCAATGGTGATGTTAGAAAGCAGCATTCCTTTTAATTTGATGTTGGGCATGCATGGGGATTGTTCCACTCCTATGTGTTGAACAAGCATTGTACAGAGAATATATGGCAACACTAATTTTCCAAGAACTAAGTAATATATTTATACATTTTCCTGGAACCCATTAATATATATGACACCTTCTGCATGTTCCTTAGGTTGTTTGGCATGATTCTCATACCTCATCAGCCCCAAGGCAAATCTTGACCAACTTGCTTCCCCATATCTTCCTGTCCTTATATTTTTGGTAGCACAGGCTCCCTTTGGGTCTCCTCTTATCTTCCTTCTCTACATACTTGATTACACAAGTTTCTTTTATCCTGTCAAGCTCAGCAGTCCTTATCTATTCAGCCTAGTAAGCATCCTTAGTTAGGTATTTCTTTATTTGTGCTTTTCTACACAGTATCACCAAGGGCAGTAGTACCATTAGCACATCCTGTATCCTAGACTTGCTTTTCCATTGCTTGGGATATCTGATGCCAGGATGTGCTCCATGTGGGACCTGTTAGAGCAGAGTTGCTGTGTTTGAGCCACTTGTGAGATATACCCAAAGACTTCAATCTTCCTTTGAAACATCTCAGTATTTTCTTATTGTGAGTGACTCCTGCTGCTGCTAATTAATGTGGACTAAGCCTTGTTGTCAAGCAGAGACAGCAGTGTGAAGAAGCTTTGCCATAAGAATTAATTTGTAATCCACTTCTGTGCTACAGCTGCTGTTTGAGGAGAAAGGGAGTTGTCCGTTCCTCTAAGAAAAGAAACAGCATGCTAAGCTTTATTTAGTGTTCACCTTTAACCTCTGTCAGTCTCTGGCATACTGGGCCCTAGTTCTTTCTTTGAGGAATGTTTTACCTCACAAAGAATGTCCAGCATTGACCAAAACTTTAGGTTGATTTCAATTACAGTTTTGTCCTATTCTCCTAGACTCACTACAATTAAAAGTTGAGATTGCTGTCCAGGGTTGAAAATCTAAAGGTCAATTTCTTAAACTGTTCTGGGAAACATCTGTAATGGTTCCTTGTCTTTGAATAGAGCCTGGTACACATAGGAACACCATAATTTCTTAAAAGACTTGTTTACATTGATAAAGATATTTTTTAAGGTAGTAGCTGGCCAACTCATATCTGGGGCATCTGTTCTCTCTCATTCTGTTTTTTATATCTTCTGTATTAAAAAAGCATTATGTTATACCAATGTGAAATCAGCTATTTGCTGCATGGATTACAAGGTGCTAAAGAGTGAATGCATTGTCCTGTTCTGCCCTTTTGAATGTTCTTTAAGGCAGTCTTCAAATTCATCATTAAATTATATTAAATAACTTTTCTTGCTTGTTTGAAAGAACTATGCTTTCATCTACAGGCTGTGGCAGCAGAAGAGACAATGAAAATAATAGTCTTTTGCTCATGATCGTCTCTCTTTCATTCCTGTGCAAGCTTAATAATGCCTTAACCTAGTTTTTTGCATTCATTTCAAAATAAGGTTCATAGAGGCTCATGACAACAACCTCTTCTTTGCATCACAGGGGGAAGGGAAAACACACCTTGAAAATACTGCTTCAGAGAATCAAATACTAGATTCTCTGGAGTTATACAGTCAAACCCTTTTCAGCTCTTCCCTGTGTGCATGACTATTTGAGCAAATATAAGCATATAAAATAATCACTGACTATTTGAGACACTCAACCAGATTAAAATAACTTTCAACTTGCATTATCACAATATGAGCACAGTTAAAATGGTAACTGAGTTTGTCAAGGAGAAGAGACTTGGAATACAAGCTCAATTCAAACTTATTTGTTGATAAATATTTCTTTACCTCAGGAACAAGAGATCTACTTTTGAACTTTAGAGATACAGAGCAGGAGGACCCTGAAGAAGGTAAAAATTTAGCACCCCCATAGCTGGCAGACCTGCTTTTGTCAAAGATGATAAATATGGATTTTTCAGTTCTTTTATATAGACAGCAGGAATAAATATTTGCTGGAGAATGAGAAAGAGTCTATTTGCTCTCTGCACAATCCAGAGGCCCATTATCAGAAGCCCCATTTCCAAAGGATTGTTTGGAGAACTGGTACATACAGTAATGAACTGCAGGGACCCAAATCTGTAGATTATCAATTGTAATGAAAGAGTGTAGCTTAATTTTCATGTCCTGGAGTTGAATTTGCAGGACTGCACCTCTGGGTATTCAGATGCAGTAGTCAAAGTTTTTTGTCCAGTTCTAGGCTCCCCAGTTCAAGAGAGATGAGTCTGGTGGAGGTCTATGAAGGTGGTGAGGGGACTGAAGCATCTCTCTTGTAAAAAAATGCTAGGACACCTGAGGCTTTTTAGCCTGTAGGACAGAAGACTGAGAAGCGATATTATCAATGTTTCTTTATATACCTTTAGATTAATTTAGATCTAAGGAGTGAGTGTCAAGAGGATGGGACCAGCCTCTTTCCTGTTGACTTTTTTCAAGGGGCAACAGGCACAAACTGTAACACAGGACATCCCATCAGAAAAGGAGGAAAAATCTCTTTCCTTTGAGGGTGACAGAGCACTGAAGCAGACTGTCCAGAGAGGTTGTGGAGTCTCCTTCTTTGGAGATACTAAAAATCTGCCCTGGACATGGTCTTGGGAAACTTGCTTTAGATGAACTTGCTTTGTCAGTGAGTTGGACTAGAGGATCACTAGAGATCCCTTTTAACTCCTTGATTCCATTTAAACAGTGGAATTTATTAAAGCTATCTCTTTTATGGTTTTGTCATAGATCAATTTAGTCAGAGTGGTAATGTGACACTTGGACTGTTCAAAAACTGCTGCCAACAGAAAGCAACTCATTCTGGGCCTCATTTGTCTCATTGTTGAATTTATATCCTAGGTGAATAATAACATACTCAAACCTCTGAGATAAATAAAATGTCTCCTAGGAATATAATTATTCTCCTTCAGTCTCTATGCAGATTATTAGGATATAATTAGCAGCTACTCTTCATGTGAGCAGCTATATCCATATAACTTTTTTACCTTTACTCCTGAATGGAGATGGTGATAATAATGAAAATCCTTTCTGAACAGCCCACATGTATGGGAAACATGCTGCTGAGCTAAGGCTTCAAATGAGACCTGAATATGCCATGAATGTTGATTTCATGATTTTTTTTTTCAAAGTCTTACTAAAAAAGTGCGTATCTGTAGTACAAAATCTAGGACATCTTAGAAAAATATAGATCTGTAGTAGTTGGTGGCCTTTTCCTTCCTCTCATCATTAAAAATAGCTGATGCTTAGAAAAAGTAATTTTATACAGAATATTAATGAACATGAAATAGAGAGCTATTTGCCAGGCACTAAACTTAATATGTGTGAGAGACAGCCAGAAGGCTGTGCTGAATGCTTGTACAGACCTAGTCTCTCAGGAGGTTAATTTAATAAATGCTTAAAAATGCATTTTTTTAAATAAGGTTGAGATAATTGCTAATCAGGCTTTAAAATGTGCAGTAATGAAAAAGTAAGCTAGATATGCTTTCCTTTCCCCTTCTTTTTCCTTGCAGGAGGAAAGAAATCTTTCTTATTTAAAAAGCTACTAAAAACACCAATCCAGGATTTTTACCTGTGCACTCTGGGAAGTACATGTAAATTGTTAAATTTTTATTCTCTTAAAGGTTGATTGAGAGTAATTTCCTCAGCTTCTGAGCATAGGCTGAAACAGGAAATAGACTGGGCAGAAGTTATGCAGTATTTTGTGTATGTATTTTCAATTCTGAGGCCCAAAGCACTCATGAAAATGTCTTGAAATGTACTGTGCTGAAACAAGTGTTGTACACAGGATGCTATCCCAGTTAAGATGGCTGTCTGAGTTACCTGAATTTGAGGTTTTCCTTGGACTGAGAATATGAATCACTTAATTATTTGTGTGGTTTTCTGTTTGAATTATGAGGGATTGGGGTATGGTATAGGAACTTAAGAAAGAACAGTGGCAGTTTTGCATATAATGTGAAGGTTAACTATTTCCCCTGCTGGCTCTGAAGAGGAGTTTGATGAAATAAGTGGTAGTGCCACAAAAGCCCATCACTGTTATGAATATTTACACGAGAGAACCATAGACACCTAGACTGTCATACTTGAAATCCACTGTTACAATTTCCCACCTTCCAGCTGGAACAAAGAAAATTATTTTTGCTGGATCTCACTTTTACCTGCAACAGGAGGGGTTTTGGGGCTTTTTTTTTTTTTTTGGTGTGTGTGTGGTTTTGGATTTTTTTTTTTTATGAAAACTACATGTATTCATCCTTATGAATTACAATCAGCAAAATGTTTTTGATTGTTTTAATAAAATTATTTTTTATTATTTCTTTCCAAGTTCAGAAGTATTTGTTTTGAGGGTTATTTTTCCTCCTTTTTTTCCCTTTTTTTTTTTTTTCTCATCTCTTTCCTCTACAATCTTTAATATTTCCTGAACTTAATTTCAGTTTATCTCAACACTGATTGTGAAACTAACTAGAGAGCAGATGAATATGGTGTCAATGAGGATGTTTCTCTGTCCTTCTGTTGAGAACAGAGACTTTTAGGGTTTGGAGATGACAGTAGTGCTTCTGTCTTTGGCTCAGGTTGGTGTTCATCACTGTGCCACCATTTTCTTAGGGAAGTGAGCCCTACATTACTCATGTGCTGACTGCAGGTAGTGAGAGATGTTCGAGTAAGGCTAATTATCTACCGTGCAGATGGCCACCAGATTTCAAAGCCTTCTCTTCTAGCCTGGTATTTCCTATTTCTTCTTTCATTTAAGGCATCTTCTCTTCTGGGCTGTTTCAGTGCAAGAAATAGAATGCAACTGGGAGAACTGAGGTATATATGTGGGCCCTAAGTGGCATTACCTATGACTGACTAGTCTTCATGGGGAATGTCGCCATAAAATAGACAAGCAATGTTGTGCCAGGTAGCATAGAACAGTTCTACTTCCCCTGACTACTTCTAAACCATCTTCTTCAGCTTCATTTTCCACTTTTGGATTTGCAGAGAATGAGAGTGAACAGGGTTTTCCTTGTTTGTATTAATTTGGGGGGATTGGTGACATGTTATTTTAATTTTTTTTGTTTGCTTTGTTTTGTTTAGTTTCTTTGTTGGCTTTGCCTACCCTCCCCCAGTATGTTATTCTGCATCCATACTTTGAATAACAGTGAAAATTAAGTCAACCCAGCCACTTGATCTGTTCTTATGAACAGAAGTGTTTGAAAGCATTTTCTGTGTATGCATAAGTCTTGTACTCCACTTAAATATCTTTTTGCCCCAAACAAGAATAAAGTTAAAATTCAAAATTTAACTTTTCGCTTTTGCTAAATGGCAATTCAGCTTTTCTAGTAACTGTCTAGTTAGGTAAGACCTTAGGAAATGATGCCATTTTCACTAATAGATTGTTTATTTTTAATAATTCTGAAAGGCACTCCAGCATCATTGGATGGAAATGTTATGTGTGATGGTACATTTTTGTGTGAAATACTTGACATTTAAAAATTTGCTTGGAAAGGTAAATGGATTAAAATGTTAATTTGTTACAATGAGTTTCCATGATGAAAAATTCAAAAGGTCTCCTGCTCACATTTTCAGGTCGGGAGAGAGCTTGACTTTTATCAGTCAAAATAAACGAGATTTCTACATAACATATGAATGATGTATCTTCAAAGGAAACTTCCCTAGAACAGAATTTCAGTCTGTCCCTGCCTAATTTCTCTACTGCAGGGGGTATGAGATAAGGAAATAGGTGCACTGAGCTGCTTGAAAGTTTAGTAAGAGAGTACAGAGAATTTCACTTCCCTGTAGAGTATCAGTTTGGAGCAGCAGATAGATCCAGCAGAACTCATCACTACTTAACAGCTGTTCAGGGGTCTTTTGATGATTCCTAACCGTTGTTAGCAAGAGAAGGATGATCACAGAATTACACAGAATCACAGAATGTGTCTGGAAGAGACCTCAGAGATCATCCAGTTCAACCTTCAGCACTGAAGAGTCAACACTAAACCGTGTCCCTAAGTGCTTGAACACCTCCAGAGAGGCTGACTCCATCACTGCCCTGGGCAGACCATTCCAATATTGCTAAACTTCTCAGTGAAGAAGTATTTCCTGATCTCTAACCTGAACCTCTCTTGGAACAGCTTGTAACTAATTCCTCTAGTCACAGGATCACAGGATATTAGAGACCTCCAGAGATCATCAAGTCCAACCCCCCTTCCAGAGAAGGACCATAAAATCCAGCTCAGGTAACATAGGAACACATCCAGATGGGTCTTGCAAGTCTCCAGAGAAAGAGTCCTGTCACTTGTCATCAAGGAGAAGAGGCTGGCCCCCTCCTCACTGCAGCCTCCTTTCAGGTAGTTGTAGAACGTACTGAACATCAGCTTGATGTTGAGACTCCATTTTAAAATGAGTTAGGCTGGGTCTTTGCCCTCTTTGTTCCTCTTGGAAAGCTACCATAGGTTTCTCTAATGTCCTTCTCCATTCCAGTCTGCTCTGGGCTGACTTTCCAGCTCTAGACCTAGAAGCATCATTTGCCTGCAGGGCAGGCCTGAGATTAATGCACAACAATTTGCTGTGGTATGTTTGAATAGAGAAGTTCAGCGTCAGTAGCAGGTGTTGTGGTCACTGAAATACATCAGATGGATTATTTGCCATGTGTGCATAAAAGTAATCCTTACATAGTTCCAGTACCTGAGCTCTTTTCTGCTTTAGGAAAGTGAGGGGGAAAATGCATTCTTGCTTGTTTTTAAATGTGGTGCCTCTGCAATAGGTACAACTAAGTAATTAGATTTTAGGTGTTTGACCTCTGTTTAAATGTAAAATTGGAATCTAGAAAGGTCTCAAAAAAACAAATCCAACAAAGAAAATCTTTAAGAAACCAGGGAGCATTAAAAAAAATAATTTGTTGAATCTTAAATTTTATTTTTTTGCTTTGACAGCTATTGTGTCAGTGATCATTCCAACTCTGTTTAAAAAAAAAACACCTGGTTGTAAAGTATAGTTGTAAGATAGCTTCATGTTTCCCAGGGTCATCATGCATGTAATTTTTCAGATTGATGACAAGACTTGGATGGCTTGTGTGGTACTCAGAAAAAAATGTGTTGTTAAAAAGCTCTGTGT
Organism: Psilopogon haemacephalus; assembly: GCA_013396835.1. Classification (NCBI taxonomy): domain Eukaryota; kingdom Metazoa; phylum Chordata; class Aves; order Piciformes; family Megalaimidae; genus Psilopogon; species Psilopogon haemacephalus. The sequence goes on from VWZI01019326.1 coordinate 1,149,742, forward strand.
TTAGATGGCTTGCAGCAACAGGAGATTAAATTGCTGGATTGGCCTTTCATATAGCTTGATTGATGAGAAAACTATGCTGCAGTATTCAATGTTTATCAAATGCCACTTGGCCACTAGGAAAACCAAATATTTATTGGATGCAAAATTCAAAAAAACTCAAAACATACTGCAGCAATGTATGACCAATTTCAGTAAAGATCTCTATATCTCTGTAGGGGCAAAAAGTTAAGATGTACTGAAACAGTAATGAGAGACACTGTGCAGTGTAACCACGGAAACACCAGACACTGCCTTCTTAGAAAAGAGGTTTTTGTTTGTGATCCCTTACCGAAGGACATTGCAGGAATAACCTGCATGTGTTTATAAAAACAACTGCTTTCTCCAATTGCCTTCTTCCTGCCCTCTACTCCTTTCTAAAATAAACAAACCCAAACCTCGATGTATGTCCTTTTATTGTCACTCTTCAGATACAGATTTCTCTGGGATGGGCTATAGCTATACAATTTATAACCATCTATCTGCAGCACTTTTATGCATGAGTGGGAATGAGAGTTTATCCATATGATAGTCTGGCTTAGGTATCATACATGTTATCTTGATTAGAGTGAGAATCTGAAAGGTGGATGTCACAATGTTAACCATTTAGAAAAAAAATTAGTTCTTCTATGGGGACAAGTACATTGTGGACATACTTGCTAAGCTGTATTTTCTCCCAGTCTGTAGAACTGAATTTAGCAAATGTTGAATTTTCAGGATTTGTGTGTGTGTGCTAAGAATGGACTTGGGACCAGTTTCCTCTGTAACTGTACACCGTGAGTAAAACCCAGGTATTACCTGCTCATTGGCAGAGGGTCCTCTGTGTCTTTGTTTTGTGGTTTTGAGGTATTTTTTAACATGCTTATTTAAATATACTGTTAGTAGAAATGAGTCTCATATTAGCTGTAGTTTAATGTAATGTGAAAGACACACTGGACAAAACATTCTGGAGGCACTCTGCCTGGAAACAGCTATGATCTGTGAAATGTTATCTTGTCTACTTTGCATAATTTCTGGGTGAGTCAGTATGAACTCTTTGCTTAATTTTTTTTTTTTTTTTGAGGCTAATTCTTAATGCATTTGTGTTTATGAGGCAATGGACAATAGGTAATTTAACTCCTCCTATCTATAATGTCTGCTATGTCAGCAAATGGCCTTCTAGTGAAATTTGTACCTACTTCATATTTCAAAGGTGTAAAATTTGAATCCTGTTTAGTTTGCTATGCTGTGCGTAGAGTTATGGTATGTTGTTTCTTCCCCACCATCTCTTTAGTCTGGTTTTAAACTAATACTGCTTCTTTTATTCCAAAATGAAGAAAAGCTAAAAGTCAGAGGGGATTAGCAAGATTAGCAATTGTTTCATCCCATCAAGGTCTTTAGCCTCTCTAAAACAGAAAAGGGTGGGAGTGTGGGGAAGAAAACTAAGGAAAAAAATAACTCTGGTTCCACCTTACAGTGAATATTTTGTAGGCTGCTTGTCTCAGTCTCTGCATTGTGTTCTCCTATTGATTTTTTGAGGATGAAGTGTCTGCATGGGTCTGAGGCAAAACTGAGGTCTAAAGCTGTAATTGCCAGAGGTAAGGTCTGTACATTTGTGTCTGCACAGTTCCTATTGGAAGGTTTGACTTTAGGTCATTTGTGTAGCCCTTCAGCTCTGCTAAAACTTCCAGTTCTGGTTTCATTCAAAAAGAATAAAATGGGAAAGGAAAACCAGATTTTAAGAGATACTGGTATGTATCTCTTGGACCTGTCATTTGAAGTAAGGGCATGCAGCTCTTGTGACTGACTTTTTGGTTTTGTTTTAGTACTTAGTCTGTAGAAAGAAAGTATACATTTATCCTACTGCAAAAGTCCTGTGTGATAGCCTGCCATTTCAGCAATGGTTGCTCTAATGTTAATCAATAGGAATATGCAAAACTCTATTATCATAGAATCATAGAATGGTTTAGGTTGGAAGAGACCTTAAAGATCATCCAGTTCCAACCCCCCACCATAGGCAGGGACACCTCCCACTAGAGCAGGCCATTCATCCAGCCTGGCCTTGAACACATCCAGGGAGGGAGCAGCCACAGCCTCCCCGGGCAACCTGTTCCAGTGCCTCACCACCCTCACTGTGAAGAATTTATTCCTAACATCCCATTTAAATCTCCCCTCTGCCAATTTGAACCCATTCCCCTCGTCCTGTCATTACAAGACCTTGTAAATCGTCCCTCCCCAGCCCTCCTGTAGGCCCCCCTCAGATACTGGTAGGCTGCTATAAGGTCTCCTCAAAGCCTTCTCTTTTCCAGGCTGAAAAGCCCCAACTCTCAGCCTGTCCTCACAGCATAGGTGCTCCAGCCCTCTGATCATCTTTGCAGCCCTCCTCTGGACTCTCTCCAGCAGTTCCATGTCCTTCCTGTGCTGGGGGCTCCAGAACTGCACACAGTACTCCAG
>VWZI01019326.1:1152647-1181405 GCA_013396835.1 Psilopogon haemacephalus
AAGAGAAGGCTTCGAGGAGACTTTATAGCAACCTTCCAGTATCTGAAGGGGGCCTACAGGAGGGCTGGGGAGGGACTGTTCACAAGGTATTGTAATGACAGGCTGAGGGGTAATGGGTTCAAACTGGCAGAGGGGAGATTTAAACTGGATGTTAGGAGAAAGTTCTTTACAGTGAGGGTGGCAAGACACTGGAGCAGGTTGCCCGGGAAGGTTGTGGCTGCTCCCTCCCTGGAGGTATTCAAGGCCAGGCTGGATGAGGTCTTGAGCGTCCTGATCTAGAGGGAGGTGTCCCTGCTTATGGCGAGGGGGTTGAAACAGGATGGTCTTTGAGGTTTCTTCCAACCTAAACCATTCTATGATTCTATGATTCTATGACATAGGTTTAGGGCCATGTCACCTCTGCAGTGCACTAGAGCACACCTCCAAAAGGTGAGACCAAACCAAGAGGCAACTCCCAAGCAAGCAGGTTCTGTAAAATAGAGCTCCACCTCTGCTTTACTTTTACAGACCCAAATACAGTTTATGGCTTGTTAAATAGGGGCTTTCTATTATCATCCGTTGAATCTTGCAATTTCTCTTCCCTCCTGCTCTAGCATCTGTGAGTCTCAATAGCAGAGTCGTTGCTTGGAAACTTAATTGTCTTTTTGTATTTACTGGTAGAAAGGAGTGCTCGCTTTCGATAACTTGATTATCACGACTTCTGCATATATCTAGAAGTCCGTAGCTAAGGCACTTTCTTAAGTGACAGGATAAATGCTGCAGATATACAAGAAGTGTTGAACAGTGTTTTCAGCAGGGGTGGAGTCGTTCTGAAGTGAACATTTGTTGGTATCATAACTGAGACATAAAATAAGTTGCATGGAAACGAACTTATTGTGTATCTGTCAGTCTGTACTAATGTGCCTTTCTTTTTTTCCCCCGATGAAATAGAAAATCACCTGTGAGTATTCAGGTTGCCATCATCTGACTGTAGGTAAATTTGGGTTTGTTTGCTTTTCTTAAATTAAACCTTAGTTCTGTGGTGTACCCTGACAACATATTTTGTGTCCTCTGGAGAAGTCATCCTTCTAATACCTATCAACTTGTGGTAAAGATTCAGTCAGAGTATGTTTCTCTGGTGTTAGAAGACAACAAAATAGTGTATGGAATCTTTTTGGAATTAAGTTTGAAAGAAAACAGTATGTGTGCTCTGTGACTCATTGTATCTAATGTCTTGATTAACATGGCTTAAGAAACAGATGCTTCCTCTATTCCACAAGACTCGTATTCCTAAGTAAAAAACTTGATGTCAGGAGGCTCACTCTGTGACAGATTCACAAACAGTGTGTTTGATTTTGACAACTGCTTTTTCTCTCCATGTTCATTTTAAATAGGTGTGTGCCATGCCGAATGTTTGGTTTAAAGGACTGCTATGGCACAAGAAGGATTTTGAGTTGAGGAGAGTTGTAGTATCAGGAAGGCTGACTTGTACCACCCCTTTCTAATTTTCAAATTTATCACTCTGACTTTATCTCTTATATTTTGAGGAGCAGGTAAGGAGGAGAGTTTCTCAATTCCTTCATAACACTGTCAGTCAAATTGATATTATGTCTTCCGTTTGAATCCATTCTTTCTCTAAGGCCCTTTGCTCTATTGCCCCCCTTGTCTTTCAGGAGCTTATTTGAGGAAAGTGTTTTGGATGGGTACTCATGGTTTGGCAAGAAGATTTTTGTGGGGATTTTTGGTTTGACAGAATGCTTCTTAGCTTGGTTTCTTGGGACTATTGGAGGGTTTTGTTTGAAAGGAGGGAGAAGGAAACGATGATTACCTTGTATTCTGGGTTGTTTGATTTTTCTCTCCATGTTGCCTTACAAAATCAATACTTACTGCATACTAATGTGTTTTGAAAAGCTACAGAGAAGATAGGTGGATGGAGAACATGACATGAATGTCTTTGTTTATAGTGTAGTTTGAGAGAAAAATAACAGAGCTGCAGTTGCCATCTGCACTTATGCTCAGGAATACTAGCATCTTGAAGGTGTCTTTACCTACACAAAGAAAGCTTAGAGAGGGCTTCTGTTTTTATTGCTATGTGATTTTAAATATTGGATCCTATGTTGGGTGCTCTAAGTCATAGTAGAATTACCATTCACTCAGTTTCCAGGAGGTATGCAGGACTTAATACTGAGCTAGATGCCAGAGTAGGCTATATGAAGTGTTACATCAATACTTCAAATTGGCACATGTAATAACAGCTTTGAAACTGATGCACGTGTGAGTATGATTGATAATTGCATTGAGAGCCTCTTAAGAGAAGCTCGGGGATTCATTTTGTTTAAAATGGAAGGAAAATAGTATCTGTACAACACCATGTACTGCACTTTATGGTTAAGTGTTACAAATAAAGGCTTCAAGGAGTATTTAAGTGTTTTGTGCTGTTCATTATCCTCAAGAGTAGCATTAAAATCAGCATTCTAGGTTACAAAGCTTGTGAGATATGTTTTCTCTTAGGATTAAGCCTTTGTGGTTAAGTTAGTGCATGAATTTATTATTTTTTTTTTAATGTCCTTCTGGGGGGGGGGTTTAATCAGCAATTATTAAGTTGGACTTAAGATAGAATATGATCATTGAATCAGAATGTCAGGAGCTGGAAGGGACCTCGAAAGATATTTGACATGGCATGAATATAGGAATTAATATATTTGTGATGTGTACTTCTTGAAGGGCTGGGTACAGACCAGCAGGTTTCACCACTTGTTCAGTATTTCCAAATACAATTTCTTGTAAAGTTTAGTGCCTTTGACTTAATTCTGTGGACCCATACAGGTGTGTGAAAGTATGAGATGATACGAAGATACTTAATTACCCTTGTTATTTCAGCATAGTCAAAATCCTAGACTGTTTACAATCCTGAGAAAGTGATTTGCAATGAACTGGGATTGTAAAGAGTAAAAGAATCATAGAATGGTTTAGGTTGGAAGTAACCTCAAAGATCATCTAGTTCCAACCTTCCGCCATAGGCAGGGACACCTCCCACTAGAACAGGTCACTCAAGGCCTCATCCAACTTTGAATCCCTCTAGGGAGGGAGCATCTACAACCTCCCTGGACAACCTGTTCCTGTGTCTCACCACCCTCACTGTAAAGAACTTCTTCCTAACATCCAGTTTATATCTCCCCTCTTCCACTTTAAACCCATTACTCCTCATCTTATCATTACAAGACCTTGTTAATAGTCCTTCTCAGCCTTCATTTAGGCCCCTTTCAGATACTGGAAGGCTATTATATGGTCTCCTCGAAGCCTTCTCTTTTCCAGGCAGAAAAGCCCCAACTCTCTCAGCCTGTCCTCATAGCAGAGGTGCTCCAGCCCTCTGATCATCTTCGTGGCCCTCCTCTGGACTCTCTCCAGCAGTTCCATGTCCTTCTTGTGCTGGGTGCTCCAGAACTGCACACAGTAGTCTAGGTGGGGTCTGACAAGAGCAGAGTAAAAGGGGAGAATCACCTCCCTTGCCTGCTGGCCATTCTTCTCTTGGTGCAGCCCAGGACACAGTTGGCTGTCTGGGCTGCACATGCACACTGCTGGCTCACATTGAGCTTTTCGTCAACGCAGACCCCCAGGTCCTTTTCCTCAAGGCTGCTCTCCAGCCACTCACCATCCAGCCTGTATTTGTGCTTGGGATTGCCTCAACCCAGATGCAGGACCTTGCACTTGGCCTTGTTGAACCTCATGAGGTTGGCCTGGGCCCACCTCTCCAGCCTGTCCAGGTCCCTCTGGATGCCATCCCTGCCCTCCAGCAAGTCAACTGTGCCACACAGCTTGGTGTCATCTGCAAACTTGCTGAGGGTGCACTCGATTCCTCTGTCCCTGTCGCTGACAAAGATGTTAAACAGCACTGGTCCCAGTACTGACCCCAGAGGGATGCCACTTGTCACTGGTCTCCAGGTGGACATTATGCCCTTGATCACCACTCTACATGCAACCATGTAGCCAATTCCTTATCCAGCAGTGTTCCACCCATCAAGTCCCTGTTTTTCCAGTTTGGTGACCGGGATGTTATGTGGGACAGTCAAACACCTTAGTCAAGTCCAGGTAGATGACATCAGTTGCCCTTCCCTTGTCCACTGTTGCTGTGACATCATAAAAAGCCACCGAATTTGTCAGGCATGATTTGCCCTTGGTGAAGCCATGCTGGTTACCACCTATCACCTCTGCTTGCTTTTCCGATTGCCTTAGCAGAGTCTTCAGGAGGATCTGCACCATGATCTTGCCAGGCACAGAGGTGAGACTGACTGGTCTGTAGTTCCCAGGGTCATCCTTTTTTCCCTTCTTGAAGATGGATGTTATGTTTGCCCTTTTCCAGTCAGCAGGAACTTCACCAGTCTGCCATGACTTTTAAAATACAATGGACAAGGGTTTTGCAACTTCATCTGCCAGTTCCTTCAGGACCCATGGGTGGATCTAATCAGGCCCCATGGACTTGTGCATGTTCAGATTCCTTAGGTGCTCATGAACATGATCTTCAATTACAGTGGGCAGATCTTCTTTCTCCCAGTCTTTACTTTTGCCCCCTGGGATTTGGACATTGTGGTTGGAGCCCTTGTTGTTGAAGACTGAGGCAAAGAAGTCACTGAGCTCTTATTAGACTTTGTTCTTAAAAACAAAGACTTGCTCCAAAAGATTTTTGTAAAGGACATGTTCCCAGAATAGTTATTGTTCTAATTTCCCATTGAGCACTTGAAATTAATTCATATGATTTATTATGTGTTTGTTGTCTATAGATCTTTTGTTCTTTAAAAAGAAAAAAGTTAGTAGGCTGTAGTAGAAGATTTGCCTTGGTGTAACATAAAAATTAAGATAATCTACTATTTTCTGAAGTAGATAATGCTGGAGGCATTAATTTGGGTGTGATTTTAACCATAGAATCATAGAATGGCTTAGGTTGGAAGGGACTTTAGAGACCATCCATCCAACCTCTCCACCATGGGCAGGGACACCTCTCAACTAGAACTGGTTGCTCAAGGCCTCATCCAACCTGGCCTTGAACACCCCCAAAGAGGAGGCATCCACAGCCTCCCTGAGCAGCTTATTCCAGTGTCTCACAACTCACGCACTGAAGTAGGATTGCTTCAGGTGTTGGAAGACTCTAAGGTGTCCTTGAAGTCTTCTCTAAGCTGGATAACTCCATTTCTCTCAGCCTATAGCAGAGGTGTTCCAGACCTTGGATCATCTTTGTGGCACCCCTCTGGACTTACTTCATCAGCTCTGTGTCCTTCTTATAATGGGGACACCAGAACTGGGCACAGTTTTTAACTACACCTGTTGTTTGGATCTGCTTAGTAGTCTGACTTTATATCTGAATATGCAGCTATGTTGAAATCAGTCTACAAGAGGTTAACTGGAAAGAAGAGATTTGTTGTTGGAATGAAACAGAGGCTGTGAAGAGGTGAATGAGCAGAGGTTTAAAGCAAAACCATGACTTGCTGAGAAGTGCAAGCAGCAAACTGTGAAGTACAGTAATTAAAATGCCAGTACTGAGCAGGTAGAGAGAGGTTGCATGTAACAAGACAGAGAATTATGTAGGGTTTAAAAACAAATCTAAACAAACCTTAGGAAATAAATAAGTTCTTTTTATCTTTGTTCCCTTTCCTAAATGTAATAAAAAATAAAATAATTAAAAAAAAAATCCCCAAAAATCTTTGCCTCCAGTCCAGAGGGCTTCCAGGAGATTCCTAAATCTAAAGCAGCCCCACATTGCTATGGGGAGTGACAGTGCCACTGGCCAAGGTAGAAAGGTCATGCTTGGAAACCCAGATGAGACAGTGTAAGCACCAGTATAATTCTGTGCTAATATTTTCTGTGATACAAAACAGAGTTTCTTGCAAATACAATTTTTTTCAGGATCTGTAAAAAATTCCTGCTTAGGCAAACAGATGCCAGACTTGAAATATTGTGATGTTCTGGGTTAACAAAACATTTTGTATGCTGGGTTGGGAGGATTGCATTTCCTGTCCCCGCCTCGCCCACACCCCNTTTGCTAATTGAATTGGTTTATTCTGTGGTGCACTTCTAAAAAGTTCCGTACAAACTTCTTGGTAAGGGAGAACAGTCGTTTTGTTCTTTTGATGCTGCTGGTAGGATCTGGGGTAAAAACTCTTACTTTCTATTTTCTGGAATAGAATCTGTGGCTGATAGCATGATATAAGTATTTTAAAGATAGAACATAGAGAGACACATGCTACACTCGTATGATATTTTACTCTTACTTCTTGCTAGCTTTATCTTGACACCTTTTGAAGGTGAAGTTCTCTGCCAGCAAGATTGTTTCAACTTTCAAGGAAATCTTATAACTTAAGAACTGCATTGAAGTAGACCTTTTTTCTATCCAGTGCAGAAAGAACAGCATTCTCCCCATAATCAACTAAGTGTGGAAATAAATTGCCCATATAAAATTCATATGAGTGTTTCTTTAGTATATACTTTTCTTCATTTTTCAAATAGCAGCAATGAATATAAAACAAAGGATCTGCTGGAAGAGTTTCTACATTTTACATTTCTCTGATGAAGTGTTTCTCCAGTTTGCAAAGGTGGTGGAAATCTTTAGGTTTTTGAGTTGCTTTCATATAGTGGCATCAATGTACATGAAATTAACTGTGGAATATTCCAAAGAGTTTCCATGATCCTGGATCCAAATGTCACTTTTGTGCCACTCCCAATTTTTTTAGGTTCTCTTTCTAAGGAGTAGAAAGAAAATCAGTTGCTTTGGAGAATGTTATTTTCAAAGTACTGTAATTGGACAGAGATAAAGGCCTTCCATGCCTGTGCCAGTTCTAATATAATTTTTTTTCAGGCACACCAGCATCCACAAAACTTTAGCTCATGTGGGCCTCAGCTTTGTATTTCCTCCAGTGAAGATGATAATTAGGTTGCTTGTGGTCAGAATTGACTATGTAAAGGCTTATCCCAAGAAGTGGTCTCTCTTCTGTGTAGTAACCACCAAATATGTATATCCTACAAAGGAACACCATGTGAAGAAGAAAGTAAACTAACCAGGTAGTTGTGTAAACCCAGTGAAGAGTTTGCCGTTTCTTGGGTCCAGGACATAACTTGGGCTCCATCATGTTCCTCACTTTATCCTGTAGCTAGGGCTGCCTAAGTAAATTTTCTCTATGTTTGAGGCAAAATCCATGTACTTTTTAAGTCTAAAATACACAAGAGTAGGGCTGCTCCTTCATGACATGAGGAATTATTTCTCAGGAAATTTGGTAGAAGTACTAAGACTCCTTTTTGTAGAATGATCATGATCCAAGATTAAATAAAAAATAGAGACAGTATGTCTCCCAAAAGTGGATGTAATTTCTATAGTAAAATAAGCATTTTTCACAGTACCACCTGATGACACCCATACCAATATCTCCTTATTAAGTCGTAATTGATGAGCATACCTCTTTTATATAAGTGGAATAGCTGTCACAGAATCACAGAAACATCCAGGTTGGAAAAGGCCCTAAGGATCACCAAGTCCAACCTATAACCCTACTCTACAAGATTCACCTTAAACCATATCCCTAAGCACCATATCCAAATGAGTCTTAAACACATCCAGGGTGGGTGACTCAACCACCTCCCTGGGCAACCCATTCCAGTGCCTGACCACTCTTTCCATGAAAGACTTTTTCCTAATATCCAGTCTAAACCTCCCCAGTCTCAGCTTGAGACCATTCTCTCTTGTTCTGTCTCCAACTACCTGTGAGAAGAGACCAGCTCCAGCCTCTCCACAATGTCCCTTCAGCAATGAGGTCTCCCCTCAGCCTCCTCTTCCTCAAACTAAACAGCTCCAGCTCCGTCAGTCACTCCTCATAAGATTTTTTAGGCCCTTCCCCAACTTTGTTGCCCTCCTCTGGATTCACTCCAGCACCTCCACGTCTTTCTTATGTTGCAGTCCCCAAAACAGAATACAATACTCAAGGTGTGGCTGAGTACAAGGGGACAATCACCTCTCTACTCTTGCTGGCCACAGCATTTTTAATACAAGCCTGGGCACATCGCTAGCTCATATTCAGTTGTCTGTCTATTACAACCTCCAGATCCCTTTCTGCCAGGCAGCTCTCCAAACACACTGTCCCAAGCCTGTAGTGATACTTGGGGTTGTTGTTACCGAAGTGCAGGATCTGGTATTTGGCCTTGTTGAAACTCATCCCATTAATGTTGGCCCATTGATCTAGCCTATGCAAGTCCCTCCGAAGAGCCTCTCTACCCTTATTCAAATCAACACTGCCACCTAACTTGGTGTCATCTGCAGACTTACTGATGACACTCTGTGTGCCTGAATCAAGGTCATCAATAAAGATGTTAAAAAGAAGTGTTCCCAACACAAATCCTTGATGAACACCACTAGTGACCGCCACCAACTGGATTTAACTCCATTGACCACCACTCTCTGGGCCCTCCTGTCCAAACACTGCTTTATCCAGTAGACAATGTGCTCATCCAAGCCATGACCAGCCATTTTATTTATAAGAATTTTGTGGGGAACAGGATCAAAGGATTTTCAAAAGTCTGAGAATACAACATCAACAGCCTTTCCCTCATCCAGTAGCCAGGTGTTCTTGTCATGGAAGGAGATCAGGTTGGTCAGGCAGGACATGCCTCTCATGAATCCAAGCTGACTTGGCCTGACACCCTGGTCATTGTCTATATGATGTAGGATAGCATTTGAGATGACCTGCTCCATGACCTTCCCTGGTACTGCGGTCAGACTGACAGGTCTATAGTTTTCCAGATCTTCCTTTCTGCTTTTCTTGTAAGTAGATGCCACATTTGTTACCCTCCAGTCCATTGGCACCTCCCCAGTCAGCCAGGACTTCTGGTAAATAATGGAAAGTGGCTTGGCGAGCACGTCTGCCAACTCCCTCAGCACCCTTGGGTGCAGCCCATCCATACTGTGGTGCAGCAGGTCAGTGACCACTTCCTCATTTATTGTGATGTCCTCGATCCAATTCCTGTCCCTGACTCCTATTTCATGAAGGTAGGTGCCAGGACACTGCTGGATCCAGTGCTAAAGACCAAGGCAAAGTAGGCATTGAGCATCTCAGCCTTCTCCTCATCCTTAGTCACTAGGTTTCCCTCTGCATTTAGTAGGGGATGGAGATTTTCTCCAGTCCTCCTTTTGCTGTTAATGAATTTATAGAACCTTTTAAAATTATCTTTAACAGCTGTAGCTAGGTTAAGCTCTAGTTGTGCTTTGGCTCCCCTAATTTTGTCCCTACATAGTTTTGCTACATCTTTATAGTCCTTGCAAGAGACATGCCCCCTCTTCCAAAGGCCAGAGACTCTCCTTTTGTTCTTGAGCTCCAGCCAAAGGTCCCCATTCAGCCAGGCTGGATGCCTTGCCCACTGACTTGTCTTTCAACACACAGACACAGCCTGCTCTTGTGCCTTTAAGACTTCCCTCTTGAAGTGAGCCCAACCCTCCTGGACTCCTAAATTCTCCAGGATAGCTTTCCAAGGGACTTTGTCTATCAGCCTCCTAAACAGGCCAAAGTTTGCCCTCTGGAAGTCCAAAGTAGCCGTTTTACCAACTCCTCTCTTTGTTTCCCCAAGAATAGAGAACTGAATCATCTCATGATTGCTGAGTCCCAGATGTTCTCCAACCTTTGCTTCCCCTACTAGTTCTCTGTTCACAAGAAGCAGATGCAGGAAGGCACCTTCCCTGGCTGGCTCTCTTACCAAAAGTTATCCTCCACACACTCCAGCGTTAACTGTCAGTTATATAAATTTGTCTTTAGTTTTCTTTCTGATGTATGACTGGTCATTGTTTATTTTGGATAGCTCAATCTTAATTTTTTTCTAGTTTGGAACTTCCCACAAAGCCAGTTGCTACTGTGAGCATTTACAGCAATTAAAATGAGTTGCTAGCTAGAGATAGTTAACTCAAAGTAATTGCAAAATGTTTCAGGAGGAAGAGATTGTATTGGCTTTCAGAAAAGGCAGAGATCTGTGAAGCAGTTATCTCTGAAGTGAACTACTATGTGCTAACTGGTAATTAATTTACACTAGACATTGAATTTTGTTTTGTTTTGTCCTGGCCATTTGTCTCTTCTCACCCTCAATCCCTTGCTCTGGACTTCTTTTGTGGAACAACTCTAGCTGCTATATTGATTAAGATAACCTGTTTGCAACAAAGTGAAAGTTGACTTGTTTACTGCAAGCTCCAATCTGATGGCTGTCAGATGGCTCTAATATAGATAGAATTCCAATAAAATGTTTGAGGCTTATGAAAATAAGGAAGAAAATACTTTAGGCAATGTATCTCATTTTTATTATGTCGCTCATTGAGTCTTTTTATGAGCTTTCAGCCTCCACCAGATGCAGACTGAAACTGGAACATTCGTAACAGGTTGAACCTGGCATGATGTCTGGTTATTTAGAAGATCATTTTACTACAAGGGCCCATAACCACAAAGAAAGATGAGATTTCTGGGGTGTCTTCTAAGGACAGCAGTGAAAGAAGAGTGTTTGGGTTTTCACTTCTTTTTCTGGTATGCTTTTCTTCTTTTGCTCTGGATAAATATGAAAAAGACATATACATGTCTTTTGGCAGGTGTGATTAAGCCCCAGAGAAGTCCCATCAGCCATACACAGAAGAAGGGGCATTGCGAGTGTAGATAAGCCAAGGAAGAAGCATTTTATTTATTCATAACGAAGCAAGGGGATTACAGGGCAACTGCATAAGAACTGCAAAATCTGCAGTTATGTTGCAGCAACTTCCCAAGAAGCTAATTGAAAGAGGCAAAACTTTGAACCACAGTGATTTAGAAGGCTGTAATTTCCTGTACTTGTCCAGTGGAAGTGACCATTAAAAAGGTGATATGAAAACTCACAACAAAACAGTCTTGCAGCTGCTTTAAAGATGGTTTCGAACTCTGCTGATTGAAACAGAGTTAATAGAGAAAATGGCCTCTGAGATCTAACATTCCCTAAAATAATCCTCTGGTAGCTGGTTCTAGAGGATCAATAGTATGTGAGAGGTAAAAGGCCTCCCTCTCTTAAGAAGGTAGAGCTGCTCTTGGTTTGTAGGACTGATTTAGTATTATACTGGAAAAAGAGAAGATTGGAGGAAGTTACACAAATAGCTCTGGCTTTACTTAAACTTAATTGAGATGTGTTTAGGAAAATGAGTGCTAATAGTGCAATCTATAGGTTGTGTGGCATGACTGTTACCCGAGGGATTTTTTTTTTGTCTTGCAAACATGGATAGCAGCATAGGAGGTAATATTTATTTTTTTATTTACTTATTTATTTCATTTTTATTTATTTATTTTAATCTTTAGAGAAAGAGACTCTTGCAAATGGCACTTAAGAGGTTCTTAACACTATGAAGGAATGATCAGCTCAAACTTGTACTGCAAATTGCAGGGAATAACTGTACATGACTAATTTCATGGTCAGTGTGTTCCTTAATTTCAGTTTTCTTGTTCCTGCCCTTCTACCATGCAAAGGACCAAATCTGCCCTGCCTGTGCCCTTAACCTGTGGAAGCCCTTCTGGGAGTCCTGTAAATGAAATATACTAATTAGCTTTGCAACAGTATGCAAAATTCTGGGGAGAAATACCTTTGGCCAGACCTTTGACTGCTTACTCATAGTTTTGGGGTTTTTTTGACTTTGAGTTTATGTTGCAATACTGCATTCTAATTAATTTCTTAAACTGTGTATGCTGAGTGGTGGTGTGTTATAGCTGGTACAATGCTTGGACAGACATTTAGTAAATGTTTCTTGCTTACAATAGAAACAAGAGTGGACATGCCAAGCAGTAGTATAGAGGAGCAGATTTCTTCAGGGATGTCTACAAGTGTGTGTGAATTTCCTCCTTTCTGCTTACTACGGAAAGATGCAAACTGCTTTCCCTCCCCCAGAGAGCATGCAGGGCAATATCCTGAAAACTGAGTTTAAATGTAAACTTTGTGAAATCCCTTGCAATTTATTTTGACATGAAGTTGATGGTGCTAGCTAGAAAGAAACTTCTTTCAGAAATTAACTTGTACAGTGCAGCTTTACTACAATACAGTGGACGTGGCACTCATGTTACTGTTCTCTGGTAGCCTTCCATGTAGATACAGGAGGCACTGGTGGAGCATTTCAGTCCTTGGCTTTTCTGAAAGTGAAACAATGACTTTTGCAAACAGGGGATGGCACTATTGCACTGTAGCTCCTCAGCCCTCCATCCAAAATAGCTCTATTTATTAACAAAGGCTTGGTATTTACCACGAAGGGAATAGATGAACCAAATGCATTACTGCAAGATTTTCTTGAAACTTTTCCACATAAAATGTTAAATTTGGTTTACCAAGAATTTTAAATTTTCATTAAAATAACCTGCAAAAATCGCCAAATGATGTGTAAGTATGCATGTAAATTCGATGTTAGCAGTAGGCACAGTTTAAAGCACTGGCATTTATTTTAAATTTAAAACGAAACACCAGTGTGAATGCTGAGAAATCATTAATAATACAATAAACACCCAGCACAATGGCAATAATCATTTCAGTAAGAATTTGACCAGGAATCACTTAAAGAAGCTGCTTTTTATGTTTCTTTTATTCTGGAAAATGGAAACTTCCTTGCTCTGAAGCCTTAATACGTTGTTGTCTTAGGCAGTTCATTCATAGGGCAAGAGGACAGCACTGTAAAATGCCCATTCCACATAGGTGGATACATGGAAGTAGCATTCAACTTGCTTGTTTTGGCACATTGCAGTCATGGAAACATGGCAGATAGAGCAATTTTTTTGTTGTTTTGTGTAAAAAAATTGGCTTTTGCTATATAAGGCAGTATAGATCTTGATCAGCACCTTCAGTTTTAGCAGTATAGTCAGAGCCTTTATTTGAGCACTGACATCAGCACATGGGAGTGAGGTGTCTTAACTCTGCTGCAGACATTGGATGATTTTCAGATGGAGTCCCATCTGGGATGTTATGTTAACAACCTCTTGATGTGAGGAAAGCATAGGTAATGATGAAAAAAGTCTGCATTCAAAATACAGATGGTAGGAAAATCTGATGAGGCTATTGATGAAATGTTATGACTGAAATTAACTCACTGATACAGTTCAGCTGCCTCTGGCTGTCTTCCACCAGTCCAGTGTGACACCCTTAATTTTACCTGAAAGGTTGGTGGCCCAGTTTCTCCTGTGTCTTTATTTCAGCAAGGCGTGGATGCTAGTCTTGAGCTAAACAATCCAAATTTGGTGACATAAAGCTGACATGAGTCAATAAACAAAACACACTGGCATTTGTATTTCCTGCCTAGCCCCCTTGTCACTGATCAGCCACTTGAAACTGATGGTGTAAAACTTCTAGTGCAGATTTAAAAATATTATGTCTATGACTGTGAGCAGAGACAGCTGAAACAAAAACAATGAAACTGCTCAAAAGAAAGTCAAACTACACAAAAGTCTTTCTTTTTGATCCCCACATTTCCCCCACCCCTGCAAATGTATCGCTGGGTCAACTGAAACAATACATGTAATGACTTCATGTAGTTCTTTTGAAAGGGTGAGGCAGGAAAAGATTTAGAGAGCTTTGGTCAGACTTTTCATTTGGCTCTGTACTTAACAAAAAACAAACAAACAAACAAAAAACAAAATCAAAACCACAAAATGTCCACTATACTTAGTTGAAATCATCTCTCCCCATCTCCATCCATCCTGCCAGCTGTGGGAAGAACTGAGAGTGAACAGCTTTACTGGAGGTTGATTTCTCACTTGAAGGGCAGGCCCCTTGGAGATCTGCCTGGCTGAGGTGTGTAGGTGGCTCAGCTTTGGGGCCTTCCTGCCCTAAGGAAGTCAATTTAATTTTTGGACGAGATAGATTAGAGATAACCCCTATGCTTCTGTGGCAGTACTGAAGGCAACCAAACAAGTTAATAATAGCAGCACTATTACAAAGTGTCTGATTCCCATCCATCACTAGAAAGAGATAATTAGGTAGGAAGTCCCTTAGCTTACTCTTAACCCCATACCTAGATTACAAGGGTCAAGTCAAAGGAAGGCCTGTATATGCTAGGAACATTCTCACTGTCTGCCTCAGAATCAGATGAGATGTTGGTTTGCTATTTTGTGATGCTCCAGCCAAAAAAAAAAAAAGCTAGTTTTTAAACTTTAAAATTTATTTTCCTCTGTCAATCCTTGCATTTTAGGGAGCCAGTAACTAGCTGAAATAGGCCGAGGGCTAGCAGAGCTGTCTCAGAAGATCTCAAAATATTCTTTGTTTACCTACTGGCCATGCAGTGCCACCGCAGTGTTCTGATAGTGTATCTGCCATAGCTATAGATGAATCTGAACTCTGGAGGCCCACACTGCTGGATTTCGGTTGTTCAATATGTCATTATATACAGACGTGTATATAATTACATAGAATATTTTGTTACAAAACATTGTGGTTTGTATTTCAAGATTTAAACTTTTTCAAAGCTTTGGTTGGATAAGGAATTTGGACATAAACCTCATAAAGGCACTGTTGGATGGTTAGCTCTGACTTGTTCATTCCTTTGCAGAGGAGTATGTACACCAACAAGATTAGGTTGTGGATATATGGATAAGTATTTAGAATTTTCCTTTCCCACATTCTTGTGTTTGTATTGCCTCATCCATTTAAATCACAGACCTGAAATTTTAATATTTTTTTCTTCCTCTGGAGGTAATTTACTTTAAATTCCATAGCATTTCTAAGCAGGATAACAAATTGAATGTTAGGTTAAGCTCTAGGTTTGTGACTGTGAAATCTACCTTTTCATGGTTTCTCTAGGACGCTACAGATCCCTTAGTAGAAAACTGGTATTTCCCTAGGGGATGCAAGACATCCCTGGAAAAGTCCATTCTAACTTTCTGTTTGTAGGTAGTCTAGCACATGGGGTGGGTAAAGTCCAGCCTTTCTTTAAATTGTGTATCTGCTACACACATCAGAATTCTGAGAGGTTTTAAAAATTATGTTCATTGAGTAACAGAGTTTAAACTGTCCTTACTAAGGAGTTTTCAAAAAGGCAGATGGAAATCTATTGGCACAGAGAGTGTAAGGAACAGAGTTGGGTTTTGATATGCTTTATGACCAGGAATAGTTACTTCATAATATGGCATACTTTTGCTACTGGAAAATAATCTGTCAGTTGCCCCCCCTTTTTTTTTTTTTTCTTTTTTTTTTTTCTAATTGGGAAAGTTTTTTGCATTATATTTTGCAGAATTGTGTGCAAGAGCTATGTAATAAATTTGATTATGAATTTAGAAGTTTTCTGATGTGGTTTGTGAACTGTTCCACAGTGGAACCTGGTGTGGCCAAACACTGGTGGACCATAAACCCACTACTGTGTCTAGATCTAAGCATCATATAAGATTCTGTTTCCTAGAATCTATTTCACCACTTTTAAGGAAATTATGCTTCATAACCTGTTAAAGAATTTGTATTGCTGCTTGGAGTACCTAATAACATGTAGTGGTTTGGGTGTTACCTGCCCCACGCCACGAATTCAGCAGACTAGACTCAGTCAGATGGAAGTTAAGGAAGCTATATTTACAGCTTAGAATCTGGAATCATGGAATCAGCCAGGCTGGAAGAGACCTGCAAGATCATCCAGTCCAACCTATCACTCATCCCTGTCCAATCAACTAGACCATGGCATCCAGTTTTTTCTTGAACACCTCCAGGGGCAGTGACTGCACCACCTCCTTGGGCAGCCAATTCCAATGGCAAATCACTTTGTGAAGAACTTCCTCCTAATATCCAGCCTATACCTCCCCTGGCACAACTTGAGCCTGTGTCCCCTCGTTCTGTTGCTGGTTGCCTTGAAGAAGAGACTGACCCACACTTGGCTACAACCTCCCTTCAGGTAGTTGTAGACAGCAATGAGGTCACCCCTGAGCCTCCTCTTCTCCAGGATACACAACCCCAGCTCCCTAAACCTCTCCTCATAGGGGTTGTGCTCCAGACACCTCACCAGCTTCATCGCCCTTCTCTGGACATGTTCCAGTACCTCAACATCTCTTTTGAATGGAGTGGTCCAGAATTTGACACAGTACTCAAGATGTGGCCTGACCACTGCTGAGTACAGGGGAAGGATAACCTCCCTTGTCCTGCTGGCCACACTGTTCCTGATACAGGCCAGGATGCCATTGGCTCTCCTGGCCACCTGGGCACACTGCTGGCTCATGTTCAGCCTACTATCTACCAGCACCCTCAGGTACCTTTCTGCCTGGCTGCTCTCCAACCACTGTGTCCCCAGCCTGTAGCACTGCCTGGGGTTGTTGTGGCCAAAGTGTAGAACCCTGCACTTAGCCTTGTTAAATCTCACCCCATTGGCCTCTGTTCATCCATCCAGCCTGTCGAGGTCCCTTTGCAGGGCCCTCCTACCCTCCAACAGATTGACATCTGCTCCTAACTTGGTAGCACAATTTACAAGCGTATAGATATATATAATATATTACAAATATTTACAGCTACATGCAAGTTAAAAGTAATAGAGAAATACAAAACCCCTTCCCGAGCAGCCAGACTGCCTGAGAAGGCCCCCAACCAACGTACCTCCTTCCTCCACCCTTTCCCCCCTCTCTCTTATCTCAGGATCTCCCTCACATGCAGTGTGAGCTGGAAAAGGCCAGCAAGAGGTTCTGAGAAGGAAATGATTAGTCAGGTTACACAGATTCAGCCAGAGAAGTTAATATGGCAGTCAGGCAAGCCACAGACTCACCTTGTTTTTGTTTGTGTCCTTGTTTTTATATGTCCCAGCAGAATGAATGGGCAATATAGACATCACCATTATTTTCCTTTCACAGCCAATAATCTAATTTCTCTCATTAAAATATTCCAATTAGCCCCAAACCAGCACACAACATTTACTTGTAAATGAGAGATCTACCTCAAGCAACTGGTTGAGTGATCTTACTTCCTCCTCTTTTTTGATGACTTGGTATGTCACATTGTCTGAAGGTATCAACAGAAACAAATGTTTTCCTATGGAACTGTGATTTCAACTTGTGAAAATCTGAGTGATGGCCAAATTAGTACTGGTTTTCAGAAAGACATCTTTTGTAAAACTGTTACAACTTGCAAATAAGCAAGGGCTTTCTTTAGGCTGCATTGGAAAATAAGATGCATTTTTCACTTAGCATTGGAAGTAAGTGCTTTAAATATTTTTTTCACTCACCTTACTGTGTTTGTTCCACAGTACTTACACTAGCCTAAGAGGAGGATTTGACTTGTGTATCAAAGGGCATTGAGTTATAGGGGCCCATAATGAAACTGTCTTTGGGGATGATTAAAGATGCCAGGCAACAGTGGTTGTCAGCACTGCTTGGACTGCTAGATCCTGCATCCTTTCTGTTTAGAGCAACTCATCAAGGGAAAAATTTACAGCAAAGTCACATTTTTCAAACTGAGAGGTCTAAGGGATGGCAGCTTCCAAAGTGTAACGTGCAGGGGCTGAGAGAAAAGCATGTGTGGGAAGGAAGTGTGTTAACCAGATGGCTCTGCTTTACTGTTTTTGGGAGCCCTTGAAAGGAGTGAGGGAGAGATCAAGGCAGCAAGTTTCTGCCTGAGCAGAGTTTCAGCCAAAGGGAGCTTTGTGTGCTCTTCACCTCACTGTTGAACTCGACCAGGCTCAATGCGTACCCTGTATATAAACTCCCTTGTAGTTTACTTTTCATCTTTCCATGCATGCTACTGTTGAGTTGGACACTCTGTATAGTACTAATGGAGATCCTCTTTATTTATTGAAATGTACAAGTCCCTGTTTGATTTTCCATTCAAGTTAATTGAAAAAAAAAAATCCACTTTGTGTAACTGTTTTGATTGCAGGACACCTGCTCCTTAGAAGTTGCAGAATCATGTTGTGCCCTTGATAACCTTTAGAACAATTTAATTAAAATGATCCAAATTACCTCCAGAGACTTGTCTGTCCAAGCTAAATAGGGATAGTAGAGTCTGCTAGGGCTCCTTTTAGGAACTTTGTCTTTTTAAAGATAAAGAATATGGGGACTCCAGGCTACTGCAAAAGTACAAGCAAAAATAGAGGAATGGAAAAACGTTGCATAACCTGTAACATTGCTTTAACATACTGAAGTACTCTGTATAGAGAGCAGCCTTTAACCTAACAAACAAGACAAGAGGGGGAAAATAAGAAAGAGATATTATTAGTAAGCATAAGCTGAATCATAACATTCTCCAAAGAGGTGAAAACAACATCTATTTGTGTTTCCATTAAGGCACATTTCAACATGATTGTACATTGATTATTTGTTTGCTGCATCTAGAGATAATCACCATTCATTTAAATGAGTTTGAACAAACTTTAAAGAGTGACATTTAAGTAAATTACAGGCCATGTTTTTAAATTTTCATTTTAAAATTTAGTGCCATCTGAATGCATTTTGTTTCATCATCTCAACTCTTCTTGATATTATTCACTCTTCCTCAGCTTGTTACTGTGTCACATTTCACAAACTGAGGTTGCTGTGATTTGTATCAATAGGGTTTACTGAACTGCTCTGATCTCCTGCTGAATTTGTCTGCCATTAGCTTAAGAGTTTCTGAGGTTTGTAATAATACCTCACTGACAGTGGATTGCCTAAATAAACAATATGGTTTCATCTGTAGGACACAATTAGAAACTTCTCAGTATTAATTTCAAAAATCCATTTGCACTTAGTCTTGATCTTCTGGCCAAATTCTGGTGTTTCCTGTAAACTGTGTCTCTGACAGAAAGGAGAACATCAGTTTGCTTTTTAGGTATGTCACTCAAATGATCAGTATTGGAAGTTGTTTAGGTGCCCTTTCATGAAACAGCTATTTTACTAATTTATATATTTATTTTTCCTTGATGACCTTTCTTTGACTGAGTCGAGGCTATAAGGAGCAGATGCTGATCTTTGTGCATCAAATCCAAAAATGCAAAGTTATTGCCAAAACCTTTCAGTTTCCCTCAAATATTTATGTCAACCTCTCAGCCCTGAGAGATGTATTAAACTTAACACAGCAACCTCATTTTTGACAGAAAAGCAGTGATTTCTACCATTTATCTAACATCCAAGAGGGAAGTGAATCCTCTATTTTGATGGAAGGCATTTTGGTTCAAACACGATGCTGCTTTGTTGTAGTGCTGCAAAGAAATAGCAAAGATGACAGCTCCTGTCCTGGGCAGCTGACACCTCCAGTTATCTGACAGGCTATCATAGGGGAATGAAATGAAGAACTGTAGCAAGGCAGTGGTAGAAGACTGAGGCAACAGCAGAGACTGCAGTCAAGGTGAAAGCAACTGAAAGTAGTAACACAAATTGTATGTTGATATCCCAAAGAAACTGCCAAATTATAATATATACATATATATATATACAGCGCTTAACTCTTTCTTCCTGTCTTTGCTTGCCCTGTGAGCAGCTTGGTGTTTATCATTCTTGTTGGAATTTGTTGGGTCCTAGTTAGGCTTCTAGCCAGTGATAGAACTCTCTCTGACTTTATGCTAATATGAATACACAGTGACCCATTAAAAAAAAAAAAATCAATCACAGTTTCATTAAATGCATTGAAACCAGCTGCTTATGCTCAAAGGAAACTAAGCTCTGGCTATTGGGACATTTGATGACTTAATTAGATATAGAAGTCAATGACAGTCAAACTTACTACAGCAGATACACTCCAATATTAAGCTTCATTATGACTGCTCTATGTTCATGGTTAATATGTATGAAAAGTACATGCTTTAGGTACTGACAAATTTAATGCAGCTAATTATGCAGCTAATCCAATTCTACCTCCTTGGTCTCTAAGAAAGAGTTATTTATTTACTTAATGCCTGTGGGTTTGTTTTATCTTTTGCAGAAGAAGGGTAGTTGTAATTTTGCCCGTAATAGCTTTAAATCTCAGTGAACTTCTCTCATGGGTTACCTTGTCTTGTGGAGACCAAAGAAGAAAATCACTTCTCTCATGTTTGTGGATCATTGCAATATATAATTTTGTGTGTGTTATGCTATTTGAATGACTGATTGAAATCAATTACCTGAAAGTGTAAGTTGCTTTTTAAATAGATTAAAATAAGAAGAGAGGAGATGCACTGTTCAGGATGTATATCCAGCCTGCTTCTTGATGTTTAGTAACTCAAGTTCTCATAACTAAAGGCTTTAGTATTGCATGTTGTAACACTATCAATACTGCTAAACTCTTGAAGTCAGAAATCTTATATATTGTAAAAGAAACCATTTTTCAAACCCTATGTTTCATTGTCCTATAAGTAGAGATTATCAAATGCATAAGTGAGAATAATATTCCTTTTATCTTTACCACTTTATTAATCTTAAGTACACAGCTAATTCTTTTTTTTGCTTCTTGCTGGTAATTATGTTTGTAACATACACGGTATCATTACCATAAAGCTATGTTCATCTGTGAGCTAACATTTCAAGTTAGATATCAAGAACACAAGTGTCAACCATTTTTTTTTTCTTTGTCTTCTGCTAATCATATCCTTGTAATGTGCATATACTGGCATTATGATTATATTGTGCTTTACAATAAGGATGGATTTCAAATTGTTGGAAATCAGATTTTCTGTCTCTAGAAGGGAGAGTGGTAACTGGCAATTAACTTTAACATAAGTCTTTGTTGAAAAGAGGTGAAAGAAATTGCAGTAATAATAATGCCAGATAGACAGATTTCTTATGGATGGTATAACCAGCTGTGCAGAAGAAATGTCAAAAGACGGTTATGGAAGCATTTGGCATGTAGAAAAATCAATCTAAAAAGGTATTACATAATAACCATACATTTTGTTACAATGTTGCCTTAAGACTATTATCGTGTATCCTGTCATTATGAGATTCTTTCTGTTGTAAAATTACTCTGTGATCCCTCATCTCCTTTGTTATTTATTGTCTTTTGTAGAAAGAAAGCAGTGTGCTGCTTTTAGTCATTTAAGAAGTAATGAACTAAACTACCTTGTTAAAAAAAATAGATCAGCAAATCAAATGTGTACTTTGGAACAGAGAAGGTATTAAAGAGAAAAGAATCTGTATTATTTGGTACAACTCCTTTCTTTGTACATTCAAAGTCCTGTCAACTTACTTGTTAATGCGTCATCCATGTAAAGCAGTTCCTGGTGATTCCTTGTCAAGGATTCATCTCTCTCCAGATAAGGGCCCATCTGAGATTTCCTCAGTTCTCAAGAAGAAAGGTCATTCCTACCAGCAGTTATGTTGTTTTTTTGTATTCTGGGATTGATTTTTAGACATGAGTGGTATTTATATTGGATGTTGCTGTATTTTCATTTGAGAAAATATTTTTTTAAAGGAAAATTTCTTGCAAACATACAAAGCAAAGCTTTGTTCTTTTGTGCATTGTTTTGCACCATTTGTCAGCAAGGAGGAGTGAGAGCAGTAGCCTATAATAGTTTCATTAATAGCTGTTTGTGTATTAGTAAAAATGCATAAAGGATTATTACAGAACTGGGATTTGGAACTGAATCCATGAATGGCTACTTATGGGTGGAACTTGAGCTTCCACTATATTTTTTGTGGTGCAGCCACACTGCTGGAATAGATTGGCCCTTAGATCTGCATTGGCTTCTTTGGATCCTTCTTTGAAGCCAGAGGTTATGCTCACCAGCATGATATATGAACTACATACAAACTAGTGCTGGCTGTGGTGGAGGTCTATGTTCATTCAAGCAGGATTGTTGTGGGAATAAAAAGAATCCAAAGCCTGGGCTTGAAGATATGCCTAAGATGAGCCCACAGACACAGTACCTGTGTAGTCAACCACTTTCTTGCCCTTGTCTAGTGACCATTCCATCCTAAACAAGAGGTTGATATTTGGAGAAATGAGGAGATATAGGAGATTGGCTTCTGTTCTAACATATACATCATTATCAAAGTACTAAAGGCAGCCACATTTCTTTCCAGAATATTCTTGTTAAACTTTTCAGTGGTGGGGAAATGAAAAGAAACAGAGAGGTAAAAATCTGAGCTACTGCTAAGAAGTTAGTCTGGCAAAATTTAATGCATTTCAAACTAGCCAAGATTTTATGGCTGCTATGAGACAGACTGCATGAAGTAAGGCACTAAAAAGGTGAGCTTGTAATTTTTATGTCGTTTTGTTTGTTTGTTTTGTTGGGCTTAAAAAAAACTCCCAAACTTTTTACAAAACCAAGCAGAAAAGTGGAAAGGGCTGGAGCGATTGCAGTGTATTTGTATAGTTCAGTCACTTCCCCACATCTTCTCCAAGAATTTAAAATATTAAAACCAAACCAAAACACTGACAAAACAAGAACCCCCAACCCTAAATTCCATTGCAGTGGAGATTTAGGCAGAGAAGAGGCCAAAATGAATAATCCTACTGAGAAAAGGGTACACTGTAAATTTATAAATCAGCCTTGCAATGTTCTGTTATGTACAAAGCCATGTTACCTTAATGAGTGTATAGACAGACTGCCTCAAAATTTAGTAAGAGGAAATGTAAGCACTTTAGTGAATTAGCAGATTGTTGAGGGCTAAGCAATGAAGCTGAAAAGCTATTGTTAAAGGTAATCTTTTGGTTATTGTAAAAGAATTAACAACAATGAAGGTTAAGTAGGAAGTGACACTGCTGTGAAGTCCAGCCTCATTATCAAAGACATGGGTATACCACGCCAGTGTCAGGAAACTTCTCTTGGCTTGAATTTGAAGTCAGACCTGCTGCTGGCTCTTTGGCTTTGCTTCCTTACCTATATTTTATTGTCTCCTGATATCTGAAACAGTTGCCTGTGCTCCTCACCAGCGTAGTATATGAACTACATACAAGCTAGTGCTGATTCTGGCCTTTTGTTGAAAGGGAGCTGGCTCTTCCTTTAAAGCTTCTCTGTACAGTGTTAATCCAGAGCAATTACTTCTTTTTCCTGTGAGGTAGAAAGCTTGTTCTTCTCATGAGCTGATTTGGTTATCTGTTGCTGTATTAATTTGTGATCTGATTCTTTGAACCTGTTGATTTAATTGTAACTGTTCACTCAGTTTTGTTCACTGCGTTATTCCATCTTTAACTACTTTAGTAAAACTGTATAGTGAATCAGGTTAGTACAACTCTGGTTATTTAAATGTTGGGGGTTTGCTTGTGTTTTGTGGTTGTTTGAAGTTTTGGTTGGTTGGTTGGTTGTTGCTGTTGGTTTTGGGTTTGTTTTCTGCCTTGAAATGAAATCCATAAATACACAGAACAGATTTATTCCACTACATTGCAGTGACATGAGCTCAAGGTTACAGAAACCAACAGATGAGAAATATGCTTGCTCTTGGTATCGTTTCCTCACCAGTGTTCAAGAGTCACTTTTAGCCACAGACAGTATCCTGAATCTGTTTCCCCTCTAATAAGCAGTATGAAGTTTCATTGTGTGCTAATGGAAAATCGTTTGAGCCAATGTATTGCAACCTTCATGAATAGAAGGGTGTTTTCATCCTATGTGCAGAATAGCACAAGATTCACTCCTAGCTGCAGATAGTGAGAACTTCTCTGTCATTTAGAAGTCTAAATAGATGAAATACTTCATTGTGTTTTTAAAATGCATCTTCCTAAGCCATAATGACCAAAGTGTGATAAAATACAACCACTGAAGGAATGGAGACAACAGGCCACTGCCACTGAAAGTGAGAGAAGCTGTGGATTTGTCCCTGTGTACCTGATAGAGGAACCCCTCAAATAGCTTAACCTCTATGAAGAGCAGAGCAGAGCAGCTTTCACTTTCTTTCTCTTTAATGCTGTTAGGCAAATTTCTGGGGTTGTTCTCCACCGAGAAGTAGTTGGCCCTGTGGTTGGCCTACACATCAAGGTATGTATCCCGATAATGGAAGCTCCTGATCTTGTGATTTTTCTGGTTGTGAAAACAACTAGTAAAATTTAGGTGAATGTAATATGTGTCTGTGACTTTGAAATAATAGATTTTATTTCTGCTCAGAAGGTTTTGTAGTCAGGCAATGATGTGGGTAGAAAGAAAGAAAGAAAATTAATGTTGTCACTGATTGAGGGCTTCAGCTTCTGGGGCTACAAATACATCTGATGTAAACAACACCGAGCACAGATTAATGTACAAAATCCATTCATCCATATTCACTTGCACTTCGAACAAAGAAGACAAAGAAATTTGATACTAACATATATCAAGAATTGCCAAAAAATCTTGGGCATGCTGGAGTAAAAAGACAAACTCTCCAGGAAAAGATGTCTGTCTGTTAAATCCAGTATTGCACCACATATGCTTGTCTTGTTTTAAGAAAACAGTTATAAGATTTATTTTCTTAAATAGATGTGAGGATATTACTCTGAATTGATCAAATGTACCAAGAAGCATGTTTTTGAAGGAATATGTAGCAAACTGTAGCAGCATTTCTCTTCAATGTGAAATTAAAGGGAAGTAGAAATTCACTCAAAGGTGTCTCTAAGGTATTTATTAAGAGCCTTCTTTTCTGTGTACTGTGCAGAGGTGGTCAGTAGCTAGTTTGCAGTGAAAGGAATTTCTGAGCTTTCAACACAAATCCAGGTAAGTGGCAACAGTGTAGTAGGATGAGATCTGGTGACTGAAGCAATACTGTCCAGGAGCTTTTATCAGTGTAATAGTACTGAAAGAACTGCATTTCTCTGGCTGTGATAAGGTTCTGAATAACTGTTGCAGTGAAATGAGGAACCTGTGGAGAAGTGACAATTTAACTGGGGTGTTCCTAGGCCAATCTGATTTTCTTCTCCTATTGTACAGAAATTTTGGGTTCATCCCATGCAGAGAGGAAGGCAAGTAATTTTGTTGTGTTGACCATTCCTAAATCAGATGCAAAAAGTTTTCAGGAGGACTATGGCACTTGCTGCTAGTCCTCATGTGCTACTTCCCTGTAAGCCCTGCTAATTCAGTCTATGCAGATGAAGGTGGTAGAGCAACTATGGCTTTTATTTGTTTCTTAGGACTCATTTGCCCTTAATTAAAGGGAAAGTTATGAATGCAGGATGGAAAGAGAGGCTTGGTGACAGTAGCAATTAAGAGTGGTAAATGCTGCTTTATCACCTATCTCTCCTAAATACATTTTACTTGATGAATTAGAGGAACTATATGGAGTGATGAAACAGGGAATGTATCTTCAGTTAGTGTTTCTACTGGATTTCTGGCCATAAATCTGCCCTGAGAGAGAGAACCTAACTTTTTAAGCCTGAGTTAGGTGATGAAGTCAAAGCTCTCTGAACAAACCACTGAAGAAAGTAAAATATAATTTATCCATAATGGTAAATCCATCAAGTGACTGATAATGATTTAGAGATAATTCTCCAAACAAGTCTTAAAAACAGAATTTTTCTTTATTGTGACATGCAACATAGAGGTTTTCATATTCCTGGTGATTGTAAGTCCTGAGATAGAAACAAGGAATTTGTGGTAAGGATGAAGACTGACTGTTGGTTTTTCTCTACTACTGTGGATGTTTATCTATTTGGGTAATATGTTTGGTGGATCAGTCCAGGTGAAGGTGCTCGATGGCCTTCCTGGAAGGAAGAAATCAGAAGTGGGGAAGTATGATCCTTGTGTCTTGTTGCAAGGAATGCACTTTGCAAATCAGGATTAAACTGGCAAAGTAATAAGATTTTTGCTGACTTGGAAACCATTGAGGATATGAAAACAAAACCACAATTTGCATAAAAATCTTGGAGAGGTGATAAAAAGTTTCTTTAATGGAATAAGCAGCACTCCATTGAAGCTGGTCAAATAATGATATGGTTGTGATAATTCTGGGGAACTACTTGGGCATATGAAATCTCTGAAATGAATTTATACCCTCAAGTATGTAACTTAAAATGCAGATGCAATGATATGCATTGGGTTCGAGGATGACTTTTTTTTCCCTTTCCCACTCTCTGTCTATACTTTATTTAATGTAAATTGTTCTTCCAATAGTGTCTTGGTTTGCTTATTTGCTTGTACACTCTTGCATGACTCAGACCAGTATGTGAAGAGTCTGCTTGTGTTTCTAGGGAGCAAAAATCCCTACCTAAGTATGCTCTGAAAGGTCAAATTCAGTTTAATAAATTTGTGTCTCAGGAAAGCAGGCATCTTTCTTAGCTGAGAGGGGTGGGTGAGAGTAGGAGAACGGGAAGGTTTTGTGCTTAAAAAAACACCCTAAAGCATGTTAAAGTTGTGTAAATGTGAAGTGCTAAAAGCTCGTTACTGAAACCTCACCAGTGTAAATCCTCAATATGTGCTGAAGTCAGTAGC
The DNA here is from genome assembly GCA_013396835.1 of Psilopogon haemacephalus. Taxonomy (NCBI): domain Eukaryota; kingdom Metazoa; phylum Chordata; class Aves; order Piciformes; family Megalaimidae; genus Psilopogon; species Psilopogon haemacephalus. The sequence continues at coordinate 1,178,872 of VWZI01019326.1, forward strand.
ATTACTCGTAATTCTGTTATGTAGTCTCTGTAAAGAAATGAGAGCTGCTGGGAAATGCAATTCAAATTTGGTCTTAAAGTACTTATCTAAGGGCTGTATCCTGCCAGCATTTCTAAAACAGGAGTTGTAATCAATGCCATTGCTTAAAAATCAATGTTGCTAGTATAGTCATACGTGATAATACAGCACTGCAGCAAACAAAGCTATTTCAGCTGCAGACCTGCTTTTAGCTGGGTAGTATATAGCTGTAGTATAATATACTGCTCTGTAATGCAGCACAGTTTGGGTTGGAAGCATGACAGAGTGTATTTAATGATATTCTGAAGTTGTTGGAGAATATGGGAGCTTTAAAATCTGTTGGTCAGTAAAGTTTCACAAGTATACTCTGACAGGGACTGTGACTCATGGACTGCTGGATGCTTAAACTGGTGCCTGTATTTTCTCCTCCCTGCCCTTTGCATAAACTCTTTACTGCAAAATATTTCTGAGCTGTCAGAAAACCAGAAAAATGTTTGGGCCTCTTTATGTAGTCTTTGTCTCGGAACTGGTGAGTCAGATGTGTAAAGTAGTAATTTTAAATTTGTTTCTAATAGTAATCAATATAAAGAGGTCATTGCTTCCAGTGCTTTCAAGTGTTGTATAGTAGGAACTGAAATATTTTGAAGCTCCTAAGCTATTTTTTTTTCCCCTGTGGCTTAAAAATCTGTACTGTGGCAAAAAAACCCTGAATGCTACAAAACCAGGTGAGCCTGGGTTGCCTGTTTCCTCTGGCCACACTATGAAGACTGCTGAAAACATATCTATGATGTACACTTACCTTTCCAGATGAGGCTGTATAAATGGCAGTGGATACGTGGTGAAGGGGTGATAATCATTAAATTGTGGCTTATATGACTTAAACTGTTGTGAAATGAGTGTGTTCATAGGCAGGAATGCTCATGGAAATAGCTGCTTTTCAGCAAACAGTATAAAATGCCCTCACAAAAAATCATCCTGCCATGAATAAGCTTCTTGACACAGGGAAACCCAAGTTAGAAAGCTACTACTCTGTTCATGTGCACAAACACCCTCTTTTGCCTAGAATTTCTCACCAGGCCATGTGGAAATATTTCAAGGTGGCGTTTGGCTTTTACTCTCTTTCTCAAAGGAGGTGTATGTTCTTCCCCTGCTCCTTCCCCCAATACCTAGTCATCGGGACTCTCTTTTCTCAAGTGAGAGACCTATTTCACATGTGTGAACAATTCATCAGAATTGAAGAAATGACTTGATTAATCATAGAATCATAGAATCAATCAGGGTTGGAAGGGACCACAAGGATCATCTTGTTCCAAACCCCCTGCCATGGGCAGGGATGCCCTACCCTAGGTCAGGCTTTCCGGAGCCTCATCCAGCCTGGCCTTAAATACCTTCAGGGACGTGGCCCCTGGCAACCCATTCCACTCTCACAGTGAAGAACTTCCTCCTCATATCCAGTCTGAATCTTGCTCACCTTCAGCTTTGCTTCATTCCCCCTAGTCCTGTCACTACCTGATAGCCTAAAAAGTCCCTCCCCAGCTTTTCTGTAGGCCCCCTTCAGATACTGAAAGGCCACAATAAGGTCACCTCGGAGCCTTCTCTTCTCCAGACTGAACAGCCCCAACTCTTTCAGTCTGTCCTCATAGCAGAGGTGCTCCAGCCCTCTGATCATCCTCGTGGCCCTTCTCTGGACACACTCCAGCATGTCCTCATCCCTCTTGTAATAGGGACTCCAGAACTGGATGCAGTACTTCCAGGAGGGTCTCACCAGGGCAGAGTAGAGGGGAAGAATCACCTCCTTTGACCTGCTGGCCATGCTTCTCCTGATGCAGCCCAGGATCTGGTTGGCTTTCTGGACTGAAAGTGCACACTGCTGGCTCATGTTAAGCATCTCGCTCACCAGCACCCCCAAGTCCCTCTCCTCAGAGCTGCTCTCCAGCCAGTCACTGCCCAACTTGTATTTGTGCTTGGGATTGCCTCGACCCAGAGGCATGACCTTGCACTTGGTCTTGTTGAACCTTCTGAGGTTGGCTTGTGCCCACCTCTCCAGCCTGTCCAGGTCCCTCTGGATGCCATCGTGCCCTCCAGCATGTCTACTGCACCACATAGCTTGGTGTCATCAGGAAACTTGCTGAGGGTGCACTCAATGCCTTGGTCCATGTCACCTACAAAGTTGTTGAAAAAGAGTGGTCCCAGAACTCATCCCTGAGGAACTCCACTTGTCACTGGCCTCCACTTGGACATGGGCCCATGGCCCATTGACAGCCACTCTTTGGGTGCGGCCATCAAGCCAGTTCTTTATCCATCTGGTGGTCCACCCATCAAACCCATGTTTCACCAGCTTGGAGACCAGGATGTGGTGCAGGACAGTGTCAAAGGATTTGTCAAAGACTGTAACTAAGAGGTGTTTATAATCAGCTTATAGTTTTGGATGGAGCTGTTTGTAGAGCGTTTTCTATCTGTTTCAGTAGGAGATGTTGTCCTCTGCACCCCTTCACAAAAAAAAAAAAAAAAAAAAT
>VWZI01019326.1:1189058-1199638 GCA_013396835.1 Psilopogon haemacephalus
GGGCGGCGGCGGCGGGGGGGCTGCTCCGCAGTTCGCGGTCTGCCGGCGCCCCGGCACACACCGAGCGCTGGAGGCTCCGCCGCGCCGCCTGCCAACCCGGGATCTATCTTCGTGTGGTTTTAGCTCCGGCTTTTTAAAAATTATTATTATATTTTTTTTCCTTTCCTCTCCTCATTGCCCGTTTTCCTCAATTTTGGAAAATTCTTGAGGTGCTGGGGGATTTGGAGATTTTTTTTCTAAGGAGGGTGGGGGGGGGGTGTCTGGGCATCTCCCCCGCGCCTGCTGCCTTGCTCCACCTGCCCTTGCGCCTTTTTTTTCTTCTTTTCCCTTGTCTGTCTCTCCACCAAACCCGGGCTGATGTGCTGTGTGAGAGGCTGGAAATGGAAGTGTTGATGCTCTGGCTTTTCCCCTGGATATTTCAGTGCGTTTCGGTGCGGGCGGACTCCATCATCCACATTGGTAAGAGAGAGAGCGGGGAGGTTGGAAAGGGACGCGGTAGATAAATAAATAAATGAAGAGAGCGTCTTGTTTAACCGCGGTGATGGCACAGGCAGCGGGTAAAGCCAACTCCGCGGAGAGATGGGAGGAGGGAAGAGAGAAAGGCAGCTGAATCCCTCCATCCCCGGTTTTAAAGTTAGGGGCGAAATGCCGGCTGTGCACCGGGCCGGGCCAGGCTGTGCGGCCGGGAGCGGGCACGGGGCGGGTGGCCCGCCGCGGCCGCCGCTGCGGTCTCCCATGTGGCTGGGGAGCCTGTGCTCGGACCTGTTTGCGTGGAAAGGCTTTCTTCCCTCCCGACATCCCCCCTTCCTCGCCATCGAAAACAATCAACCGTCCTCAACACCCGGGCAGGAGAGAGACATAATCCAAACGTGCTCGTAGGGAAAAGTTTCGGGGCGATAATCCCCTGGTTTCCATCCTCTGTCGTAGCAGGTGTCAGCCGAGCCGGAATGTGGGAGAGGAACTTGGCTGGGAAAGGGTTAGAGAGGCGAGATTTGCAGCGGCTCTGTGTGTGGCTATGCGCGCAACTGTTGTGCTTTGAATAAGATCTCATTAAAACCCCTGGGCAGCGAGAAGGCTGGGTCAGCTGCGGGAGGAAGGGAGGGATGAATAGGAGGCAAAGGAAAGGCTGATGTGAACTTTTATGGCTTCTGGGAGTAAGGCATGTTGATGTCCGCGGGAAGCCTGGCAAGCAAAAGCGAGGCTCTGCAGTCACCTTTTGGCTGGTGTTGAAAGGTACCAGCAGGAAGGAAAATGAGGATGTTTAGGGGCGGAGAGGGGGGAGAGAATCACTTGTGGAGGAGGAGACGTCAGTACGGCTGGGAAATGAAAACCCGTAANAAGAGGGGGCCGGGACGATAGCGATTCTGGCGAGAGAAGGCTCCTCAGAAACGGGAGGGAGGTCCCATGTGGACCCGGGGCGAGCAAGAAGAAAGGTGGACTGGCCCTGTAACAAGTTTCCCGAAAGGAACGGGTCCGGGTCCGGCTGCCTCGGCAGTCCAGGGGCGCAGCCAAGGCAGACAGCAATGCGGAGGCATTAAGGAGACGGGGTCAGCCCTGTCCGCAGTTGAGACTCCGGTCCAGGGGCACTCCCCAGGTCAGGGCAGAACTCGGCGGCAGTGGTGCCAGGCAGCAGGGCTGTTGGCCTGTCTGCGGGAAGTGCCCTGGCCGCGGGGAGATACGGGGTGAGGCAGCCTCGTTGGCTCATCCTTTTGGCCCTGCTTCTCCCGCGGGTGGATGGTGTCACTTCGGCTTCTCCTCGCAAGGAATTAATCTCAGGTGGTGTTTGCTAACAAACTCCTCAGAAAAAGTGGTCCGGTGGCAGGAGAGGAGGGCTGCTGCATGCAGAGCTGTGGTTTCACACGGGCAGTGCGCGGAGGCTCCAGCCATAGGCACGCACAGGGTGAATCAGCAGGACTTTTCCAGGCTGGGCGATAATAGTTTTTCGCTTGTTTTGTTGCCAGCATTGAAGATCTCCCACCGCTGCGTAGAGCAGGGCAGTAAGCCTGGCGTGGGCACACACACGCTTGGTAGAGACGGGATCTTATGTAACACACATCGCCAGATGTTTTCACGTTTACTGCATAAACAGGACAGTGAAATTAAAGCTCCCAGGTTATTGGACACAAATCCGAGCTTCATGTTCGTGTGTGCGTGTGAGCCTTAATAACAGGCAGCACTCTAGGGAGCGGCGAGGCAGTGAGCAAAAAGTTGGTCCAATTGCCAAGCCTGCTCCCTTCTCTGTCACTGATTGAGGGGGGCCCTTACCGCAGCGTGGTTCTGGCTCAGGGCTCCGTAAGAGCCTGTGGAGCAGAAGTGGCCGGAGGGTTGTGCTTCCCCGTGTCTGGGACGAGCCCGCTCACGTGTGGGTCCCAGCCCCACAGGTGACCGGGAAGCTGCTCCACTTGGCACCATGCAAGTCGGGTCGAACTCTGCACGGCCTGGGGAGGAGTCGGATTTCTGGGGTAGAGACCGGGCGGGCCTAGCCGGTGAGAAGGGAAGTTGAGCACTCTTCACCTCCTGCCCCCTTCCGTCTCTCAGGTGCCATTTTCGAAGGCAATGCTGCCAAGGACGACGAAGTGTTCAAGCAGGCGGTGTCGGATCTGAACCTCAATGACGACATCCTCCAGAGCGAGAAAATCACTTACTCCATCAAGCTAATAGAGGCCAACAACCCCTTCCATGCGGTGCAGGAAGGTGAGCGCCCCGGGGCAGAACCCACGGCGCGGGAGAGCTGGGGGTCCGGGCCGGGGTTGAGAGAGCCGTCGCGGCCCGGCCTGTTGGCGAGCGGGCGGTTTCCGTGCCAGTGACGGCTCCCACCTGTCCTGGCTCTCGGCTATAAACTTTTCTTCGGTCGGGAGTTGGCGCTGTCTTACAAGGAAAGGGGAGGGACGGCGCGGTGCGGCGGCTGCGGCGCTGTGCCCATCCCCACCGTGCCCATCCATGCCAGGGACGGCAGCCGCGAGAGAGGAGAGCCAGCAGGGTCAGGAGACTCCGGGCCACTCCTGAATCCTCGAAGCGTCCTCTCTGTGCCGCTGCGAGTCGAAGGCTGAGCCCCGGGTGCCACCCCCGACATGTGGACATGGGGAACGGCAGGGCAAACGAGGGTGTCCAGCCTGAAAGAGAGGGTTTGTGCGGCGCCGAAGGGCCGAGAGGGAGGACTCACCGCTTGCGAAAAGAGCTGCGGAGGGTAGCGGGTCATCTCTGCCCGTGCGTCTGCCTCCGCACCCCCGCGGGGAAGTAGAGCTGGGGTAGCCTGTGGTTACAGTGAGCTTCTTTCCGGGTGGCCAGGGACAGAGTGAGATAGTCCAGTCGCCAGCCGAAAACAGTCGCATAGTTGTACAAAGTCTGACAAGTAGCTACATAGGTAAATAATTTCAATTAGATTTTTGCAAAGGGAAACATTTAAATTAATCAGCTTGCCTTTACAAATAGGACTTAAAAAATATATCATTTGTGATTTAATGAAGCCAAGGTTAATTAGTGCCTACGTTATTTCAGAAGCTGTATTTTCCAGTAGTAATTATTCTGGAATCAGAGAGCTATTTATATACCCAGACTATATTTTTTAAAAAATGATTCATCACCAGCCTTACCCTTATTTTTACAGAGCAGAGTGAATCTTCCCCTGGATGAGAATTTGCATTAATCCATATGCATTTATGTCTGAGTTGTGTACATGCAAATTGTGGCTACAAGATTGCACCAAATGTTCATTTTCATGAACTCTGAACAATCTCTTCTCCTATCTCTTTCCTCAGAGTATGTGCTAGTTAATGTCATGCACCTTTAGAAGAAATAGCAATATATACCTTTTCAAGGGCCTGATACCATTAACAATAGGACTCCTCCTGCTGCTCTAAAAACTTAGCAAGGCAGTATGAAGAAATCTTTATAGAAATAGGAAGAAGAAGGGGACTTTAAAACAAAACTTCACCCACATAGTCAGATACCAGTGGAAAATAAAAGTCTCTAAATAATGGTGGGTTCATTTATTGGCAAAGATTAACTCTGAACAATTGTATCTTCTTACATTTGCAAAAGCTCAATGTCCTATATTGGAGCTTATTCATATTCGTGGAAGTGACAGTAGTTGGCTGGCTGAACAATTGCTTCCAACAATGTCTCTTCTCAGAAGTAAAACTTTATGAAAATACTGTGAATGCCCTGGGATCTGAGCTGACAGTCTTGTGGGCAGAGTTCTTTTCCTTAGTTTTGCTGAAAGCAGAAAAGCATGACCAACTAGAGATTTCTTCTTGATCTATCAGATTTTTTCTTTTAAATTGATTTATTTGCTAACCTTGAAGATTAGTATTGCATTTCTGAAGACTACTAAGAAAATGAAATTTCTCTGTTGAAAATCTTCACTGAAACCACAGCAAAGACTGGTCAGATATTGAAATTATTGATACAGTATCTTTGTGCTACCTGAATATATATATATATATATATGAAGATGATTTTTCTTGCCCCTTCCAAGATACTCTTTCAGGACTCATGCAGTTAAAATTACTCTTTGATGAACTGATCCCATGCTGGAATTAAGGAAGTGACTGGTGAATGTTCATAATGCCAAAGAGAACTTTTTCATTGCTTCATTAAGGTACATGAGTGTGTCCACTTTTGGGAGGACTATTTGAGAGTCGAACCTTGCCGGAGTAGGAAAGCTAAGAGGGAAGCATCAGGCTTTGTGCAGTTTCCTGGCTTGCTTTGTTGATTCAGGTCAGGTCAGGTCAGGTCTGAGTAGTGTTTTTGTTGTTCTTTTTTTTTTTTTTTAGGTTTCACTTCCTACTTTTGAAATTGTTACACAACACTCTAACAGAATGATCCGCGGGATGTACAAGTTGCTGAGCTGCTGTTCCTGAACAGCTTCTCTCTGTCCAGTGTTACTTAGTGTCTTTCTGGCTACTCAAAAACTCATTCTATCTCAGTGTATGTATGCCCTGCTCATTTTTGGTAGAATATTGCCTACAGTAGTTAAAAGAACCTGGAGCAAATTTACTGCCCAGATTCTTTGCAGAATCTAGCTGCTGCTACGTAAAATGCCCTGACATCCACATTATTCTTCTGCAGTGTCTTTCTAAGCAGTGCCATGGAAATCAATGTTGCAAGCATTCATTTCACAGTCATGAAATTGTTTTGTGATAAAAATCTATCTGGAGGACAAATCGACCACTTTGATACTACTGCCATAATACTTCACACAATCAAGCTAATCAGAAATAGCATTTTTATTTGAAGTATCTTTTGTACAGTCTTGTGAGATGACATAAATTATTTCTTAAGTCCTTCTAAAAGAGTGCTACAAGCAAGGACCTTCATGACACTGTTCCGGTAAAACTATATGAAGTCATCCCTCTGTGTAACAATGTCTACTAGACTTTAGAACAAGATGTTGATTTCCAGTGGAGATAGTTTGTAACATGCTTTGGCCTAGCATTATTGCACAATAGGAGAACTTTTGCATGGGTAAGAAGCAGAGAATAATAGTAACTGTAGTCTTTTGTCAGAAGGAGCATTACTAAAGTCCAAACAGAAGATACTTTGCCGGTTTTCAGGACTTGAAGGTGGTGAGAAGTATAATAAGATTTTTAAGAGACAGCTTTATGCACTTTACTTTAGGGAGAAGGGCATTATTGTGATAGTTGCTAATGACTGAAATGGGTAAGTAAAATGCAGAGATCATGATGAGGATGCTTGTGGACACTCATATTGATAGTTGGATTGAGTGCCAGAGAACAGTAATTATAAAAATGTGTAAATTGTGTTCCGTTTTTGTTTTTCATTTTAATATCTGTTGCAGAATCTTGTGTTGTGTTGATAAGTAAAGAGATTGTTTTGGCCCCATGAAGCTCATATTCTATGACACAGTGTGGCAAGTGGGTGGAAGGAACTCCAGTGGCAAGGGATATAAAAGCAAGGAATAAACAGATACTGGTGTATGCATAAAATAAGACTTTATTATCTGTGTTTGCAAGCAGTCATCATATTTTGTCTAATATAAATTTTATGTGGCAATTACTTGAGGAAAACATTTTTTTTCCCCACTGACTGTTATGGGAGAATATATATATATGTGGTGTGTATTTAAGCTACTACCATGGTTACCTTTTTGTGATTCAGAGATCCAAATAAGCTCAAAAGTATGAGAAACACTTTAAAATTTCAGTTCACCACCTGCCAGTGTGTTGAAAAGGGACTGTATATAAGACATACGAATGGAAAAAAAATTCACCTGGTCTTGAAAACATGGTAGCATGTTTAAACTAAAACCCAAACAGAACTAATGTGCAAGGTTTTAAAATGCTGATTTGGAGAGGGAATAGTCAGCTGTAAGTTAACACTGGGGTGCAGGAAATCTAATACTTAACTTTGTAGTGCTCTTTGGAGAAGTAATCCAGAGGAGATGTTCAAACTGTAGAACTTTAAAACCCAGTTTCTGAACAGGTGATGCTTTCACATCTGTGGACCTTCATGGAGCTAAGCTGGCTGTTCTCTCTGTGTAACAATTTCAAGTGTATTGTTTCTAATGTGAACAGCCTTGTATGTATGCTTGTTGGTGTTAAAATGCTGTCAGCTTCAGAAACCAGAACAAATTTGGGAAACCAGAATGTGATTTGAGAGCAAGAATGGTGTTCCATAAATGAGTTTATTATCAGTCCTGTGTATGCTGCTGTGATTTCAGAGCAACTCAGGGCTTCTGGTTTCTTGAGTGTCTATCTTGTATACTATTGAATGAATCTGATCTCTTATCCTTGGTAAGGATGTGCTCTTGGCATGGAATAGAAGAATCAGAATAGGCTATTTCACTTGGAAATGACTTACAATGGTCATCTAATCCAATTGCCTGACCAATTCAGAGCTATCCAAATGTCTCTTAAATGCTGACAGGCTTGAGGCATTGACCACCTCTCTAGGAAGCCTGTTCCAATGTCTGACCATCCTCTCGGTAAATTAGTGCTTCCTAATGTCCAGTCTAAACCTTCCTTAGTGCAGCTTTCATAGAATGCTTTGTGTTGAGAGGGATGTTAAGGATCTAGTTCCAATCCTCTACCATAGGCAAGGACACTTTCTATTAGATAAGGTTTCTAAAAGCCCCATCCAACCTGTTCTTGAAGGGAGGGGGCATCCATGACCTCTCTGGGCAGTCTGTTCCAGTGTCTCATTAGCCACCTTCATGGTGAAGAACTTCCTAACATCTGAATCACATGGCCTAGAAGCAAAGGTCGTTGTGTTTAGTTAGGATGTTGTAACATCAGAGTGGAGGAGTAGAAAGAAAGGAAAAAGAACAAGCATAACATATGGAAACAAAAATAAGGTGAAAGTTCATAAAACATTACACAAGTAAATTACTTTTTTTTTTTAATGCCCCNAAGCTTTACTGATTTGACTGCTAAAAATCATAGGCTGTACCTAGAGTTTTAAATTTTAAAAAAAAGAACAAAGAAAAAATTCTTATCTTCTAGAATTGCAAATGATCAGTATACTGTGAATTAATTTTTCTTAAACTTTTCTTCTGAGTTTTTCATTGTCACATTTGGAAGCTTTTGACAGGTGAACTATGAGCTCTCCAGAAAGAACACAGTCAGATAATTTTTTTTTTTTTAGGTTTAATCTGAGCTTTCAATGCTTTTTAAAAACCCGCCAGATTCTCTCCCATGGTCAGAGAGACCTTGCTGTGCAGCTGCGCATTTTTACTACTAGTTTGCTGCAGTTAAAAGCTGTTGCTCAGTGGGGTGAATGCACTTAACAGTTCTACTTGCTGGAGTCCTTTGAGACCAGACCACAACTTGTTAAGGACTGCTATAGTGAAGACATCTGTGACACTGTCATGTCATTGCACTCGTGTTTTTATGCTCTATACTTGCATGGCTCAGTGTATTTTAAAGCAGAGAGTTTTTTTTTTTGCAGAGCTGTAGAAAACAGCAAATTAAAATGTTAAGCTCTTTCTGTTCTTGTGGTTTTGTTATGTTCAGAGCAAGGACCTGCAGATGTCTTCACCAGGAGGAAAGGAGTCAATAGCCCACAAAGTCTCTTTGGTGCTGAGGGTAAAGGCAGGCTGCAGACCGTGGGCAAACACTTTGTTTTGTTGTTTCATTCTGCTTACAATTTGTTACTATTCAGGTTTTGATTACAGTTTGAATGCAAGGGCGAAGTATTTCTTACTTTTGGGAGGCCATCCACCTCAAACACAGCCCTACTATAGCCTGGCTTTTTTTTTTCTTTTTCACAAGATGCACTGGAGTTCCTTTGATTTTGCAGAGGCTCTCATCATTTCAGGCTGGGGTTGATCTTTCTGGGGAGCTACTCCAGCCAGTGCCAGGCATTGGGGTGCAGCAGGCAGCGAAGAGTCAGGGGAAGGAGGAGGTGCTGCTGTGGGCTCACAGCCTAGCATCTTGAGATAATAATTACTTTCTTTTGAAGGAACATAAACAGTGTGGACAAGATCTGTTCAGAGCATGTAGTCCTGCTCTAGTTCAGCAGAGGCTGGTGACATGCCCAGGAATCCATTGTTACTTCCACAAGTTGCAGTTAGGTTTTCAGTTTTGTTTGAAAGATTAAAAAAAGAAAAAAAATTAACTCATTCTCCCTTCTTAACAGGTTAAGTTCACTCCCAATATGCTGACTTGTTAATACCTTTACTTTCATGTTGGATGTGAATCACCTCTCTGTTTTAAAAGTCTCATACACAAGAGCAGTTACAGGTTAGGCTACAATTCTTTCACAGTACCTAAAGGTCTTTCCCACTGATTCTGCTGCTGATCCTGCTCATTCCTCAAGGAGCTGAAGTTTGGTTTCTTGTTCCAGGATTTCATTACAGAAAATATGCTATGTCATTAACTAGCAAGCTAGAAATTACCTCCAAAGAAATATCAGAAATAAGCAGCATTTGTAAAGAATGTGAATGGGTTTAATGGTTAAAGGGGTTTAATGGTTAAAGGTTTTCATTCTGTTGCTCTTTCTGTAATTTTTTCTTTGTTGAAGAAAATAATTTTCTGAGTGCATTGTTTCTCTGTGACAGTGGTTTTTTTCAGTCATTACTGTGGAGGCAGATCCATATATGTGAAGTGAGTACACAAAACCACCTCAGCCTCATATAGTTAAAATAATGGCTAAAGAAAATCACCCCACATTGTGGAATGCAATCTGTATATATGCATATATATATGTATACACATGTCTGCATACCCCATGCAAATAATTTAATTTCTAGGCTTATTGTAATGTGTTCAGCAGGCAATATGTCATGAGCTTTTCTGTGTTCAGAGTCTCTCAGCTACAGATGATTAGAGGATTGACTATCTAAGTATTACATTTTAAATTACATCTTTATACTCACAGAATGAGATGAATTTAATATTTTGATGTGATTTATTGTGCTATGGTTGAGCCATAGAGTGAAAGGAGTTGAAACTACACAATCTTTGAACAGAGGGGATATCATATTTATTAAAGCTGTTCAAAGTATATTTACTGGAAGGAAAACAAAACAAAGCCTCAAAACCTAGTTACACAACTATAATAGTGCCTGACCATAATACTACAGCACAATAAGACTGTGACTGAAATAGTTTCTTTGGATTTAATTTTTATGTCATTTTAGAGAAGCTATATTCAAACTCTTCTTAATCTTTTACATAAAAATCAAAACAGTTTTTATAGTTTTATTAATAATAAATTCCCTCTTAGGGGAATTCCTGCTGTGTCTTTGTCTTTGTAATCTTATGTTTAGAGGTATTTTTTTCAACTTATTGCTCAGGAAAGTAAAATACTTAGAATGTATTGTTGGAATCATACTTCTTTCTGAGTCTTACAATTCTATGAAATCAACTTTTTTAAAAGATTTTTTTTCTTTTTAAGCGGATATCTGTTTATCTGAAAGTGTCCTGCTGGGATGAAAATGGCCCACACAGCTATTGCTTTTCCGGCAAGATTTTTTTTCTGTACTATACTGATATTTCAGTTGATGATTTGGAAAAATGGCTTATGTTGTCAGTTTTGTGTTTTGACAAACTTAAGCAGATTGCCTTACACAAAAATGTCTTAGCTCCAAAGTTGAAATCTAGGTGCCATTCTGAGAATCCTTTCCATTACACTCTACACTGAGGAAAGGGATCATCTAATGCTAATCCTCTTGTAGCTCTTTTTTATTAGGATTCTTGCACATGAGAAAAATGAAGTGAGATTGTTAAACAGCATGCAACATTTTGAGAACCTCATTAAAAAAAAAAAGTAGATCTTTAGCAATTTCAAAGCCAGATAATAATGATATGCTAATATGCCAAGATTTCTTTAATTTACATAACTTTAAGGCAATAAATATCTGAAATGAGGAGTATGTTGAAAGAGTTTCTTTTATGTCTTTCCTAATAGCTTGCATTTAGTTATAAATTGGAAACCTGATTGCTGTGCTTGATACTGTGTTCAGGTTTGTGTATTTGGAGTGCTTTTTACAGCCTGGAATGTTTGTCTTCAGAAAGAGGCTGTCCATATTAATTCTATACTAGCCCCACCTTTGTGATGTTCCATTCCGTTGACCCTGTTCTGGCAGCTTAGTGACTGTCTTTTTTTTTTTTTTTTTT
>VWZI01019326.1:1200676-1220113 GCA_013396835.1 Psilopogon haemacephalus
GCAAGAACAGTTACCTGAGAGGCTCAGAGAAAAGGAACTTAGGATCTGATGCCTGCAAGGGTCAAAACACAAAGGGCTAGGATGTTTAAGTACACAAAGAATGAAAGGTAACAACCCAATTATCTGCTTGAAGTTTATTTTTACTGAAACTTTATTTTTCTTTTCTTTCAGCTTACTTTTGTCCTGAAGTACTTTACTTATTGTGGAAGCAAAAATGCTTTTGATATAGGTAGAACTTAGTTACCCAAAGAGAAACAGAAAAAAGCTTGTGATTCCTCTGGTCTGAGCAAGATGTTTATGCATTATGGGTCTGGATTTTTAAAGAGGTTGAAGAAGGGCAGGGGTGTCACAGTAAGTAACCAGTCTACAAATAATCGGCCCATGACAGACATTTCCTTTCCTGAAAGAAGAAAAAGGCATTTCCAAACTGTGCTAACTCGACAAGATGGGGAAAGATACTGCCTGGCAGAAGTTGAGGTTGACTGTAGCAGAAGTTGAGGTTGACTAAACCTCTTCTTGTAGAAAGTCATTTGTTCAGGACAGCTTGAAATAAGAGTGCATGTATCTGGATGAAAGCATGGTACAGTCCACATGAAAAGTAATTTCGTATTTCAGCACTATCAAGCCTATTTTTTTTCCTTTAAATATTCCAACAATTTGTAAGGGAGCTGATGAACTGTGTGTGGTAACTCTTAGGGAAGGTCTTGCAATAAGGCTTCTGGACAGGCAGAGTCCTCAGCCATGAGTTAATGTACCTATAAAATGTGTCACAGTGCCTTAGCAGCCAGTGGAATCTTGCCTTGCCTCTGGATAGGTACTCACAAAGCCAGCTGCACAGGCAAGCAGCAGTGCTGTTGTCAAGTGTGATTAGGGACAACCTTCTTAAAGCAGGTGGCTGGAGTAATCTTTCCCTCTCTTCTCTGCCTGTGGCAGTAGCACTGGTGTGGCAGGACTGGTTAACAAATGGGTTTTTAAAGGCTTAATGCCTTGTCATGTGTTGGGAACAGTTTATGTTTTTGTGATCTTGGTGTGTCCTCTCTGCTTTTACACCATTGCTTAAAAATAAAACATGTCAGCTAAACCTCAAGAGTCATCTGAGCAATACAGTGACTAGGGATGCCTGCTTGTTTTGGAATCTAATCTGTGATCCTAGTTCTCAAAAGACATTTTGCTGTTTCACTAGGGTTGTTTGGTTTGTCTTTTTAATTATGCGTGGCTTTTTAATTTTTGTTTGTTTGTTTGTTTGTTATCCTCCAGTAACCTAATATTCATCTCAGGAACCCACTTGGTTGTTCTTACTGTCTTATTGCCAAGTCAGAAACTGTACAGTTGTAGCTGATATCTTTATGCCTGGGGTTCTTTGCCAGAACTCCATTTTTTCAAAGGCATCCAGCTTGTGAGACATCTAACTTCCTGCCTGTGGTTTTCCTTCTCAGAGCTACCTCCTCACTTCCAACTATGCCTTGTTTTATATGGATGGCAAATGCATTGTACTACTTCTTAGTGAATTTTGTAAATATAAATGATTTCTCTGAAGTCAGATCTTTTTTATTTTTTTTTAACCTGCCTTCTTTTGTTTGATGCTCTTCCTGTACTTTCTTCTTCCCTGTCACTGCTCAGCGCAATAGATTTTATGAGCATGCTTTTTTCCGATTTGCTGGATTATTCTTATTTCCACTGCATTTTAATCATCATGATGACAACATCTGTTGGCAACAGGACACAGATGTTATTTCAGAGCGTATTTTAAGGTTTGCAAATGGTTACTCTATCTATATGAGGAAACAAAGGTTTCATCTTTTCTATTTACATTAAAAGAAGTGGAGCTGCATTATGGAAATGAAATGTTTGTCTCTGGGAGACTCGCCACCTTTCATTGATTTCCAGGGGTAGCTTGTAAGTTTCACACAGCTTCCTCTGTGTTACCTGCTGCAATGATCCTGGAGTTTGTATTATGGAATTAAGTCTCATCCTGCTTTCAGTGATACAGCAGCTAATCTTCTTTTTTTAAAAAAAGTTTTAGATTTTAACCTTTAAAGCTGTGTATCTCTGACATTATAAGGAAATGGAGAAGACACATGGACAAGAAGCCAGACGTGCTCCTTGAGAGCATCACAGTAGCTCTAAGGAATGGCAAAATACCAGGAATGTAAAAAAGAAGCAGTGTTCAGTTATATTTGCTATAGAGCATTCTAGCAATACTGCCAGTTAAGTGCATTCAGACCGAAATGATAATTGGTCAAAAAGTGCTTCATAAGATGTCCATTTTCATAATTTTAATGCCTTTTATTTTCTTTCTTATGGTAATTATCTTCAAAGAGATGTTTTCCTTTAGACAGCTCAGCATGCAGAAAAGCACCTGTCGGGTATGAAAAAGGTAACATTTGTTGATCAAAGATGGGAGTTCATGTCTTGAACTCACAGTGGCAATAAGGCTTGAAACTGGATGCTGGCAATCCTGCTAGCTGGTCTTTTGTTATTGGTGTTCTGTAGAGAAACTAAACTTGTCTCTTGCCCTGGAGAAATTATGGGTGATTGTGTGAAGTCAGTGAAAATGGCATATTTCCTAAAATATGCTGTAAGAGGAAGGCTTGGAGCAGGATGCTATTGTGTTATGGGTAAGATCCCAATCTCTCTCTGTCTCAGATCCCCAGGACTCTTACAGAAACTACTGTTTGACAGAATTAACATTCCAGTGCCCCCACAGGGACTTGCAGTGGCAGAGGTTTAGAAAGTTGAAATAACTGATAGGTTTAATTTATTAAAGCACCAGACGCAACAGATTCAGGATAGCTGGTGATAAATGCACTAATTGCAAGTGATTGAGCTTGAGTTAATAAATCCTGTGTAACATCCAACGAAGTCAAGAGACACAAATCTTTGCAATAGCTCTAATGTATAATAAAAAGAGTCATGCTAGCAAAAGTTAAGTTGTATTATGAGTGTGCAATTCTTAACAAGAAACTTCCTTGTCTTTGGGTGGAGGAAAAGGAGCACAGCCTATTGACTGTCCTTGTCTCTGTTTTCCTCTCATAGCTTTTTTATATCCTAACACCAGCTGTCTCTGCCTCCTAGGTGACATTTACCATGTTATAAGTGGTGAGCTGGGCAACATAATCATACATGTTTAGCGTGTATTTCATTTGATTCATTATTATACAGAGTGGTGTCAACTTTAATGTTAAAACTAATTAGGCAAAGGTCTTTGTTTGGGCTCTATAGTCTTCAAAATCTGTGTGTGTTTTCATTGTTTAGCCTAGGTTCATTAATTTCAGCCAGAAAAGGGCCATCACACAGCTTCCTCCTTCACCTGCTTGGCAGGCCAGGTTTATGGATCTTCATTACCAAAGACGACATAAACCTCTCTTGGTTGTAAGCATTTTGACCTTTCTTCCCTAGTGCACTGAATAAACTTGTATTCTTATCCCATGGTAAGCTGGGCAGTTATCCCATGGATATGTGTGAAGATTTGTTTCTGAAATCTATTTTCTCTGAAAAAAAGTAGACAAGATATTAAGTGGGGTAATTAATAGGGAAATAAATTGTTTTGGATCACTTGTAGTTTAAAATATTGATGTGCTTTTGGGCTTGCTGGGGAGAAAAGTTTGCTGTTTGTGATTGTAACAGAATTATAATATATAAAATTTGAGTTATTTTTTTTGTTCCTAGAAACAGCACTGCTGGTTGCCCAAGGGTGCAGTTTACCTCTGTACAAAACCTGTGCATGAAGTGTAAGTTAACTGTAAAATTTGTACACTGTAAGATGCAGTGCATGAGACCAGAGAGCTACTACTGTACAAGGCCCTAGAGAAAATTCTGTATCATACATACACATGACACTTTACCTGGTTAAATTCAAGTTAAACTCAGTCACAAGATGATCAAGGGCAGGAAAAGGTTTAAGCCTGTATCACTCAGTTCACTCCTAGGACAATTCAGTGAACCGGCATGGGACGATTGTTCCCTCTGAGGCTGAAGAAGAAATAGGAATTTCTTTGAATGTAGAGCAGCAGTGACAGCTGGAAAGACTCTGTCAGCTCCAGTGCCCCTGGAAAGTGCCTTAAGGCAAAATGAAAGCTTGTGTCAATTTGCTGTTTAAATCTGTTCCAAACTTTGTTGATGAGGTGTATTTGGCTTAGGAAATACATATAAATACATGAATTTAGAGACCTGTGTTTCAAAAATATATCTCCATCTCTTCAGGGTTACTTTGAGTGTATGATTTGCTAATAACTTGTCACATTGTTAGATTATCTTGGAATCATTCAAAGGTCCTGAGACTTTTGAAAAATGTATTTTGAAGCTGAGTATTTTAAGTAGGATGTTAAACATTTATCATGTTGTTGAAATGTTAATAAATAGCCTGAGAATTGATAGAAAAACTTATAATACCATTGATAAAATATAAACCAGCAGAGAAAGCTGGTCCAAACCTAAAATAAAACTGCTGGAAGGAAAAGGAAGTTGCTCTTGAAATATATGTGAACTTTTCAATTATTTTGTACAAATGTTTCTGGTGATCTTATTTTGATGCTGAAAAAAAACCACTGTCAAGGAAACTTCAAATTATTCTATTTTTTTTTTGCCAGAAGGTTTTCTATCAGATACGACAAAATCATTATCTTCATTAAATCAGAGAGACAGATAAATGCAGATGTACTTTGGTCTTTGTCTCATCAGTCTAATTAAAAAAAAAGAAAGTCCTTTGAGTTTCTTAATGAGAGGTTTTTAGTATGAAGTGTGTCTGTGTCCTTTCCAAAAGATTACCAGTTAAATTTTCTTCTTGGGTATCCATGTTTGCAAATAATGGCTCACATGGGAAAAGAGTGGCCATCAATGTAATAGTGTTCACAGTGCTTTAAAAAATTGTGCCTGCAATGCATTCATCTGGAATAATATTGAGATTTAAGATGAAGATGGGAAATAGTTGCTGACAGGACTGGCCTCTAGGCATTCTTTTTCTTTTCTAAATGCTGATAAAATTGCTTGAAATGTTCTAAAGTATATTGAAGGTTGTCTCAAGATTGGCTTAAAAAGGATTATTCTGTTCTCTCTGTAATTATGTTATCTTTTTTGATCAGATTCTGTAGGAAACTTATCTCTTTTACTATAGAAAAATATTAATAGAAGAAGTAAACTTGTTGAGAGTATTAGTTATCTTGATACAGAGAAAGGTCAATTGATTTTCTGGATCCTGGTCCCAGATTAAGTTTTAAATTGTGGAAGTTTGACTCTAACTCTGCTTGCTGGTGAATGAGAATTAGCCAGGAGAAGAGAAATGGGAGTCTTAGTGCAGTTTCTCATGTGCTTGCCAAGCTCTGGTCTGTATAGTATATTAAGTAGGATAAAACTTTGTGACTTCTATATGCCCTTGGGACTGGAGTTCCCCTTCCCAGTGATCCTTTAGTGTTACCACATACTTCATGTCTCCTGACCTGTCTGTAGGACCCAGGAAGGGATCTCCCTTTTAAAAATGTTGCTTGAGGTGCACTGTAGTTTTTTGCTTGATCCTGTATTTACTTCCCTCCCTTCTCTTCGTTGTCATTTTTTGATCACCCAGAGTACCTGACTGACATTAAGAAGCAATGAGTTGTTTGGAATATAAGTCTGGTAGACATGATGATTATTTTTCTGGTTGCTACACTGCATTTGCCTAAACTACAAATGGGTTAAACTAGGTGTAGACTTGTGAAGGATATTTTTTCCCCTTGTGATGTAAGTGGGAACCTGCTGCTTATTTCACTTTTTACTCTCGGTACAGTGTGTGTAGATGTAGAGCATAAGTATATAATCACAGAATCATTTAGATTGAAAAAGATTCTCTAAGATCATCAAGTCCAGCCATAAAATGACAGTATGTTCACTGTCATTAACCTTATGATTATGTTTATTTTCCTTAAAATGGTCTGTTAAATCTTTATTTGAAGTAGTGAGGGTTTGTCTTATCATTAGCTTACTACAAAGACTAGAAGAAATGACTGAATGACAAGCCATCATCTGATTGCTGACAAGCAGATGAACAACCCCCTTGAATTTTCTAGTCTCAGTAGTTTTCTGTAGGGAAATACTATGTGAAGATTGAGAATCCTAGGTCCTTGGAGGTATAAGCATCAGAGATATAAAATGAACATGGGAATTCAGGATGTCTTGACAGCTATAAACTCAAACATTGTCCTGTTTGCCAA
Source organism: Psilopogon haemacephalus (assembly GCA_013396835.1). Taxonomy (NCBI): domain Eukaryota; kingdom Metazoa; phylum Chordata; class Aves; order Piciformes; family Megalaimidae; genus Psilopogon; species Psilopogon haemacephalus. The sequence goes on from VWZI01019326.1 coordinate 1,206,862, forward strand.
GCATGACTGTGCCACTGTCATAATGCAGACTAGAAATCTTTAAAAGCTGTACTTCAGGGCTTGTAAACTAGTGAGTGACTATTTCATCTTCTGTTTATACCATTCATCAAAGCAGCCTGGACTGACAAGGCCTGGAAAACTCTCAAGGGTTTTGCTGATGCTAATGCAGTGTGCTACAATGGACCCTATTTTGTACAACAATGTCACTAAGTGCTTCTAATATCATGCTCTATATTGGCACTAACTCACTAAATCATAGGAGTTGCATATTCCTACCCATCTGTCTCATTTGAACTGATTGTGCAAATTCCTTGGAAGTTCTTCCTTCTGTATATTGCATGTGTACCTTTGAAGTCCATTATGCTTGTTGCCAGTAATAGCACACAATAGCTATTGGACAATTTTATAAAATCTCAGGCTATTTACTTGAAAAATAGAAAAGATTATTTTGTGAGGATTTTAAAGAACTTAGCTTTTTTTTTTTTTTTTTTTTTTTTTTTTTTTTACCTCCAGAAATATCAGTAAATCTCTCCAAGAAATCACTGTAAGTGGCAATGTTAATTGCTGTAATTTATTAAATATATTAAATGTTTCTGCATCTTCCTTCAATTCATAGAGTCTAAGAACCACAATCTGCTCACTTCCTACTCATAGGGGTCTGAAAACATAACCTTATAACCATCAACAACTTGTGAACTTTTGCCCGGCTTGATCTTCAGACACATTACAGCTGAGGTTCTAGACCACATGTAACCCCTTGGCAACTCTGGTTTTAAACACTGCAAATCACAGTTATATTTTACAAGCAGACTGAGAATTTCTGCATATAAAAGCTTTACAGGCCCCAGGCGTTTAGACTTGACCTGCCACCAATACAGTGTAACTACTGTGCAAATCAACCAGATTCAGTCCTAGGGATACCCATAGGTAATGGTACAAGCTTTATCTACCCTGCCACATTTAGTCATATACATAAAAAATTGCTACAGGATGCATTTCTTTTATTTCCTTTCAAGTTCAGCTGTTCAACTTCAGCAAGTGAACATTTTGTACAACAAAGCAATTAAATTGGTATACTGCTTATTCTTATTGCAGTTCCTTGAAATCTTCTGCAGGTATTTCTCAAATATGATACTTGATAATTCCACAGGCAGATCTTGCACATGGAAGGAACTTTTCACATGCCTGGGCTTAAAGGGAGAATGGGTCAAGGCACATGCAAAGCAGGCAGCTCTGGGGCAAGTGACTGTAAATGTAGCATCATCTTTAGACCCAGCAGCATTGCTGCTGGCCTAGCAGAAGGTAGGGATTTGGAAAGGCAGCTGTTGCTGGCAACCTTTCCCAGCTGATATCAGGAATAACAGTATCAGCTCACCTGAGTGCACCACTGGGACTTCACCTGTGGTTTGCCTCTTCATACTTATTTCCCAGGGCAAATTTATCTTTGCGGCATCAAAATCCAAACTCTGCCTAAACAGAGATGATGTGTACTGTCTCTGCTTAGTAGTCCGTATGATACATTGTCTGCTTTGCCTGTGTGGGAACTGAGTCTGTGCCTTCAAAAGATACAGCTAGTGCAAAAAAGAATTAAAAAAATAGAGCTGCACCATGAACAAAGTTAAAGGAATACTCTATTTTCAGAGTTACATGCCTTTAGCTCAAACACAGGTGATGGTATGCCCAGCTGGCTAGATAAAGACTACCAGGACTGTGTCCCTGGAATGATTCCTTCCATCTGAGTTGTGAGGTTCAGCAAACTTGACAGATCTGTAAAGACTTGAAGTGGTTCATTTCTAAGAGAGAACTGCAGTCTGATATATGTTTTTCAATACAGGGAAAAAATAAAGACTATATAGGAGAAAGATATTTGCTGAAAATTATTCAGTTACCTCTATAAGAAATAGGCAATAAATACTCTTGACGGTCTTCATTAAACCCAAAAGCATCTCTTACAACACTTCTAATGGTAACTGAAGTAGGTATTAAGTCTGACTGTAGAAGTTATAGAAAGCATAGCTTTAAAAATTCATTGCCTGTTTTACTAGTGATTGGCAACTAACTTCTAAAAACAGTCTGTAAAGTGTGTGGTCTGGAGTCCAGAATTCTCAATGGCTTGACTCTCCTTTCAAGGCGAGTCTATTTGCAGATTAGTATGGGATATTTTTCTAAATTCATAGCTGACTATTGCGCAGAAGAGAGCAGAAGCTGGTCAAGAATGGCCAAACCGAGAATGAAAACAGAGAATTCCCTACAAGGGTCTTCCAGCTACGCCTATGGAGATTGGAGCTTTTTCCTTCTTATAAATATCCTTAAACTGTAATAAGAGAGATGGTCTACTTGCTCCAAAATACCACACTGCATTTACTAATTAACTGTAACTTCAAAAAGTGAATCTAGAAACAGATACGACAAGCTATATGGCAAAACTTTAGCTGCTGTTACTGGATGGTACAAAATATATGGAAGATAACAGTTTTGAGCCTATAATTTTTTAATAGACAAAAATGGGTATATGTAGAACAGAATGTACTCTGTAGTCGGTTAGAGATTCATCATTAGTTTTTTAAGCACTCTCAGCAGTCAAATATGAGAATGGTCCTTTGAAAATTCATGTTGACACCTTTGCTTCTCTATCAGCCTTCTGAGAAAGTGTAAATCAGAAAATTAAAAAAAAAAACAAAAAAGAATCAATTCCATTATATTTGAAATAACTGNAAGAATCAATTCCATTATATTTGAAATAACTGTTGGAAAAATCCCTTACTTAATATATTTTTTTTGAAAGCTGACTAGAATGCATTTTTTTCTGGTACATATTTCTTATTTAAATAAAAATACCTGCCTCAGAATGTGCAATTTTTGGTGGCAGTGATGTTTTGTATTGTCTTTACTCACTGTCTCAAATAAAATCCAAGGAAACCCTTGTTGTCCATGCAAAAGATTCTTTTTGTGGTAAGGAAACTTCTTTATCTGAAAATTTATTAGGTAACCAAGCTTGGGCAGTACAGGTCCATAGACAGAACCACCACATTTTTTAACTCTGTCATTCTTTTTATTTCATGTCTTGAAAATATTTGGGAGAAACCCCTAACTATAATAATCTCTAGGGAATGTTTTTTTAAGTGTAGATGAATGTTTGACAACAAAGCCTCCTCTTCTTTTAGAAGACTTAATAACAAGTGTAAAATATGTGACTTCACCTAAAAGCTTTAGTGGGTTTTGCCTTACCTACAGACTGTGGTTGCTGGGTTCAGTGCTGGAGGATACATTCAGTGCTGCCCACTACTGCAGAATTGCCTTACACCTGCCCGGGACCTGCTGAGGCTTGCCAGCAGGCAGTCTTCAGACATCTCTGGTTCTGACTCTATGGGCCACTCACGAAGAGTAGTCAACAAACTGTCCTTGGGACTTTTGTGTCTAATGAAGGAGTAGTGTATTTTGGATTGCTCACAACTGGTCACTGAGTCTCTTTCTTGGGAATTGTTAATGAGATACGTGTATGTGGACAAAATTTCCTTCTGGAAAATTGGCCAATCAGTTGGGCTGTATTTCTTCCACTTCTGTGAAATTCATATACATGTATATGAATGATATGTGTGCATATATGTCTGTATTTTAAACAGCTACTTACCATTAAACATATGACCTTCATATTAAGGAATACTTCCTTTTCTTTCTAGGAGTTTTTTCCTGAATTCCCAGCTGTGGAAAATCATTATAGAGGGAAAGACATTATTTTATTATGACAGTCACTGTTCTTAGAACTAGTCTTTATTTTCTACTGTCTTTCATGAGATTTAAACTTCTTGTTTTAAAGAAATTTAATTAAAAAAAAAAAATTCCGTAGAAGTTTCCTAAAAGATATGATTTGTTTTATGCTAAAATCTTTGTTCATGGGAATTTATTAATGAAATCCTTGCAGTTAGGACAGGCCAATCACAGCCACTGAAAGGCATCGGACAGTAGTTTCCTGACCACTCTGTTATCACTGCTGCAGGACCAGCCTCTTCCAGGCTGGCCTTGTGCTCTTGATGACCCAGCCAGAGACATACAAGGTCTCTGCAGCACTTGCTGACCTGTAACCTTGTGTTTACATTTGCACTGGAACTTTCCAATCAGGTATTTAATAACTATCTCAGTCTCCTTATTTCTCATAGCATATTGAACCCCCTATTTAATATTTCCTTTCCTAATGAAGAACTCTACAGAGTATGTAGCACTACTTGAATTCCATTAAGAATTGCTATGCTGCCTAACAATGTGTGTCTTGTAACTTGCTATAAAGACAGTTGCTGATGATTTGGTGCAACATAAAGAAGGCATATTTCCATTGCAAGTACATTGCTTCTCACCATTTTACTGCTCTGGTGTTTGGATTTACCTTTTTGAGCTGGAGTTTTTTTTTTTTTTTTATACTGAATATTTCCTTTTCAGAAATGACAAATTAAATAGAGGCTCAGAATAAAATACAGAAATATGGTCAAGTATGGTAAGAATATATAGGGAAATTACTGTGTACCTGAAATGTGTGTTTGATTAGGGAACACTTTCAAAGCATGGGAAACAGAGAGACTAATTTCTACCTCTAATGGGGGGCCTCAGAAATGGAGCTGTTAACCGCAATACAGATGGTGGTGTGGATTTCTGTTCTGAAACAGTCTTGAGAAGTAATACCTCTTCCCTACATCCCTGGCAACATGAAGGGCTCAGAAGTGTGTGTTTGACTTGCAGCCAGTCAGAGCCTTTTTATCCAGGGGATATCTTCCCCAGGGTCTTCATAAAGATACTTGAAAAGAACAGGAGATCACTGCTTGCACAGGGTCATAAGATCTTATAAAAAGGAAAATCTTTGCAGAGTAGAGGATTTTCTTTTGTTTGTATACACCCTAATGACAGAAATCGGTGACCACATCCCCTCCCAAACTATAGCTTATCATACAGCAAAGGAGGAGGACTTGGCTTAGACAAAGTTTTTAGATTGGTATAAACCTTGTGTTTTGTATGATAGGTGTGTGTCAGTGTGAAGGACTCTGAAATGGGATTTTATCAAGAGGGATTTAGGTGAATATTTGAAAGGCAAGGTGATAAAAGTACTGAGTTGTTTCACATGTAGTCTTTGTTGTTTTAGCAATGTCAAAGTTTCTTAGAGACAGGTGCACATAAATGCATTGATTGCTCAGGATGCTTCTAAGTTTTAGGCTTATCAGGCAGAGTTTAAAAATCTTGGTCTTTATTCATAGTAGGAAAAGAAGACAGCCATTTTCCATGAAATTTGTGTTTTCTTAAACAGTTCTATTTTAGCTATTCCAGACCATTTAATTATCTATCACTGTATAGATACTGATATGGTTACGCTGTAATAATATAATCTTTCACTCTACCTACTTGTGAGGAGCATTGGAAGAATTAATTAACAAGTTCTGATAAGCCAATTCAGCATGTGCTTAAGTATTTTATTCAGAGATATCTTGTGTTATATACAAGAACATGAAGTGCTTTTCTTTTCTTCACTTGCATTAGAAAATAAGGTCAGGAAACAGCAATGCAACCTGTGACCTAAGAGATGTTTTCAGATGAGGGTGTTGGGGTAGCTGACTGCATGACTTACTTGAGAGAGCCTCCAAAATGACTGTTTCGATAGCTATGTTTGCACTAGAAGTTTTTTTCAACATAGCTGTCCCTTTTCTATTGGTGTCATACTCTGAACTTGTTTCCTCTTCTGAAAAAACAAATTAAATAGAAAACTAACAAGGTCCTGCTGAAGCTGCAACCAGTTGACTGCATAGCAGTACCTATTTTGAGAAAGTTTTCACCTTTGAAATTTTATGAAGAGCAATCAGTAAGACTTAATTAGTTGATTAATCTCAAGAAATAGTGGGACCTCAGTACATGTGGATCATTTTAACTTGAAATAAATCATATCTTTCCTAGTAACTATCCATGGTCTTACCATCTTCTCCCTCTTGCTCTTTGGTTTTCTGTGATCAGCTGCAATGTTTAGAAGGTCTTTCTTAATTAGAAAGAAGTCTGTTATTTTGTAAATCTTGAGAGTGACAGTATCCTATCATTTAGTGAAAACCCCCTAGCCATGTCCATTAAGTCTTTCAGTTCTTCACTATCACCTTTCTCGGTCGTTCCATTTGTCCCTTTGCTTTGCATTTTTCTTGAGAGAGATATGTAAAGGCATGGTTTAGCCCTTGGTATTTGTCTGTAGTTCTCTAAAGTAAAATAAATGAAGAATGCACCATTTCTATTTACCTTTCAGACTGATCTTCATTTGTTACATATCTTTGGTAGCTGCCAGAATGCATTTCCAGAAATTTATTTCCCTTCAGATCGCATTACATAATGCAGCTTTACTGCCCTAGGAACCAAATATGTGCACACACACACAGACATATGTATAAATAAATTTTAAAGCAAGTTCTCTGTTTGAATGTATTGATGTCACTTTGGCACCTCTTAGCCTCGTCATCACATGTTCTTGCGTCATGATGTACTTTCTTCATCTATTTCCTTCCCCACCAGTCCAGACTAATTTTTTTCCTCTCTTATCTGTCCCTTCCATTTTCCTTGTCTGCCTTTACTTTTGGACTTCCCTTCTATTTCTTCTGTCAGAGCAGTGACAGTCATGAAATGTTTGTGGTGTAAGATGTCTGTTGTCTTAATACTTTCAGAAAGCTTATGTGAAGAGAAAAAGGAGGCAAAAACTGCACATTGCTTAGAGGAGAGAGAGTCTGAGTGCAAGGAGTCCTTGTGCTAGAAGAAAACCCCTGTGCTCCTCACTTAGGGGAAATATCAGGACTTAACCAGAATGGAAACAGTTCCCCCACACCTTTCTACTTATCCCATGTTCTTTTCAGGATCAATGTACATAAATGTTGCTATGTATCAAGTTAAAGCACTAAGCCATCTAAACTGACTCAGTCTATCCAGCTGTCGAAAGCATTGCATTTACATCTACAAGAATCATGCTTTTGGACTTTTTATATCCTGGAACATAGATTATTTTTTTCCTTTCTATTTAGGTGGTATTTCCTATTTACAGTGGAAAAAGTGATACATCTCATCTTTTAAGTTTTTTTTTTCCCCTCCTCTGTGCATCAGCACAGCTGGAACACTAAAGGATACAGTTCAAATGAGCACTGCATTCATGTATTGTTTGCAGCAACAAACACTACTGTCACAGAAAGACTTCCATTATAGTCTCTAGCTTGGCTCTTGCCTTCCACCAGCACCATGGACTGGCCTTTCATTTCTGCTGTTCATCTTTAAACAGCACATGTTATTTGCAGATACAATGGAGAGATGAGCTCTTCAGAAATTTATGTTATAATAAGCCATTCTGCATGCCATTCATCGTGAGGTAGTGAGTACTCTAGAATCTGACCTTCTGTAGAAAAATTTAAAATCAGCTCTGTTCTTGAGAAGGAAGCTAAGGCAATGTCCTTTTTTCCAAAAGAGTAAAGGAAGTTCTTCATGTTAACTAGCTTTAGGGGGTTTTATAGGTAAACATGAAACATTTGGTTATTCTTATGGACTAAGATGACTTGAATCTAGTATGTTGTATCAGAAAGAATGACAACTGTTGTTTTTTTTATGTGGGACATCCAGTGTTGCATATCAAACCATCAGTGACATACATTCAAAATGTCAGTCTCCAGTTTACTTACAAACCTGTCTCTTGAGCAGGATAGGGAGATAGGTGATTTTGATCTTCCTGAGATAGCTTCCTCTCTCATAGCACATGTGGGGTTTTCATACACTGTGGAAAGTACATTTAGGGCACATGAAAGGAAACTTCTTTGGATGGATAGGGAAAGGAGAAAAGCTTTAGTTTCACTTTTTGTTTCCTCCGTTCGTGCACATTTTGTTATATAGGTTGAGTTTCCTTAGATAGGAAGGCAAGATAAGTACAAATTTTCTCTTCTTAACTGTGTACTTGGTAGTTACTTGTTGGTGAATTAACTAAGTCTGAGTAGTCACAGTAGGCTGTGGTTCAGCTTACCTAACCCAAAAACTTCAGTTCTCTGTGGGAGACATGATTCCAGCTTTATGTATTCCAGTAGCTTCAAGATAGCTAACTCAGAGTGTGTTAGTCAAAATGAATGCTTAAAGGTATTGTGCATCTGCAGACTAATGTTCTTAGTTTGACTGAGGCTCTGAAGCCTGTGTTTACTGCCATTAAATAAGCGTGTTTTGCAAGGTCTGTAAAAACAAGTTGAGGCCCATCTTGTGTTATGGTTTGTGAAATTTCTACTGTGCTTTCCAGTTTTCTGAGGATTTGTAATGTTGCTTCAGGGAACACCTTATAACATCTGGTAGATACAAAGGCCTGTGGGAAGTTGTCATTGGCTAGACTTCCCCCCACGTCTCTACTTTGAGACCCCTTGGTTTTCTGTCTGAGAAGGAAAAAAGTGTCTGTCTTTCCAGAATTTGTTCTTATGATTTTTGATGAAGGCAGAGGTAGGATTAACATGATGAAAGTTTGTTTTAGAATATTTTTAATAGGCAGTGATCTCTATACATTTTTTAAAAAATTAACTGAAATGTAGGGTTTCTGAATAATATTTTAAAAAATATTTGTGACACTAGCAGTCAGAAGGATAATCAAATAGGCATCTCCTTTAACCCATTAATTAGTACCTCCTTTGAGTTTCTGCCAGAGGTTCAAGACTGTGAACTTGGGGTCAAAATAGAGTGAAAGCTTCTGACATAATGTCTTTTGGAAATATGGGCCTTTAAATAATTGTGCATTCACTTTTTCTGGAGGTCATGCAGAAGATGCAATGTGCTTAACTTGTCCATTCAATCTAATAGTGTTCTGTTGTTAAAATTATAAAACAGAACTGTATTAAAAAAATCTGTGTAGGGTCACAATCCAATCTTTTAATGAGACCTGGTGTGTTGTGAACTTGACAAAGACTGGAGTTTTGGGAGAGGAAGGAGAAAACAGACAAATTTAGAGTGAACTCTGAGAAATTTTTCACAGGGTGAAATGGTTTTTATAAGATATTGCAACATTTCTTGCAGTGTCTTCACGTGAAATATTTTGACTCACCACAGACCTGTTGGAGTGAGTCCAGAGGAAAGCCTCAAAGATGGTCTAAGGGCTGGAACACCTCTGCTCTGGGATTGTTCAGCCTAGAGAACAGAAGACTCCAGAGGGACCTTATAGCTGCCTTCCAATAACTGAAGGGATCCTACAAGAAGGCTGGAAAGGGAATTTTCCTAAGAGTGTCTAGTGATAGGAAAAGGGGAAATGGTTTGAAGCTGAGGGAGAGTAGATTTAAACTGGATCTTAGGAAGAAGTTCTTCATTATGAGGGTGGTGAGGCTCTGGAATAGGCTGCCTAGGGAGGCTGTGGATGCCTTCTTCGTGGTGGTGTTCAACACCAGGTAGGATGAGGCCTTGAGGAGATGAGTCTAACTGAGAGGCAGGGAGGTTGGGGTAGATGATCTCTGAGATCCCTTACAACCTAAGTAATTCTATGATTCTATGGCATCTTGCTTTTGGAATACATAAAGCTGTGGTTGGGAAGTTTCTATACCTTTTGCTAACTTTCTTTCATCTCCAGATATTGCGAAACAATCTCTTCCATTTTTTTCCTCTAAAATTCCCCTAAAGTAAAAGGAAATATTTTTTGAAGAATAAAAACACCAAATAAAACTTGTGTTAAACATCAAGTTTGAAGAATTAAAAAAATCCTGCTTCAAAAAAAGCATTATTTTTTTCCCCAGTGTTTTGGTCCTGTAGTGGATTTTTGTGCTTTGTTTTGTTAAACCTAGCTCCAGCTATAATTCTAAAAGCTGTAACTGGTAAATAATCACGGGTAAATGAAATATCTCAGCATATTTCTGTACATGCAGACAGGTTGGCATTCTAATATTCCCTTCAGGGATGGAATACATTGTGAGAAATCAAGTCTGCAAATTATCTGCCATAAAAATACATTATTTCTGGCAAAGCTACAAATGGGGTGTCTGTGTTGATGCATGCCCACAGTGTCATTATCCATGTTCCTTAATAACTATTAATTAGTTTCAGTGGAGTTCTGGTAGTCTGGATTAATTGCAATGGGAGGGCTAAGGGGAGCTAAACCACTCCTTCATTTCCCTGATGCTGAGAACTGACTCCATGTATTGATAAGAGGCTCTTTTTAGTCATTCTGTAACTGTTGCAATGGTAGTTTCCTTAGATCTTTTTACCTGTCATGACTGAAACAACACCTATTAACAGTATACAAAATTAGGATTGGAAAAAAGTGCTCTCTTTTTCCTTCGTGTGCCAATATGCAGCTTCCAGCATTGCACACAGATAGCATGCAGGTAGCATAGTGAGATTTTTCCTTCATACAACTACTTTTTCAACCAGTACCCTTTGCTGCAAACTTTGCAAACAAAATGAGGATAGAAAACCCATGTGGTATTGGTCAATGCCCTGATGAACACAAAAGAGGAATCGCAACAGGACAAGTGATAAGAATATCTTCATTTCTCTTTGCACAAGTTTATTCCCCCATGAATCATGTGGGAACCCCATTACACATCTGTTTGCTCAGGGACCATTGTTAAGGCAGAGATTCATATCTTTATGTTTAACAGTTTTAAGAACTGGAAACCTGTATTGTTTGTTTGTTTGTTTGTTTTTTTCATATTTCTTCAATGACTGTATTACTTGGATCAATTCTGTTGGCTCAAAGAAATACACCAGATGGATCAGCCATAATTATTGTATTTTCCCAAACTATATCTATTTTCAGTTATTACTATGAATTCTCTCCATACAGGAATCATCCATATTAAAAGTTAAGACATATTTTGATTTTTTTTCCTCCTGAAGAACGGTTCTTTTTTTCCCTATCATTTCAGAGTATCGAATCCTTTATATCCATTTCTGAATGAGTATTTCTGATTTCTTTGTTCTCCAAATTTCTTCAAGTGCTGTTAAAACTAGTACAGAAGGCTTACCTGTTGTTACGCAGTCACTGATGTCTCTGATGTAAATGTTGTGAGTGGGTTATCACAGCATTTCAACACTTGAGAAAGAATTGCCTATGACTCCTTTCTTGTCTACTGTATTTTCCAAATAAGTTTTTCTATATTACACTGTAGCTGAACTTTGGATAAAATACAGCTTAGGCTCTTCTACTTCCACTCCCTATGAACATATCTTATTCTTTCTCTGAACAAGCATTTGAATGCTCTTTATCAAACACTCCACTGTTGATACACCAATGTGTTTTAAATGAACATTTATTAATTTCTGCTTTTTAAAAAAATCTAGTTGTTTTAGGTGCAGCTGACATGCTGGATGGAAGAGGGACCTTGACAGGCTGAAGAGTGAACCCATGCTAGTCTCATGAAGTTCAACAAGGCCAAGTGCAGGGTCCTGCATTGGGCTGGGGTAATCCCTGGAACCAATACAGGCTGGGCAGTGACTGACTTGAGAGCTGCCCTGAGAATTGGGATTACTGGTGGATGAGAAGTTCAGTGTGAGCCATTAGTGTACACTTGTAGCCCAGAGACCCAATTGTATCCTGGATTGCATCACCAGAAATGTGGCCAGCAGGTCGAGAGAGGTGATTCTCCCCCTCTACACCGCTCTTGTGAGACCCCACCTGGAGTACTTGTGTCCAGTTCTGGAGCCCTTTTTACAGGAAAGATATGGATGTGCTGGAGCATGTCCAAAGAAGGGTCAGGAAGATGATCAGAAGCCTGGAGCTCCTTTCCTATGAGGAAAGGCTGAGAGAATTGGGTTTGTTCAGTTTGGAGAAGAGAAGCCTCTGAGGAGACCTTATTTTGGCCTTCCAGTGTGTGAAGGGGGCTGTGGTGGTTTGGGAGTTACCCTGCCACCCCTCACTGTGAAATTGCTCAGGCTAGACTCATATGGCTGGAAGTTAAGGAAATGAAGCTTTATATTACAGCTTTGCACAATATACAAGCAGGTATTTACAATATATAGTAGATATTTACAGATATATACAGTAAAAAGGTAGTACAGAAACACTACACCCCTCCCAGACATCAGAAACCCTAAGAGGGGTTTCCAGCCACCCTGCTACCTTCCCACACTTCCCAATCTTATCCCACTATCTGTCTTACGTGCCAGATGAGCAAAGGTAGATTGGCCAGGGGGCTTAGCAGCAGGAGATAGTGAAGTTATACAGATCCATCTAAGAAGGGAGAGAGATGCAGCAGCCATCACTGTGCAAAATGGTCTCTCTTATCTTTGTTTGGTTTTTTTGGGTCTTTTATAATTTTTTTTTCAGTAACCTATGAGTGAAGTAGAATCATCAATGTTTTCGTTTCTCAGCCTACAGTCTAATTTCTCATTCAAATCCTCCAATTGGTTCAAACCTGCACAAGGGCCTACAAGAAAGCTGGTTAGGGACTTTTTAAGCTGTTGGGTTGTGATATAATGAGGGAGAATGTATCCAAGCTAGAGGAGGGTGGATTTAGATTAAACATTAGGAAGAAATTCTTCACCATGAGGATGGTGAGACACTGGAACAGGTTGCCCAGGGAGATGATGAAAGCTCCATCCCTGGAATTTTTTGAGGCCAGGCTGGATGTGGCTCTGGGTAACCTGATCTAGTGGAAGGTGTCCCTGCCCGTGGCAGGGGAGCTGGAATTAGATGATCCTTGAGGTCCCTTCCAACCCTGACAATTCTGTGACAGAATAGCATTAATTTGTCAAAGAAAACTGTCACAGTTGTTACATTACTTTTCTTGAGAAAAGCAATTCTATTTATTAATTTTGCAAAGTTAAAGTGCTTCTATTAGTTTTTATTCTAATATCCACATCACCATCCATGTGTTGAAAATACATTGTAATGTTTCATGGTTTATGTTGCTTATGAGATTTAAGTGTTTGGGTTTAAAAAAAAAATAATTGTGGAGTGGATAGAGGAGAACTTGTTGATATGGTCATCTTGTAATGTATGCCATAGTACAGGAACTGAGTTACAAATGTAGCTCTAGAACTGGTACATTGGCTTAAATAAAGAAGTTACCATTTAATCTTAGACTCCTTTAGAAAAGAAGAAAACACTCTTTCATTCAGATTGCTTTCTAATTAGGAAGCAGGTTGGTTAGAATTACAATGAATTGCAGGCTTCCAGCTGTAGTAAAGTGCTCCAAAACTTTTAACCCGGTGATTTTTATGCTACTTAGAATCCTTTTACTTGAAGAATTTTCAGAGGAAATAGTAACTTGAAAATTGCAACAAGACTGTTTGGTTTTTTTTTTTT
>VWZI01019326.1:1220152-1270137 GCA_013396835.1 Psilopogon haemacephalus
TTTTTTTTTGGTTTTTTTTTTTTGTGGCATTTGCTGGTTGCTTTTAGAAATTCTTGCTGTTTTCTGTGGTGTTTTGTTCTCTACAGATACTGTGCAGTGACTGATCTTTTCAGAGACAACCTGCTGAGAAGTGGAAAAGTGCCAATTCTTTTTTTATGTATTGACTGAGATGCTTAGAGGTGGTTCAGAATGACAGTGAAGGAGGGAAGAAAATGTGGAGTGTGTTTAGTAAAATCAACTGCACTATCAATGTCCTTCTTCTGTTGGGGGCTCCAGAACTGCACACAGTTCTGTACACAGAAGGATTAAGTGAGACCAGCTGTCTGTGGTAGACTGATACGTTATTTCACAAAAGCAGTGGGCTTGGGCTTATTCATTGTGTTTGGAGATACTGATAGTACTGATAGTTGAAGTAAATGTGAAGCCTTCTATATAGGTAGCTGGAAAATGATCACCTGTTGTCATTTGAAAGTTGAACATCCTCTGCAGCAGCACAGTAGAATTTGTAGTGTTTCTGTATTTAATTTGAAGGATGCTGAGCTTGTTTCCTACTAGCATCTTTTATTTTTCTTGCAATCTGTTCACCTTGTCTAATTTTTTCATTATTTCTAAGGAAGATATATCCCAGTGTCTTAATAGCAGATTCACATAAGATTCAGAATTGCATCTTTCTGCACTCCATTCTACTGCACCTTTTAACTCAAACAGGAGAAGACCTATTTTGTTCTTGATAGATTTATAATCCCAGAATTCCTTTCAGCACAGAGTGCTTAATGGAACAAAATTATGCCTACATTAGATAATGTAGCAGATTTTTACAAAATGGATGACCCATTCTAAATATATATCACTCAGAGCTTTTAAAATTATCAATTAACTCTTGGCTTCAGTAATATAAAACGGATATTACAGTGTAGTTTAGTGATTAATCCTTGAGCTGTTCTCTGTTATGAGATTTTTTGGGTAAAGTTGTAGCTCTAATTCTTTTTACAAAAACATACATCTGTTGCTCAGAATAGGCAGGATGTTGAAATTCCAAATAGATAACACTCTTCAGCCTTATCATAAGCATTTAAACATTTATTTGTCATAAGGTATGGATATTATATGGTGTTAATATTTACTTATGAGATATTCATGCTATTGCAGTTTTTCTTAAATCACTGATAAACACTTGGAAACTGAAGAGAAATCAACTTGTTTGTATTGTACAAGGATTTTTTAGAAGGCAGCTTTCTACATGCAGAATTGTGGTTCTCCATTTGTGTCTGTGTTACAATGACACGTTACAAGGACTAAGGGAAATACTCATCCTTTATTAGATGCAGAGGGAAACATGACTGACGATGAGGAGAACGCTGAGGTGCTCAGTGCCCACTTAGTCTTTAGCACTGTAGCCAGCAGTTCCCCAGACACCAGCCTCATGAACTAGGAGGCACACAGGCGAATGAGAATGAGGTCATCCAAATAAATGAGGAAGTGGTCAGTGATCTGCTATGCCACTTAAGATGCATACAGGTCTATGGGCCGGATGGGCTACACCCAAGGGTGCTGAAGGTGCTGGCAACTGTACTTGCCAAGCCAGTCTCCATTATTTACCTGAAGTCATGGTTAACTGGGGAGGTGCCAATAGACTTGAGGGTAGCAAATGTGACATCTATCTACAAGAAAGGAAGAAAGGAGGATCCAAGAAACTATAGACCTGTCAGTCTGATTCCAGTACCAGGGAAGGTCATGGAACAGGGCATCTCAAGCACCATTATATGCCATGTAGAGAAAAACTAGGGGATCAGGACCTGTCAGTGTGGGTTTATGGAAGGCAGGTGCTACCTGAAAACCTTGATTTCCTTTATGACAAGATGACCCACCTACAAGATGAGGGAGAGGCTGTGGATATTGCCTACCTAGACTTTCAAAAAGCTTTTGACACTGTTCCCCACAGAATTCTCTTGGAAAAAGTGGGTGCTCATGGCTTGGATGAGAACAGGCTCTGGTGGATAAAGCAGTGGCTGGATGAAAGGGCCTTAAGAGTGGTGGTCAATGAAGTTAAGTCCAGCTGGTGGCCAGTCAGAAGTGGTGTTACTCAGGACTCAGTGTTGGGACCACTTCTGTTAGCATCTTTATTGATGATCTTGGTGAAGTGTGTCATGAGTAAGTTTGCAGATTATACCAGGTTAGGTGGGAGTGGTGATCTGCGTGAGCATAGGGAGGCTCTGCAGAGAGACTTGGATAGACTGGATCAATGGGCCAACATTAATGGGATGAGTTTCAACAAGGCCAAATGCCAAGTCCTGCACTTGGGCCACAATAACCCCAAGAAATGCTACAGGCTTAGTCTCGGGGAAGTGTGGATGGAAAGCTTTCTGGTGGAAAGGGATCCGGAGGTTCTAATCGACGAGCAACTGAACATGAGCCAGCAGTGTGCTCAGGTGACCAAGAAGGCCAATGGCATCCTGGCTTTATAGAAATGCTGTGTCCAGCAGGAGTAGAAAGGTGATTGTCCCCTTGTACTCGGCTTTGGTGAGGCCACACCTCAGTTTTGGGCACCGCAATTCAGGAGAGATGTGGAGGTGCTGGAGTGAGGTAAGAAGTTGTAGTTTTAACATTTTGTTATACTTAATGTTGTAGGAAAATTTAATCTTTGTGCTCTTACTAGTCTATTGATATGTGTTGTATAGCTGACATTAACTTTATCTTGATGTATACCAGTGAATTCTATAGAGGATCTAATGTACATTTAACCTCAACCTCAAACCTACGTGTAGCCTAATGCCTAAAACTCATGTTGAAGTGATATTTGGGTGGGTTTTTTTTTTTTTTTTTGTGGTTTGTTTTTTGCTTGTTTGTTTGTTTTTTTAACTGATTGACTTGATACAGAATTTTTTATTCTAGGAAGTGAGTTTTTTATTTTATGTAGGACATTACTGGGAGATGCAGTATGGATTTGGTGATGAGATTCATTGATATTTTGCCCTCAGCTAAGAGGTGCTGTATCGTGCACATAGTTCTCAGCAATCCCATTTAATATTACAGGCTTAGGGAAGACTGACTGGAAAGGTGCCTGGTTGACAGTGAGCTGAATGAGCCAGCAGTGTGCTTAGGTGTCCAAGAAGACCAACAGCATCCTGACTTGTATCACTTTTGCAGTGTTCCATCTACACTGGGATCTTTGTTGCGGTGTTCAGATTTCAGATCTTCTTGTCAAAGGGAAGTGGTTTTCAAAGAAGAGTTTGTCCTTTCTCCAAAACTATATGAATGTAATTATTTTTAAAATGGGGAACTGTCCTGGTTTGAGTCAGAACAGAATTATTTCTGTTCAATGATTTTACTTTTCAGCTTGGTCTCTTCTAGGTAACTGCACTTTATGAAATTAATGGCATCTTTTCATAGCTGGCATCTGCTTCCAGCAGTGATAGTTCTTGATGTTTCTAGGTGTGCATACCAGGGTCACTGCTGAATCTTCTTTGCTATGTTGAGGTTGCAGAGTAAAGGCTGCCACACCTGTGGGGAGAAGCAGAGTGGACAGGTGACCTTAAACTGACCAACAAGGTGTTCCATTCCATACATGTCATATTTGGTATAAAGCAGAGGGATCATGAGAATCAGTTCTTCGATGATTGGTATCTGGGGAGATTCCTGTTTATTCTTCCTTTGATCCTGATCCATGAGTTCCTCAATCTGATTCCCATCTGCTGCTGAGTTCAGCATGGGACTTCTGCTGCAGCATCAGTAGTGACAGTGACATAATTGTCATTGAGATATTGGGTTTGAGATTGGTTTTGTGTACATGTGCAGATGTTTCACTTTATTATTACTTTCATTAAAGTAGTTTTATTTTTCTAGTTCATAAGTCTCTCTCATTCCCTTTCTTTTCCTCTTTGAGAAGGCAGAGGTGTTAATAGAGATCATCATTTGGAGGCTGGCCTAGCCCTAATTCTTGACAGGAACAAAAATCCTGGGATCCTTCCCATTGTGCAATACTTGTGTGCATTATTTTACATTTTCCTTGAATTATTTGCATTGGTGAAAAACCTGTGTCACAGCTGAAGTGATGCATCCTGATAAGGAACAAGAGTTGTTGGCAATGTTCTGATTCCTGGAGGCCTGTGGTATCACCCTTTTTAGGTTTGTCTTAGGCCAAACTGTTTTCTCTGGTACTGTTTAGATATGTCCAAATCACTTTTTGGAACGCAGTATCTGGAGAATATTTAACCTTTGTTCTTTTATACTATTTACAGGAGTAACCATGCTGGAAGATCTCAGATGAATGCAATGTAAAGCTTTATGACTGTAGCTCTGCTGTGATTACCTTTATAAAAGAGGAATTATAAGCTTCTAAATTCTTCTGAATTCCCTTGTTAACAACCCCAATATAGTGCAAAGCTTATTATACCGAAGGGAAAACTAATACATATGATACTGTAGTGTGCCATTAACAGGAGGGTGGCAATTTTACCTGCACTGTTAGTTTCAGGTTAAAATCTTGTAGAGAAAAATATTTCATATGCACTTGACTATGATTAACCCCTTATATCTTTCCCCTGCAGTCATGCTATTTAACAAAGCTCCATTTGCAGCGGCTCAGTAACTCAACACGTACTTCTGCACATGCAAAGACCACTTCAGTGATTCCCATCCTCTAGAGGCTGGTTATACCATAGCACAATACTCAGTATTAGTTAGTTGCTGAGTTTGTTACTGCTGTTGCAAATTTTAAACACTAAGACAGTAGGAAATTGTGCGTTCCCAGAGATTATTCTGACTTTTTGCTTTGAATTCTGTTCTTGTGTAAAATCTTATTGCTGGTTGCTTGATTTGTTCAGTGTAAGGTGATCATGTATAGGACAGTAAATGCTGTTTTTCAAGAGAGAGTACTGGTAAAGCTAGATGAAACTGAACATTATTCATGTTGTTGGCATAGTTTGTGTGTTGTCTATAAGTTGTATACACAGCGCTTTGCTGTAGCCCCAAGACTACACTGCTCTGACATTGAAGAGGGTATGGCCCTTTGTCCTTTGATGTACTTGAGCACTTCACCCCACCCTGGTAGCCCTGCACAGGTGGTTTTGTTGACACCAGTGCCCAAAGAAGACATGTGATTGGATATTTTGCTGAATTTCCACCAGACTGTTTTTTTTTTTTTTTTTTTTAACACTTTAAAACAAAACAAAACAAAAAATCTGTCTGGATATAAGATGTCATTCACTTGTCATTAGCCAGGAGACTTGAAAATCTAGAATGGTCACTACTTTTACTGGATTTATGGCAAAAGGAGAATAAAGGTTCACAACTCGTCATGTTGCAGATTATGATGTTGGAAGTGAAATTGCTTGAATAATCTTTTAACTGTGGATCAGTTACTTAGCTCAAATACTGGTAACAAATGTGTTCTAGGTCTCAGTGCATTGAAAGTTAAAGTCATTTAAATTGAAAAGGGGAACAAAGTAAAATAAGTGAATTGGATAAATAAGAAAAAATTTTTGATTTTTTTCCCCAACTACATAAAAGAATGAAATGCATGATCATATTATCATGTGCAGTGGTAAGGTAGCTCCCAGAATGCTCCATTTGAATATCATGTAGATTAGACATTTAAGTCAATCTCTTTAAGATTTGCATTTGCTGTGAACTTGTGGGCCCATATTTGCTGAACTGGGTAGTAGACATTAGTGAATAGAACAGCAGACCGCAAGAACAACACAAAAATCACAATGGTGTTTTGAGAAATTTATTTCTATATTGGTTTCCAGTGTTGAACTGGAAAGTTTCCTTTGTTTTCAATATGAATTGGAAAGTAAAAATATTTATTTTACTGCATAGTTGGATTAACACTAAGTAGGAAGATTAATTCAAATTATTTCTATTTAATATTTATTAAACTGTATCTACTGTGAGAACTAGTAGCCTCTACATTACCTTTCCCTGTTACTGTTAGTAATAGTTTGGAGCAAACTCTCATTAATTTTGAAACTAAGAAAAGTGCCCAAACCCTCCAGATAGTCACTAGCCAGTCACTGAGGGAGCTAATAAAGTATTACACTGGAACCATATTTTCTTGTCATCTGTTCAAATTCTTCTGGTCATCACATTCTAGACAAAATCTTGATCTATTTTGTGACCAAACTGTCAAGACCAAATAAAACACTAACCCTGCCTTCTGCAGCAGCATTAGTAATATAAATATGAGCAGGATATTCCAGGTCTTGTAATCTTTTCTTCTGTCTAAAAGATTAAATTCTGTGTGTGAAATAGTGTACTTTATTTTAAAAGCAATTACTACAGCCCTTGCCATCTACTTTAGTCAAAAAGAATAATTGATTCCTTTCCTCATGCGAATCTAGCTATTCAGAATTATATATTTTGAATTTTCATAATACAAATTCTGAAGTGCTTTATCATTAAGCTAACTGCATCTTTGATGCCTAAGAAAGGTCACAGAGACTTGGATAATGAATTTATTTTCATTTCTCTTCCTCAGTAATTTTTTCAAAACCATACCCTACCCAACAGAGCACTTAAGGAGGCTACAGCAGACATCTTCATCACAATGAGAGGCATGATCATGTTTTGAAATTCATATTTTCAGTCCTCTCCACTCTGACTGGTGATTGCATCTCATGAACTTCTAAGACTTGTAAAACTCTGTGTTTACACTTTCTTGTATGAGAAAAGCCTAATACTTTCTTGCTTGTGCAGTATTTATGCATGAGAATACTTTTCTCTCTTTTAAAAACATTGCTGATGCCATATGACCTCTGAATTAGAATCAGCATTTAAAAGAGTTTAAAAAACTCGTCAGGGCAAATCAAACTTTTAAAGGAGATATAGTTTTTGTTTGCTTTAAATTGCTGCATGTTGTAAGGAGGTAATGATATGAGATGGGAGTTCCCTGTTTGCTGATGATGTGTTTGTGTGCATTGCATAGCTGTATTTTCACTGTGTTTGTGTTCCTGTTTTATTTTAAGAAATGTAATGGGCATGTTTCTCAAATTCTATGAAAAGAGTTAAGAAAACACTCTTCAAATAAATTGTAAGGATTGATAGTATGAAATTAAAATTAGAATTCATGTCATGCAGGCTTTTACTGGAAGGGAGTGATGAAAATATTCTCTCTCTCTTGGTAGTCACACAAAATCACAGAATGTTAGGGGTTGGACGGAAACTGGAAAGATCATTTAGTCCAACCCCTGCCACCAGAGCATGATCACCTAGAGTAGGTCACACAGGAATACATCCAGGCAAGTTTTGAATTTCTCCAGAGAAAGAGACTTCACAACCTCTCTGGGCAGCCTGTCCCAATGTTCTGCCAATGCTCACAATGAAAACATTTTTCCTTGTGTTCGTGTAGAATCTGCTATGCTCCAGCTTGCACCCATTGCCCCTTGTTCTGTCATTGGACATCGCTGAGAAGAGCCTGGCTCCATTCTTCCGACACTTGCCCTCAGCCTCCTTTTCTCTAAGCAAAAGAGATCCAGCTCCCTCAGCCTTTCCTTGTATAGGAGATGTTCCACTCCCTTCACTATGTTTGTGGCTCTGCACTGGACTCTTTGAAGCACATCCTTGAGGTCCTTCTTGATCTGAGGGGCCCAAAACTGGGCACAATATTCCATATGTGGCCTCACCAAGGCAGAATAGATGATGGCAGGAACATCTCTTGACCTGCTAACCACACCCCTTCTAATATACCCTAGAGATGCAGAAATGTTTGTAACAGAATCAAATTCCTGTTATGTTTGGATTATCATTTCTGCACAATTTCAATTCCACAACTACCTTTTTTCTTCTACAATATTTACCAAAATATTTATATTTATTTTTAATAAAATTTAAAAAATTTTAAATAAAGTTGTAGTTATTGTGTAGTTGAAAAAAACAAACTTTCCCATCGGCTGCTGCTTCCATTTGTGTACATTTCTAATTATTCAGCAGACTTACTCTCTGCAGTTCTACTGCTAGCATAAGCGCCTGTAAAACTCAACTATAAGTACCTTGAATTGTCTGCCATGAAAAAGATGGTATCTTTAAAATTGGAAAATCAAATTTGGCTTCTAAAGCGTTCACATGAATCACAAGCCTGGTGATGATTCTGGTGCTCTCTTGGTTTCTTGGAGCAAAGTGTGAAATGCTTCTCTACCGCAGCCACTTACCTGATGCTACAGTCTCTGTGTCTGTTTCTGTTGCCACAGTGGGAGGAATGTTTTAGGTAAAGCCTTGGCTAAACAAACCTGTGAGAGGAGGTCAATGTTCCTGTTCAAGTGAGTTTCTCTTTTTGTTGTTTTCTGCTAAGTTACAAGAGATCAGTTTACCCCCAAAAAGTTCCGTAGTGTGTATTGCCACATTAGTAAAAAGCCACAAATTCTACAACATAGTCAAAACTACTGACTTTGATAAAGTGCATTGAACCCTTTGAAAACGACAAGCATTTCTTGCGAAGTAAAGGATACTTATCTTACTAGATGAAGTTTTTTTCCTAGGCTTAGCTGAAAACCTAAAATACCAGCTTCTGGATGCAGTTTGACACAGCAGATTAGGAAGCTCCTAAATCTGGCTCTTTTGCAAACTTAGGTGGAAATGTTATCATTCATACTTGCAAGATTATAATAGGAAAAGCTTTCCATTTCTCATTAATAACATAAACCAGTACTTCGCAAGGTAAGGTTTGCTACATAATTTACGCAGATGATGAAATTTTGGTCACTGTCTAAGAAATAAAGTATGTTGGAAGAATCTGAGTGGTGCGATACGTTCATAAAACATGTAAAAAGGTTTTGTACTCCTTTGGTTAACAGATGTGACAGGTGCAGGATGTTCTAATTGCTCAGAATTAGACTATTTGCTTTTCTCGTTTTATTACATCCAGATGTAAAGCCTCCATCGTAGGTTAAAGGAAATTAAGAGTTAATTGGCATAACCATAAAGAAAGTCCTCCAGAGACTAGGAGGTCTTAGGCAGGAGAGAAGACATTGTCATTGTTTATACTATTCTGTTTTCTGTATCTCTGTATATGGGAGTTCACAGCCAATTTCTTCTCTCTCTCCCTCCTCTCTTCTCTGAGGGCGTGTGGCAGCTGCTGTCTCTGGTTTGTGGGAGACTTTGTGGTCTTGACTGACTGAGCACTGAGACCTGGTAGGCCTGGGCCTACTCTGGGGGTGCAGTTTGGCCTAAAGAGGCCTACTGAGACTGAGAGTGCAGGAAGAGGTTTTAGAAGGGTTTGGCCAAGTAGGCCCAGGTGGAGAACTGAGCCTAATTTGCGTGTATATTCCTTTTCCCTGAATACTTTTCATATTTCTATATACATTTGTAAATAGCACTCATATTATGACCTCCAAGTCTGCGTGAGTGTATTTATTTCACTCCTTTGGGGTAAAATAACCTTTCTGTCTTTTTGCCCTGGGGAGCTTGTGGCTCAAAACTTGGACAGCCTCTAAAGGCATTTATGCTTCCAGTGATAATAAAACAAGAAAGTGCCTCTGTTAGGTTTTTACACGTATGTGCATCGTATTGGCTTTGATTTAGTGAAACCCCAACATAGTCATGAAGTGTCTCTTTCTTTGTGAACTGAATGAGTTATGCAGTGTAGCAGTTCTGTAAATACCCATTGCACGTATGCAAAACATGCTTGTTTTTTTCTGACATAATATTGCTAGAAAAGTTTAAAATGTTTATTCCTTTCCTTTAAATTTTTCCCCCCCCTTTTTCCTCCCCAGCTTATTTTTTTTTTGAGGGGGAAATGAATGATCTAAAAAGAAATAATTACAGGGGTTGTTTTAGCATTTGCAGGTGCTGAATCATTATTAGGTGAATTCAAGTGACTGACACAGTTTTAATATATGTTAGGCTTCTAATAGTTTTTAATTAGCACTTTCTTCTGAGCAGAGGAGTATCTGGATTGCAAAAGAATTATCAAGCACTGTTACAAAAAGGGGGCAGGGCTGCCTGCGACTATATTAGGTGCTGTAATGAAAAGCTTAACAGTATTTTTTAAGAAGATACACGTTGAAAGTGGTTTGGTTTTTTTTTTTTTTTGATAGACTAAATCACTCTTAGAACCCATATGCCATAACCCTGGCCTCCATTAAGTGAGATGTTCAGTTCATTCAAGACTACTTTCTTTCTGCTCTGTTGAGTCTAAAAACATGAAAAGAAAAGAAAATCTGGTAGGATTTCTCATGTTTACTGACACTGGGGTGGAAAGAGATGTTCTAAATGAGCTCTAAGTTCTTTGAAACAACACATTGTTAATGATCAAAACTATGTAAGATTAAGCCTGCAAAAGATTTGCTTTATGTAATAAAAAGGTGTCAAGCTGCTAAGAGAATTAAATTAATTAAAGGCAGTGAAATCACGTCTCCAGTGAGTATAAGCATCCACCAATCAATATAGCATGTTAGAAAGTACTGGGGCAGGACCTGTTCAGAATGCTAATGGCATGCAACTGAAACAACAGTTGCCAGCTGGAGAGCTGGTTCATGCTTCCTCATGTGCCCAGAACATTTCATGGCCACAGAGCCAAGAGGCTGAGCCTCTTTTGACTGCTACTAAATTGTGTAGAGGGAATAGCAGAACGGTAGCTATAATAAGTAGGTTGTTATTTCTGAGTTGATGTTTGCAGTAGAGCACTTTTCCAAGTGGGAAAATGCCTTTATTTAAACAAGACTTGGAAATTATTTTTCTATGTGGCCTCTGTCAATTGCCTTTATACCTATTGCTATGTGCTGAAGGAACCAAGACTTATACCAGGTCTTCTATGTTTTTTGCATTTGATTTATAAAAGCTTTCAAGAATAATTCACTAAAAAACCCTTTCTTGACTACTCAGCCTAAGACTAGGTGAAGCCTGATAGTCTGTGTGTGATAGGGAGGTACTTGTGACAGCTAAATCACGCGGCCAGAAATTTTCAGCTCTTTTCATACAGTGCAATAGAATCTGATTATTAAACTGATTATTCAAAATGCTGCTACTACTGAACAGCCCCTTGCAGTGACAGCTCTGAAAGAAATGCTCCAATTTAGGAAGTGAACTCTTGAAAGGGACATGGAGTAAACCAGGGGAATGATCTTTAGGAAGTTCTTTCCTGAAAAAGATCTGTCATAGCCATGAGCCTCGCATGAAGCCTGTCAGCCATAATACATGTCTAAAATTAGAAAGAACAATGTTAACAGTGAAAGAGACAAGACTTATGCAGATTTTATTGTCTATGTAGTGAAAAGGCTTCAGTATTATTAGAAACCCTGATATACCAATTAGCTGCTCAATTACAACAGCTTTAATGAATTAACAAATAAGATAACAATGGGAGTGACAATAAACCTGAATATTTCCTTATTGATTAGCAACAGAGGGGTTTTGTATCTGACGTTTTAGTTTTGGAGTAACTGGCAAGTTGTTACTTTTGCCCTGTGTCGGTAGGAGGAGGAATGAGAGATGATGACTGTTCTGGTTCCTAGATTGCCTAAGGTTCACATTGCAGCATGCTGATTCAATTGTTCTGAACAAATATGAATTAAAGAATTATTGTCACTCTACTTTTATTGTTCTTGTAGGTAGAGATGGGTATAATAGCCTCTCAAATCAGTCAACTGCACAAAATTTTTCTTGTTTTAAATTGCTCAAGTTCAGGGACCATTCAGACTTGCTCTCTAAATATTTCAGCATTTCTTAATGTGTACTTGCATGAGAAATAATTTTTAAAGAACTTGCCAGTATCTTTCAGGTTGCAATAAAAAAAGTAAGAGTGAAGAATTGCTAGAAATACTATTTAAATGCAGGTCTGGAAGGCAGAAACTTGTGACATTTAATCCCAGTACTAAAACTAATCCTTCCTTAGCATTTACTTATCCGAGGATTCTCCTAATCTTATTACTACAAAATTATTTTCATTACTAACTGTCAGGCACCTATCTCCAGGCTTTAGCAGTTAATCCCCACGCCTCACTGGACCCATTGTACAGACAGAGGTGCTACCTTGCTACATTCTACCATGAACATGCTGTGACTGTTATGGCTTGGATTCAGGAAAAACCCTAAAGTCTTTTAATGACTTGAGCTATACACATGCACACATTAACTGTACGCATTTTTTTGTCCAGGATAATGATTGTTTGTGAGGAGAATGAAAGAGACTCAACCTAACTCACTAGTGCCACTCATATGCTAGCTGTAATGTATCCTCACAGTAATCAACAAATGGTCACCCCACATTTATTCTTTTAAAACTGTTTGTGAGGTTAAATGACCAATTGGTTCAAGAGACTGATTGCCTTTATCACACTGTTCCTTAGGAATGGAGTGTTGAGATAAATGCTGTTAATTAAATACAAATCCTTTTCTCAATTGCGCAGAAACAGCCTTGCTACTGGTCCCTCTCCTAATCTTGTTATAACACTCCCCTGATAGGTCTCATTAGATTGTCTTGTTAGCTGATACAGAGTCTATTTTGCAGCAGAACAGACAGAAGAGTTAATCTTAGTCAGTTGTAATGTGTTTCAACTGCTAAAGGGTTTTTACTTTTACTTTATTCACTTTTACTTACTTTTATAATCTAGTTCCTTTTGTTCTGCTGCTCAAAACAATAGACATGTGTGAAACCAGTAATTTATTTACTTTTATTAGTTTTTATTTAATCTGTCATGGTTTAGAGAATTTAATTACTTTTAAATCATTAACTTCAACTGAACCATGTGAGGGGGGGAGAGAAAAGCCCTGAGTGTCTTGTAGAGTGTGAATGGAACATGCTATAAGCTAGTTCCTGATTTGCCACACTGAAGAGATTGCTTCAAACACAGAATTTTAATCAAAGATACTCTCTAATTTGCCAGGAGAATTTATGGAAATATAGTCACCTATAATTGCATGTGTGGGACCTTCCCAGTTTTCTTTGTGACTTTCTCAGAAATTCAGCTGCAGATCTGACTCTCAGTTACTTCAGAGATCTAGAAGACTAAGGCCTCTAGAAAAATGATTCTTTGTATGAAGTAATTTCAGTGTTTGGAGTTATCCATGACTGTTCTGAGGTCACTGGATAGCTTATGGAAAGTGAATTTAAACTGAAGTACCACATTTTGCACAGCAGTGTTGTTAACAGAAGACTGATGAATTCCTAACCCTCGAGAACTGAAGATTAATTGCTCTGGCACCTGTAAAATTCTTTACACTTGCTGCTGAACTGTTACTTATATAGCATATTTGTGTGTGATGTTTCTTTAAAGAGGTGCAGAGGAATTTAATTAGCAGATGTAGCAAGGTGGAGTCTCCTTCACTGGAGACTTTCAAGGCCTGTCTGGATGCATTCCTCTGTGCCCTGTGATAGATTGTATGGTCCTGCTCTGGCAGGGTGGTTGGACTTGATGATCTCTTTGGGTCCCTTCCAACCCCTCACATCCTGTGAACCTGACACTGTTGACTGAAGCCAGTCGTTTCCCTGGTTCTTACTTGGATATGACAGTCATCTTGTTTGATTTGGTTTTCCTTCTAGTTCTCACAATACACCTTCTTTGCACAAGCAAGATTTTCCCTATACTTTGTATCATGATTTAAGTATTTAATTTTCTTTTGTTTCAGAATGAGCTCTATAGCAAGAAGAAAAAATAATCTTTCTTTCTGTTTTTCAAATAGTTTATATATCATTATCCATTTTACTTTGAGTGGAATGGTATTACTAGTGTTTAATTATATGTTAAACCTAGTAAGTTGATTTCCCCCTGTTTTTAGGCTCTTTGTTGTTGAAATTGAGGCCTTATTGCAAATTCTGACCTTCTAGTGAAGAGTATCTGGTGTTTTGTCTGCTTATTTTCTCACTGAAGTCCCAAGAGTACAGGTTTTAACTTCACAGAATGATTCCATCAACCTTTAAATGATATGAACCTCACAATCTCCTGTTTCCCAAAAATTATGGTAGTGAGGGTATCTTCCACTGCTGACCTTTTTTCTCTCTGGTAGTCTCTGCTTTTCTTTCTTCCAATGTATCCCTTTGCTTTTGAGCCTTAACTTGCACAGAAATTCTGAGGAGTCAAACTCTGGGGATTTTCCTTGTCCTCAGAACAGTTTTGATGAAATGAATGTATCCTAAGAAACTTGTATGTCAAGCTAAATTGATCTCCACAAAAGACAGATACCCATGTGCAGTGCAGCATCAGATGTACAACCCATCTGTTCTGGTTGTTAGGGCTTCCAAATATCCTTCCTTTTTCAAATGTAATTTTACTCTCCTGTCTTTCATGCTCCATATTATATATGTCACAAATCCCTAGCTAGAACTTGCTCTCTGAGGAGGAATATAGGTGGAAAAGATGATGGTTGATGGTATTCTTTAGGCTACACTACTTCTTCATATTTATTATTCATTCTTGCATGGACATAGTTTTCTTGCATTTGGAGCTCCTGCTCTAAGCTTTCTACTAGAGCATTTGTAAATACAGAAGTGATACTGGCTCACTGTTCAAAGAGGGAGGAATGAGAGTATCCTTGGAGAACAGGGATGAGAATCTTTGCCAAGTAGCTGTATGTTTTAAGGAGCAAAGGAGGATTGCTTGGCAGATGAAAAGTGGGTGGGCTGATTCAAGTGTGGGTGCTGGCATGAAAGAAGAAATAAAACTGAGAATAAGTACAGGAAACAAATGTGCAGGTAGGAGGGACAAGGGAACTATTTACTCAGCAACCTAATAACCTTTTCAACTCCAGCATAACCAAATCACAATGATATTTGTGATTTTCTCTTAATTGGCCAACAGACACAAGTTTACTGGCCAAGTGTTTTTAAAATTCAAAATGTGTATGGGTTTGATGAAACTTGTGGCTTGTTAAAAGCCGTATCTCACCATGCTGGAGCAGATTGTGGCTTTTAGTATGAATTATTATGTATGATTTAGTTTAAATTAAGAGTATTCATACAAGATTTTCATGAGTATGACTAAATGGTCAACTGTTCATTCTGTTCACTCTAAGTTCAGACCAGGTCTAAATATCAGTAAGCATCTAGAACATGTGGTTAGCTTTTGATCTTCTAACATTGTGTTGTTTTTAATTTTTTTAACTTTGAATTATTGGTGGTATTTTTTTTTTCTGGATAAAGCTTTTTCTTGTGTTTTGTTTTTGTTCAACCTTTGCACATGAGTAGAAGGAATGGTAAATTCTTCCTTGAGGCAAATAGGTGGGCTCTTCCTAGTATATTCAGTTTTCAGAGACTGCAATTCAGCAATATATTGTGCAAAAAAACACCTGAGGAAATGTGCTTAAATAATAAAGAGAGAGCTCCTAAAACTACTTCTTGTGTGTAGTAATAACAAAATACATGATGGATTACTTGTTTTTTTGTCCTGAAAGATGAACAGTCTAGGGGTCTTCAAAGATGTCAGGATATACTTAAACAACAACCATTCCAGGTTCTGTCTTGTGTAATGCGGGGGTGTTATAGACTTGTAGAATGAAAACTGCTCCCATTTCCTTGGTGAGCAGAGCCTAGTGGATATTCTGGCTATGAGCATATGATGAATTATTCTATGGGAAATAACAAATGTTTTCCTCAAGCCCATATTGGATTTTTAACATGCATCTGCTACTTTACCAACAGCTTCCCACATGCTGCCACAAAATTATAACTTGCACATTTTTGTCTTGGAAGCAAATGTTTCGTATAGGTCTTGACATCTACCTCAGAGTCCCCAGGGATGTTTATAAAATGTTTTCAGGATTAATTTTTTTAATGGAATACAACTTTTGTTTATTTAAGTAATACTGAATGTAATAGTACCCATGTGTCTTAAACTCCGATGAATGGTAACAACAGAGAATTCACAACCGCCAGAAAAGACTGTCACTTGCAGGAATAGAGTGAGCAGCCCATGCTGCTGCTGAAACTGCTTACATGAAGGCTGAACATCTGACCACTTGTGGTTTCTGTGAGCCTGAGAGTGTTTGGCTTCTCTTGTAGACACAGACAAGATAAAATCCCTCATCTAACCTTGCAGAAGTTCAGTCATTAAGTCAAATGTCACTTCTGCAGTTAGCTAAGCCTCCATAAAATGTGAGTAGCTAGCTTTTATAAAATGTTTCAGTCGGTGTTTAAAAGCTGTTAAAAGCTGTTAGTGAAATAATAGAGCCATAGACATAGGAACTGATAGGTACTCCTTATTTTAAACAAGAAATATTTGAAAATACATCCCCCCCCTATTTGCTTGCCTTATTAAGTGCTGAGGCACTTCAGCCTGTCTCTATAGCTGAAAAAGTCATTAATTAAGAGATAAAAACTATTTCTGCTTTCCACTCATAGCCAAAGATACAAAACAGCAACCCCAAATTTCTTTTGCAAATTAGGATCACACCGGTAAAGTACTAAAAGATGAAATACAGAGCTAGTGCCTTCCAGTGATTTCTAGACTAGATGCTCATTCCTGAGCCTGACCTAACTTTGTCTGAATACAGTGGAGAAACTTCAATATCTAATTATGTGGGATTTTTTTTTGGGGCATGATTTACCTCAGAAGTACTATTGTCAATTACAGGAGGAGTTCTCAGTGTCTTTCTGTCAAGCCAGACAACTCCATGTTTATCCAGAGCATAAATGTAGCAAAGCTAGGAGTCCGGCTGTACAACCTGCAGTGCAATAAAAAAGACTGAAGTGTAACAGCTAAAGGAGAAATGTGTTGGTTTTTCAACCAACACGTGAAATTCAGAGACTATTACTGCGTGGTTAATTAAAGTGCTTCCACTTGGGGAAGGAGAGGGATTTTTATTCTAAGTGCTTTTAACCTAAGGACTGGCCCTGTTATTGCAGTAAAATATAACCATATGCTAAATAACATGAAATTTCAGAGAGTCATGGGAAGATATATTTATATTAGTGGGCAGGATTTTTTACTTTGTTTATCAGTTTGTGGGTTTGCTTTTTAAATTTTATTTATTACCCCATGGATCTGTTCAGATTTTTTTTGTATGTGTGTGATTTTATTTTCTTTGTCATTTTCCTGTACATTTGAATTTACATAATGAGTATAATTACATCTAATTACATGTCATCTCCCCACTGAAACTTGTAATTACAGAATTATGATGTATAATGACATCCATAGTAAATTTAGTGGGGGGAAATATGAACAAACACCACAGCAAACTGATTTTAATAATGAAATTATAATGTAACACACACCCCTAGAAGTACTTGAATTTAACCAGTTGAGCCTTTAATACTATCTTGTTTAGATAGTATTCACTCTATTTTTANTCAGTTTTTTTTTTTCAAATAGAATTTTTCATTCTCCAACTTAGAGGCTAAACTTGAGTATTTTCTCCTGGCCAATTGTTATGCATTATTTTGTCTAGGTATTTCACTTTTAATGTACAATTAGATTAAACCAGAGAATTTAAAATCTGCAAGCTGTGTAGGAAATATGTAAATACATACAAATTAAATAAAAGATCTTTTATACCTTAAAATCTTCTGTATCTTAAGGAAGCACAGATCTTTAACAGTAGTAAATATTTAATGAACAAACCCAAACTTCTCTTAGACCTCAGAAATTCCTGCCTTCATTACCCAATGGGAAGGAAGCAGTAATCAAGGGCAAGACGGTAATTTTATAAGTTGATTTTAGTGTTGCAAATGCATCATTAATTTAGTGGGAATCCACTAAAAAATTTCTAGTCCTCCTCTAAATGGAATGGCTAGATCTATAAACAGGTGGCAGCTGTGGTCCTTGACACAGACGTTTGAACATTGTTTCTAGGCACTGTGTGGTCTTATCTCAAGAAGGTGAAGAACAGAACTAAGAAACTCACTAAGGTACTTTGTGCTGAATGCTGAATGTCTAGTTGCAATGAACATTGCTTTGTGGATTCTCAGACTTCAGGCATCCTGTGGGATTCTGAAGTACTTGTTTAGCTGCAGAGGCCTTTGGGAGGGCCACCATACAAAACTTGTCACTTTTCCATCTGTGGCGAATCGAGAACATATATTGCTAGACCTCAAATACAACTTAGTAAGGAAAACAGAAATTCTAGTTAGCTGTTTCCAGTTCATCCCGGGCATGCTCTGAATGGAATGGAATGGAATGGAATGGAATGGAATGGAATGGAATGGAATGGAATGGAATGGAATGGAATGGAATAGAAGATCTCTTAATAATTCTGGTGCCTCATATTTATATTGTTGTAATTGGATTATGCTTGGTATGAGTGAGAAGGGTAGAAAATACCCAGAGGAGGCTTTCCTAAGGTCTTGAGAACAAAGTGTAATAGGAAAGAGACTGGAAAATCCTGACTTTTGGCACATCAGGGTGAAAACTCCAAAAGGTTCTAACTGTCCTGTGTTGGTAACTAATCCTTTCAGAAAGCAATGACAGTTGCTTGCAGTCTTCCAAAGGAAGCTGATCTGGCCCAATTCCACCTTCAAACAACTCCTCTTCTATTGCCTCCTGAGAGCCTCTTTTGCCTCATCAGTGCAAGGTCAATGTTTGACCTTGCAGTGAGTTGTCTTGTGACAGATAATTCTGTTCACAGTGCATTCTTTCTGCAGCACGGCCTTGTCAATAGCCTCCTTTCTGAAAAAATGCTTCCCAGGACTCATTTTGCAATCGCCACACCATTTATAAATGGACTTTTTCAGGCAGACGACAGCTGAGCTGAATTCCACCACAGTCAAACTTCATTGCTTGAAACATGAAAGAAATGTTCCTCGATAGGCTGGATTTCTGGACTTGTTTATTAAAACACAAGAATTAAATGCTGTACTCCTCTTCTCTTTAGAATTTCTTTTTGCCTTTCCCTTCTTCTCTATTTCAGTCATTCACAGTAGCAGACTCCTTTACATAACTGTTAGCAACGCACATTTTCCAACTGCACAAATGAAATTAAACCCCTGAGCATAGCTGTACCAGAGGCATGATTAGATGTATTATGAACTACAAAGAATAGGAGGAACATGCCATGAAGGCAGCATCTATCATAATGTGTGAGAGGGTAAGCAATCAGTCAACTTATTCTATGTTAATGCCATGATAAATTGGTACTTACACATATGTATGTGTATAGTTGTTTAGTCTCCATTTCTTTGTAAATAGTTGGGAACAGCTAAATGCCTGTGAAGACCTATTAAGCTATTGCTCTGAAGGTAGCAAATTCTTGGCTCAGTGTAGTTTTCTTGCAAATGAATTCTGAAAGCTGTTTATGTTTGACTGAAATACCATAATGGAGAACAAATGAAAGACACATTTAATTATGCCTGTGGAATTAAATAAAATACAGTGATAGAACATATGCGTAAGGGTTGTAGCAGAGAGTTTTATTTTCTGAGAAATTGATTGGTTTATTTGTTGTTCATAAACTAAAATACACAAAATGGTATTTGATGTGTCCAGGCTCTTTGTCTTTAGTATATTTTCATTTTCTCTGAAACAATATTTGTTGAAAGAGCTTTTGTCTGTTGATGTTTTCAGGAGATATTTTCTGAGCAGTCCTTAGATATTTAATAGTGTGTCCTAGTTCTCCACTTCTTAATTTTTTTAAATAAATGAGTGCACATGTCTGCTACTTTGCAAAGTTACTTCATAAAGTGGGGCAAAATATTCATGCAAGAAATGGAAAAAATGATTGTAGCTTGCTGTAACTGGTATGTGATCTAACTGAGTAGTACACAGGATAGGTAGGAATCTGCTACTGACCATGTGTGCAGTTAAAATGTCTGCTTTGGTGTGTCTTTGTTTGTGAGTATTGTGAACATATAGTGTGCCTGATCCAGCTGATCACACCATGATGAGCTGAAATACAAACTGACAGACCAGTTTGCAAAGAGGTGACCACAGCCACAGGTGGGCCAAATGTTCTCCACTTGCTGAACAGACAGCTTTTATTGATAGGTTCGTAGCCTACCAAACATTGAACCTACTGTTTTGTCTTATTCTAACAGACATTTTTTCCCCCAACTGCTTTCCCATCTGCTTCAGCAATCCAGAATTTACTTATCTCCATAATCCCATCCATTCTTACATTGTTCTGAGGTACAAGACATCCTATCACTTATTACCCTCTGAGTTTCTACATAGATGAGATAGCCAGCTAAACATTCTGTTAACTACTCCCTTGGGTTTCCATACTTTGGAGTATCCCTATGTTTGTCCATTGCAAGCATAGGATCTGGGATTCATTCTCTTATCTCTGTCTCAAAGCACTGAGTGGGAGAATTATAGGAAAGCTAAAGTAGCAAGACTCCAATTTATAGTTTGTGATGCTTTGTCTGTGGAGTGACTCCTGCAGCAGCCCTGAGCCTGAGGAGTCAGAACAGTTGAATCTGCCTAGGTTCTCTCAGAAGCAAGTGGGTGAGAGGTAGAGGAAGACATCCCTCTCCTAGGGGGTGTTTAAGATTTGCTAGCTATTACTTTCAATGCAGATGACTTTTGTCTAGTCATCCAGGTGTTAGGCAACAGATAGAGCTACCTTGTTTATATATTCAGCAATTAGTATGTGGGCACTGGGCTATAAAGTGGGTATATGTTACTTGAATCTAGGTGGGCTGTTAATTGAGAAACAGTAAGTCAAACATGGTGATGTTCTAGTCAGAAAAGAACTAAAGGTCATTCTGGGCAAAAAACAGACAGAAATGCAAACATCATTGCCTCTGTGAATGCATGGAAGGAAGAAGGGAAGCCCCTTTGTAAAAAGAGAAAAAAAGGATGATGTTGCACCCAGGTGTGTTACTTTTCAAAAGTAGCTGCGTGAAGAGATCAAGCTGTGGTTGAGAGTCACTGAGGTGCAAGCAGACCTGAAAAGAACTAAGAGATATATCGAAGTAGAGGAAAAGCCTTAAGGCAATTGTAAAATACTTTGCTGTCATTCTCACTGAACCCTGATCTCTCTAAGATGATGCAGTGTGGACCTTCTGCTTTCCTGTTACCTTTGGAGTGGGAACTATGGTCTTGGAAAGTCACAAGGAAGGACCAATGTTGACTGCAGGAATACAAATAACATTTTCTCCTTTTTTTGCTTCCAAAGCTGCATATCTGAGGAAGGAGGATGCAGAGGTGAAAAATACCAAGGCTGATTCCTTCCTCCTGTCTTTTATTCCTCTCTCTTCCTGTAATCCACTGTATCCTAGCAGCCAGGCTTCAGGTGAAAAAAGTAAAAGCACAGCTCCAGAGGGAGCAGTAACATAAGGCCATTTAAATAGCAGGGATGTGTTCTGGGCTAGTAAAGCTTAGTTAGTTGGTAGAAACAGTATCAGTAGATAAACTGTTAAGATTTGATGTTAGCCATCACTGCCTATAGTTGTCTGTGTTAGGACAATGTGTCTCAGCCATAGCCTAGAAGTGCAAAAGCAAAGAATTATTTTGAACCAATGTTACAATTTCCATTATGAGCTTCTGAATAATGTTTAAAAGTTCAATCTTCTATACTTCTCATTATTCAAGCTGAAATTGCCATATTTTTTGACATATATTTTAATTTTTTTTTCTGTAAGTGCTTGACATGATGAAGTTTTTCTCCTCAGCTAGCTACAAGAAATATTTGACATGTCAGGCTCATCATGGTGGTGATGCAATCTGGGAGAAAATCCAAAGTACACTTCAGTTGATGGAGTTTTCAGTATGCTCACTGACAGTTAGGGCCCTGACAGATATATTTTCTTTGGCTGATTTTCAGAAATAGTTAATTAGTTTAATTATTGCAATTTGATGTTACCTATGTTGCCT
Source organism: Psilopogon haemacephalus (assembly GCA_013396835.1). Classification (NCBI taxonomy): domain Eukaryota; kingdom Metazoa; phylum Chordata; class Aves; order Piciformes; family Megalaimidae; genus Psilopogon; species Psilopogon haemacephalus. Next base: position 1,241,830 of record VWZI01019326.1, read on the forward strand.
TCAAATGAAAGCTGATATGGAATTTTACAGAAGTGAAATACCATCAATTAGTAACAGAAAGACCAGGAACCAGTAAAGACAGAATGTCCAGTACACAGTTCATGTGGCTCATCAAAAGGCAGGCATGATACTGAAAATGTAATTTGAAATAGCAGAGATGGACAGAAAATCAGTGGGACTAGACTGAATTTTTTCATGCATCTCTGAATTTAAATTAGATATGAATGCCTTTAGAATACCATCTCATTTCTCCAAAATTCTTAAAAAAAAAATTGACAATGGAAATGTTAGGTCTAGAGCAAGGGAATGTTTTCTTCATACCTATCCACTACATGACTGCAGTTACCTATTTCATTTATTATGTCAATTTTCTGCAAATAGGGTAGCTTATTCCTTTTTGGGTGTTTTGTCAGAGAATAAGAGAATAATTATTTACATGGAAACAAATCAATTCAATATTTAAAGTAAAATTCACTAGGTACATTTTCAAAATCAAATTTCTTTTATTCAAGGTTTCTTGTACTCTAGACAATTGCTCTTTTTTTGTTATGATGCCTCACATTGTCTTAAGGCTAACAAATCTTTCAACGTGACAGGGTACACTTGGTGCTTTGAGGACATAAAATGGGTTCTGTCTATCAGGGTCTTTAGAGAATTATATATGGTGGAAGCTGTGTCAGAATTTGTCTCGGTCAAAGCTAATATTAAAATCACTGTCAGTTTCCAGGCACCTCTACTACATTTGAAAGTGTTGCAGTTGGTTAACATAGTCATGTTTATTGATGTAAAATTTGATGGATTGTGTGAGTAAACTGAGGAAGAAAAATATTTAATATCTATTGTGCCAGACCTCTACGTTTCAGTGAACTATGAAAAAGTACCTATGGGTAAAGTGTGTTATCTCTTCAAGTGTTGCTAGTCACTGCACTTTATACGAAATATAAATGTTCTTTTTTTGCACTGTAATACTTGCAGTGAATGTCCCTGGAGGAAAAAATAAGTGTATAGCCATAAACTAGAAAATAGTTTTCTTGTCTAACAGATGTATCAAGTTCCATCCAGTAATGAAGACAAGAGTGGAGGTGAATAGCAAACTTTCCTGATCCATGCGTGTCCCAGCATAAATTTGATATAGCTGTAGTTGTCAGAGAAGTCACCTCATGCATCACCTCATTTAACCCGTGTGGGTTGAGGCCCCTGAATTAACTTTCAGTACTGGCTTGTATACCGATAAGGCTAAGAATCAAAGAAAGTAGTGAGAAACAAAGAAGGTAGAATGAGCACATAAGAATCTCAGGTACACACGCAAGTACTGCTCTGGTAGTTCACACATCAAGGCAATTATGGGTGAAATACCTGGATTTACATTTCTTTATGTGATTCTTATTTATATCAGCTGACCAAATCTGCTACATGCCAGCAGAAGGAAGAAACTTATTCTTTTTGTCTTGGAGAACTAACTCTTTTTTTGATATGTGTTAAAATGAAGTAAAAGGATACTGAAGTTAGAATCCATATTCACAATAATTGCATTCCCAATGTCAGTTACTTCCATCAACACTGTAAATTCAATTACAGAAGAAATATGTTTTCAGCAGTACCTCAAGCCCATTTTAGAAAATGTGTATAGAAGTAGGATGCTGCTATTTGATTTCAACACAGGAGATAAATAAAGGGGCAGTGATGTAGTAGGAATCACTACATTCATCTGCACTGACTTCATAGAGGTGTCCATATAGCATCTGTTGTGACTACTGGGTGCTGAACTGTTACTGTTCAACAAACAGAAGTCTTTGAAACTCTGTGCCTAACAGAGCTGGAAATGCCACAGTGAATCTTCTGCATTGGTTTTAAAAACAGAGACTAGTCTTCATTGTGATGAAGGGTGGAAAGCAGCTTGCACCGATGAAGTTCTCCAAGAACTTCACAATACAGCAGCACAGGTCCACATCTAAGCGTAGTCATACTTTTGAAAGATTTTGAAACACAGTAAACACAGATTTGAAGAAATATTTCTACATTGACGACAGTTTTGAACAAAACTGCTAGAGTTACAGATGCATGAACAGCAGCGTTGCATGTTGTGGAAAGGATATAGGATGTTTCTGATAATACCTTCTGTACTGAAGTTAAGTGCTTCTGTAAGTGAAGGACACAAATTTGAGTACTGCATGAGGTGGTTTTGCTCTTTTTTTCCCAGCACACCCCAAGCAGTCCAATTCTAGGTGCAGAAGCTGCATCTTTTCCAAACAGAAAGAGAAGAAGGTTTATTTGCTTCTAGTTTTATGGAGAATTTTCCCTCCTTTTTTCCTCTCTTTCTTATTTGGAGAATGAGTAAGAGTCTCAGAAAAGCCCACCAGAGATGATCCTATCCAAACTTACATGCAAGAGAGCCCTCTCTAGACATTTATAATCCAACATAGTTTCCTACAAAAAAATCTTGTGCTCATGATTGTTATCCTCAATTTCAAGATGAGATTTCTTAAAGTTTCTAATATCTTTCTATCTTCTGTATCTGAAATATTACAGGAGTTTATAATTTTATAACTAGTACCAACTGGCAGAAGTGAGAGTGTTAGAGGAATAGGATTCCTAACTCCCAGGTTGCTCTATTTCTCCTGAAATATAGAACTGTTCTTGGCTTCACATGTAAAGTCTTGTCAGGCTCTTGTGGCCATGTGACTGACACTTCCTTTGCTAGGAGATAAACTGCATTTTTCATTTAAAAAAAAATTAGGAGTCAGATATTTATATATATTCATACATATATGTATATATATTCTGAAATTTGGTTCTTTAAAAAATATGCACATGGATTAGATTGCTGATTTGAGACCTTACAATCTACTTTTTAAAAAGGGATTTTGTAATTTATGGAGGAACAAATTAGAACTTAGAAAGTATTAATTTTAAACTAAAGATTTGTTCTTTAAGGGACATTTTGATATGTCTTTTTGTATGATGTTTTTATTTGACTGTGTTTAAGCTGTCTTTAATGTTTTAATGCTTCTACTATAAAAGCCATTGTAATCCAATTTTTGTAATGAGGTAATTGCTAGTAATTGTTAATAAATAAATAAAGTCTAGCAATTACCATGTAGTAAAGACTCTCTACATAAAGAGCAGAATTCCCATTCTTGTTTTGCTCCACTTGTCATTTTGGAAAGGATGGACATCTCTTTCATGGATGAAGTTTCCTCTGTTTTTGATGGGAAGGTTTGCCAACATGATCTGTCGTGATGAGAGACATATTACAGAGGACTATGCGCCTCTGGAGGGAGTTCTGTGGTTTTGCTGTTTTCTAAATTGGAAGTTCTTGAATGTTGAAATTTATATTGCCTTAGGTTAGTGTGAAATTGATCTGGTCTTAGAATAGGTCAGGGGGAAAATGAGCACAGAAATACATTATCAGTGAACTCAGCAGTCTTAATTGGTAAACAATAGAGCTGCAACTATTTGATTTTGATTATATTCACTAACAGAGTAATTATCATTTTAATTGATATGTATGAACAGGTGCTTACACTGAAAGCAGTTTGAAACTGGGATGCGTTATGCTTGAAAACTAGCCTGGTTGATTGTTCTCATTAGCCAAACAGATGGCTGGACGTTTGCTTGCCATTTTATGGAGGGAGAATTATAATCTGACAATATTTTACATAGTGTGAAGTATTTATAAATCAATAAAAGATGGAATTTATGCTCAGTATTAGTGTAGAGTAAATGCAACTCACATGCTGGGGAATGGCATCTCCATGATAAATACCAAGCTTCTGTTCTAATTAACTCTTTTGGAGACTTTACTTTCAAGTGCAATGAGGCTAGAGTATAGCCACGTACAGGAACATGTGGAAGGAGACCTTATGTTAAATGATGGATGTTAACGCCCTTCTCTGGACAGCATACATCTATCTGTTTCATTTCCATCTACTGCCTGGTTTTTCAAACTTCAAGGCTTCTTAGGAGGAGCTTTTTTTGCATCTCTGAATGTTAACTGGGCACACTGTAAATGTTGGCTTGCATATTTTAGGCTTCTTGAAAACACTGTGTGGGGATTCCAAAAGTTGTATTATACATTTATTTTTAGATTTGAAAGCACTCCTCCATTTTCTGCTGTATAGTGTAGGATAGCTCTTTGTAATCTGTGGAATAGCTGTGATGGCTGTATTGTGCTCCCTTGTCTGGATAGCTATGTGGTTTTGATAGTGTTTGCTCCAGTATAATTAGAACGTCCTCTCAATTAGAACTTCCACATATTTGGCTGTGTGAAAATGCCTGTTCTTGAATAATTCTATTTTATTTCAAAAGGAGTGTTTTTGTATACCTTTTTCTCTAAAAATGGAGAGAGATATATATGCTGTAAACAAGTGAAGGTGATCACCTCTAATTTTGTGGTGCCAGAACAAAACTATTTGCATTGTTTATCCATGTTCCCATGAGTTACAAGATACTGGGCTAATAAATATTCTTTGTTGTATACATGTAATAGTCTTGATTCTGGATGATTCCTTTGCCAGTGACAATCTCTGAACAAAGTCTCCTGAGATGTCTGGCTTGCAACCAAACCAAATCAACACCTAAATTAATAAATCCCAGAAAACCATATTTGAGATTCTTAACAGAGTTTATTTGGGACTTCTGATTTTTACAGTAGAAAACTATTTTTTGTACAGCTGGTTTGGTGTTGGCCAAGCACCTGTTAAGACTTTTACATATCATGCCCTGTTATGAAATTCTGTATCAGAATGAATTTTCTTTACTTGGCACTGTGATGCTTTCCAGAATGTCGACTGCACAATGTGAAAGAGAAACAGATGACCAGCTTGAGGTATCAGCAATAGCTCTTCACACACTTAGGAGCTCTTAAAGATTGCCTTGCTTTAATATAGCATTCCCGCTAATAAACATCAAAGAAAAAAGAATTATGATACTGTATCATAAACAGGAAACTTAGAAAAACTAATTCATATGACACAAAATATTCTAAAGTGCTAGTAACTTTTTGTTTTTTTTCATTTTACATTGAAATGCCATAGAAGCTCTCATATAAAATTTCCAGTTATTACTTCAAACCTGGAAAAAAGATTTAGGGCAGGTAGTAAGGCTTTTGCTTATTAATGGCACCAAAACAAAGCTGTAGCTCTCTGTCCTTTTTACATCTTTTTTATTTTCATGCCTCCATAGCCATATGATGAGCCTTCTTATTTCAGAATTTATTTCAGCCCTGAGATCCAGATGACCATGCCAGCTACACAAAAAGCCATGCTGGCAGAAAGGCTAAGTGAAATATTTGAGAGTAGAGGAAAGTGGACCTTCTCTTGGTGACACCAATAGCTCTTGCTTCTTTAAAATGCTTTTACTGCCTGGAAAATATTTAATCTTCTAATGTACCTACAGTCCTTTAAGTGCCAGGTACTGCCTCAACTGGGGACACCTTTTCTTCAGCACACACTACTTGATAATAGGAACTGCAGTCTGTTGTCCCTGTTGCACCAGGTGTTGCTCTTTTAAATAAGTAGCTGTGAATGTTATATCGTACTGAGTTGAAGAAAAATGATTTTTAGCATGTCCTTGTTCTCCCTCCTGTACGGGTTAATATTCCAAGTGCACAGGTTCCAATGATTATCCTTAGTTGTACTGGTAGAGCTTATATTTTGCATGAGCATTCAAAGTTAAGATGCAGAATATTTTGCTTCAGACAGACTAGAATGCTCAATGTATCTAAAATAAGTTGTCTCCTTGTTGGTCCTGTGGGAGAAAGTGATCAGGCATTTCATACTAATCACTGAAGACGTTTTTGGTGCTGAACAGAATTCTTCTTCACTTGTTAGTGCCACAGGCTTCAGAACAGTAAATAACATCAACAGATTTTTTCATGTTTTAGCCATATTGTTCTCCTGTCCATAGACAAGGAAAAAGACAAAGCTGAAAAAGAGTTGTTTCAGTCAGAATATGATGAACAGCACATTTTTATGAAACTCAGTTACAAATCATTCTGTCAACAAACTGAAGGCACCTAGACTTCCAAAGGGGTGGCCACCATGGTAACAAAATACACCAGATACTTCATTTGCCCCAAAAACTTTATTCGTGTCATAAATGGAGTGGGAACCCATCCTTCTTTCACTTGGGGAACATAAGAAATATATTTGTCAGTTTTTGTTATCCACTGAAAGGTCTTCACAAACTTGCACATTCCTGCAGAATGTCTGTATGTTCAGAGAGACTCACTTGAGTGTGAGTTGAGATTCAGCTTGGTAAAGCATCAAAATGGTCCATAATGATTAATGAATTGCGAGGGGAGGTGAGAGGAGGTGAGAGGGAGAAGGCAATGTTTGGTACTGGAAGATAAAAACAAACTTTCACCAAAACTAGTTATCTTTATTTCCCATGGCAAATTTATCATATTTCAATGGCTCAGAGCTCATAGAAACACACCTGGCTCTTGAGTTGCAATTTGAGTATTGAATCCTCTTGTTGTGAGGCTGCTGTTTTGGAATAGGCAAAGTTGTTTTACTATTATTGTAGATGCAGTTAGTTTTTGTTTTCTTCTTCTTTTTTTTTTTTTTTAAATTTAGTTTTATAAGCATCTCCACATATTTTGTCTGCAACACTGGTAAGCCATCTGGAGCAGTCTTGTTTTCCTTTTTTTACCTTTATCAGCTCCACACTGAACAGTAGTCCTTCATATTTCAATTACCCTTGAGATACAAGGAAGCAGAATGAGTCAGTTCAAACTGAAAATGGATCTTGAGTGAAATTTCACATTCAAAAATATGCCTGAGGAAAAACAAAACCAGATTTGAGCATTGATTTTGCTTGAAATACTTCAGCAAAATCTTTCACTGGAGTAAAGCACAATACTGCAGTAAAATTTGTTAAAAACTTAAATTGCCTGTTTTTATTTTTTTCTCCATTTCCCCCCTTCCATTTCTTCTCCATTATTCTTTTTTTTTTGGTAATTCATTTATAGAAAGACTTTTCACAAAGCTATTTTGTAAAGTTGTTCTTTGCTTGGCCCCAAGCAAAAGCCAGAAGCAGTCCCAGATGAAGTTACTTATTTTGTCATGATATATGTATGCATTTTTGGGAACCATTCTAATTCCTGAAGATTTTGGTTAAGAGAATAATTTTTATAAAAGCACATCCAACTGACCTTTCCACTGCCTTCACTTTTAGGGAGAACGTCTATTGGTTAGGCTCAGAAATTCACATTAAAAATATTTTAGTTCTTAAATTCAACAATGGTTTTGAAAAGCAGTGTTGTTGCATAATTAGTTTGGGAGGTTTGTGGTTTTTTCTTAAATCCATCCTATGTGCAATATTTTGACTGGAATCAATAGATTTACTGCAAAAACAAACCTCAAGTCCTCTTCTATAATGTAAAATTCATTATAGATCCTAGGTTTAGTTTTCATAGTGAGATGTAGATGCTGAGGTTTCTTGTTTGCTGTCCTTAATTAGAATTTAGATGATGTATGATATTTATGGCTAAAAATAAAAATAAGGGTGGATGTAGATACATAATCACATGTAAATTGGCTTCTGTTTTAAGGAGTGAAGGTATGCTCTAACTTGGAGAAATTGTTGTCAATCCAAAGGAAAATGTTTACATGGTAAACTTGATCACTTAAAAGAGAACTTCAGATAATTCCATTTCAATATTCAGCTGAAACATAAAATTAAAAACTTTGGAATATATTAGGAGAGGAAATGTCCCAGCTCATGTTTATCATTCCTATGTTTTATCCATCCTGACAGTATACTGCTGGTGTTAGGAAGCTGCGAAGAGTATTTGGGATGCTTTCAACTCTGAGTCCTGTAGTCTGTTTTGCATGATTAACAAGTGGGCCTGGGTGGCATTATTCAGTACTATAAAAAACTCCTAATTGCTGGCCATATGAATCAGTGAGAATGATAATAGTGTTCATATCCATAATCTTTCAACTTTCAAGAGTGCTTTGAAATGATTCCTGCATGTCTCCAGTTATCCCAATCTAGTTACTCTCTGTTGGATTAATTTCACTTTTCTTTCTGTATCAGTCCATATATAGCATCCTCAAACTGGTTCATTACTTGAGTAATCAAGTAAGGTTCCTGATGAATGTTGTTGTTTTCTTGCATTCTGGAATTGTGTTTTCAAGATTATTTTCATTTGAAAATGAGCTTTCATTTAATGAGATAATATTGTTGTTTTAATTAATGAGAAATTGCTAGTTTGATTTACTCAGATCCTAAGTATTTGCTTTCTTCTTTATACCATTCTAGTTAAAAGAGGACTCTACAAAATTTACTTGTGGAAAATGTAGAGAGAAAATTGAATGTCTTTTTTAAAGTTTAGGAAAATATTTTCCTGTCTCTGTCATTGCTAGAAGGTGATAGTACTTAATGTATATGACAGAGAGTCTGACATGTAGCACAATGTAGTGACATATACACAACACAAAGTAGTATAGCAGAACCTGAAATGTAGTGCAACAGTTATTATGTTATAGTTTCCCCCTTCCTTCACATGATATATATGCATTAAGGCTTTTACTCAAGCTGGGAAAATAATAGATCCAATATTATGTCAGACTGTAATGTCTGGTTGTGTATAATATGTTTTTGAATGATGTAATTCCTGAAGGTTTGAAATAATTGATGGAAACCTTAATTTGCATAAAAGAAAATTGTAATACCTGTAAGATTACTGGCCAAATAAACTGGTTAGTCTGTGGGTGTGAAAGAATGGCACATACGGTACCAATCACTTGATTACAGAGCTTCCAGTGGGGGATGCATATTACATGATTATAATACATATCAGCAGGAAAATTTTATCTTTTTAAACACAGGTAGATTTATCTACTGGGCAAGGGTGATACTGGATCTTTCCTGACTGGTTTAGGGAAATAGCTTTAAGCAAAGATCAAAAAGAACATGAGCAAAATACCAGCTATCAGGACAAGTGAATAAAGATCAAAAGCCATAATCTGACAGTGCAAGGAGAAACCTTTAAATTTTGATAATTTATAAAAGATGATGAAACCAGGAAGCACATGAGGTGGCTTTTAACGAGTGATTTTATAATGGCACAGAATACAAAATTTGTTAAAGTTTAAATAAGGAGGCATTATGAGAAGTAAAAGATTAATGGATGCTCAGCAAAGTCTTGGAATTCATAAAGTTAGTTGACTGACCGACAAAGACTTGCTTGTTAATTTATTATTGATAGGGACAGTGCAAAAATTAGAGTTATTCAAAGAGCCTTCAATGTGATCTAGGAAAATCCAATGCTGAGGATGTTAAGTTGGTTAAGAACTACTAGAGGAACAGAGAAAAAGAGGTTTTAAACTAGCAGACATACAAACCTTTACAATCTCCTGAAGGGTAGTGTGAGGAAAACAGAAAGTAAGATAGCCTCCATTCAAATAAATGACATTAACAGTATAACACAAACCTATTCATATGTGGAAAAAGGATAACAGAGGAAGATTAAAGACTAATTTGTCTATCTCTTGAGCTCCTCACTGGCTTTGCTTAGAAAATTAGTTTGTTTAACTAAGAACAACTATAAAAGGCTAACACTGATTTATGGAGCGGTACTTAGTAAATCAAGATTTAAAACTAGATGCATGTAGCAAGAAAGATTATGGATGAGAACAAATTCTTCTATAACAGCTTTAGCAGCAAAAAGAAAAACTTTTGATCTCTTTATCAATAGAAGGGAGATTTCTCAGGAGATGGTGTTAAGACCAGTATTCTTAATGTTTTTTAAAGACATAAAATATAAACAGGAGGGTAGGAAAATGCTAAGAATAAAAGGATATCTCTCAGTATAGGAAAGAATTTTGCATTTAGCACGTTTTTGTATCAGTCTAGTATATCTTCAAGACACAATATTTAAAGACGAATGGCAGACTCAAGTGATCCTCCATGCATGCACACAGGGAAGACATTCCCATAGTAAATATGAATGATTTTAGACTCAGTTATGCTTCAGCCCAGATGAGTCTGCTAGTGGCTGGTACATTATCTAGAGTTCATCCTCTAGGAGCTTCTGCCAGCTGATGATGCATTTCAGGGAATGCAAGCCTAGATCACAGATCCTTTTTGGGAATATGAGAAAAAAAATTGTATGGAATAAAATCTGCTGTCTCTCCTATATGTTATTTTTCATGGTAATTTCTATAAAATTCAGCACTCAGGAAAGAAAAACCCACAACATTGCCAGCTTAATGTTTTGGAGATATTTATTTACATGGTCCTGCTAGGTTATTCTGTCAAACTTTTAAAAACTACATAATTGCATCTTAATTTTTCTGTAGGACTTGTACTACTTTCTGTGCACAGTGGGGTACTTTGAAGGTTGGTTGACAGTAGCAGTTAAAGTTACTTCTACTTAGAGAAACAGAAAATTAAAGTATGAGTATTTTAAGCACTAACTGCTAGTCAATGTTAACTTTTTAATAATGACTATATGTACAGTAAAGTTAGATACCACAAAATTAAATGAAGCCTTTGATACTGTTCCACACAAAATTCTTGTAAACAAATTGGCTATTCATGTCTAGGATGAGCACACTGTCTCCTGAATAAAGCACTGGCTGGACAGGGGGACCAGAGAGTGGTGGTCAATGGAGTTAAATCCAGTTGGCAGCTGGTCACTAGTGGTGTTCCTCAGGGATCTGTGTTGGGACCATTTCTTTCTAACATCTTTTTTTTTGTCAACCTTGATTCAGGCACAGAGAGTGTCATCAGTAAGTTTGCAGATGACACCAAGTTAGGTGGCAGTGTTGATTTTAATGAGGGTAGAGAGGCTCTTCAGAGGGACTTGGATAAGCTAGATCAGTGGGACAACATTAATTGGATGAGTTTCTGCAAGGCCAAATGCCAGATCCTGCACTTGAGTCACAACCCCAAGCGATGCTACAGGCTGGAGGCAGTGTGTTTGGAGAGCTGCCTGGCAGAAAGGGATCTGGGGGTTGTAATAGACAGGCAGCTGAATATGAGCCACCAATGTGCCCAGGTGGCCAAGAAGGACAATGGCATCCTGGATTGTATTAAAAATACTGTGTCCAGCAGGAGTAGAGAGGTGATTGTCCCCATGTACTCAGCTTTGGTGAGGCCACACCTTGAGTATTGTGTTCAGTTTTGGGCACTGCAATTCAAGAGAGATGTGGACGTGCCGGAGCGGGTCCAGAGAAGGGCAAAAAAGCTGGAGAAGGACCTAGAGAAGAAATCTTATGAGAAGTGACTGAGGGAGCTGGGACTGTGTAGTTTGAGGAAGAGAAGGCTGAGGGGAGACCTCACTGATGTTTACCTGAAGCGACATTGTGGAGAGGCTGGCGCTAGTCTGTTCTTGCATGCAGTTGGAAACAGAACAAGCGGCAATGGCCTCAAGTTGAGACTGGGTAGGTTTAGATTGGACAGTAGGAAAGTGTTTTTCATGGAGAGAGTGATCAGGCACTGGAATGAGCTGCCCAGGGAGGTGGTTGAGTCACTCACCATGGGTATGTTTAAGGGTCGTTTGGATGTGGTGCTTAGGGATATGGTTTAAGGTGAATCTTGTAGAGTAGAGTTACAGGTTGGACTTGGTGATCCTGAGGGTCTTTTCCAACCTGGATGTTTGTGTAATTCTGTGCATAAATGTGAAGAACTAGGTATTTAATTTGGATTTCATAGTAATTACTTGCAAAATAAATCAGGAATATATGTATTACAGATACATATTAACCATTGCATGAGAATTGTTTCATGTATTTTAATATTTATGTATCATTAATATACTGTGATTAACATATGATTAAGTCTTAAAAGCTATCAAATTTAATTAGGTAAGCTGTACTCCTTTTCTTTCCCTTCATCACTGCAAAACTCTGCTGTAATTGGTTAGTGTTCATTATTTGTACAATAAATGTTGCTGGTCTTTTTCTCCATGTGGTAGCCCTGCACTTTTTCCCTCCACGTGACATTGTTCTTTACTCCATATACATGCTTAGGATGCAGAAAAACAGTTTTTCAAATTCCTGGTAAGTGTTGCATGCATGTGGTGGTTTAGCAGTTACCTGCCCTGCCACCCTTTGATATAATACAGGCTAGGACTCAGAAAGCTGGAAGTTAATAAAAGAAGCTTTATATTTACAGCAATGCTCAATATACAAGCAGATATTTACAATGTATAACAGATATTTACAGATATATACAGTGAAAAGGTAATACAGAAACACCACAGCCCTCCCAGAGATCAAAATCTCTAAGAGGGGTTTTCTAACCACCCCTACCACATTTTCCCCCTTCCCCAATCTTATCTCACCATCTGTTGATGCAGCAGATAGGCGAAAGCAGATCGGCTGGAGGGTTAGCAGTAGAAAAACAATCAGTGGAATTATTGAAAGTCAGCTACTAAAGTCAGGGACAAAGGAGCCATGCAAGAAAGCAGCCACAGCCCAGAGATGCCTGAAGCACTCTGACTTATCTATATTTGGGTTACAACTCTCAAAACATTTTTTTTTTCTTTTCTCAGTAAAGCTGTGAGTGGAGTAGCATCATCTGTTTTCCTCTCAGCCTATAGTCTAATTTTTCTCACTTAAATCCTCCAACTAGTTCAAACCAGCACAGTACATGTGCAGACTGTTACTTGTTACCTTTTACTAAATGTATGCACTGCACATGCAGTTTTATGTTGGACTTCCCAGGAAATTAGGGTCATTGACTTCACCGTTTGGAGCAGGATTGCTAATTGGGGTATATGCCCTTAGAGAGTGACTAGTTGAAAATACAGTAGGAGATAATAAGGAGAGAGAAAGGTGGAGATGAACCAATAGGGCCGCATTTGTTTTAGCAATAGAACCTCAGAGAATTTTTGCTCTTCACAAGGTAAGAGCCTGCTGACAGAAGCTAACTGGCTTTATCTCTTTTCAGTAAAATGTGACATACCCTGTCCCTACAGACTCAGGAGCTGAAGGGAGGCTGCGACCCCAAAGTGACTTTCTGGACTGGCTTTGTCAGGCTGAAGCACAGCTATGTGAGTGCTGTGACCCTGCCGAAGTGACAGGTACAGCAGGAGACACGCTTGTTGTGTCTTCTCTGACACCTCCAGGTCAGCATGCGACCTCAACAAGCTCTGCTGTGCTTCTCCTTTCTGCTACCCACTAGTACCCTGGAAGTGGCAGTGGCAGATAAGCAAGGCACCTTTGAGAGCAGCGATGGCAGTCATAGTGATCCTGAGGAGGAGGCCATATGCTTTGCTGGTGGGAGGCTGTCCCTGCTGCCTGCAGGCTACTTACTGCCTGACTATACAGGGCTGTGAAAGTGTCTGGCTTACATTGTGATAATGTACATGAAAATACATCATCAGATAGTGTGGTGAGAGCCTTTCCTTGTGCTATGTGGCCACTTTACTCTGAGGACAGTGGCTTTTTTTTCAGACCCCAGGACAGAAAAAGATGTCATTAGGAGGATGGGAAGAGACTGATGACTGATGCCTGAACAAATTGCCTACTCTAGACTGCAATATGGGAGCTGAGTAGAAGTGTAGGGATGAAGTCTTCAAGCACTGTAAAGAATAAATTATAGAGAATGAGGAGGAGATTAGTGAGAGTTTCTTCTCAGGAAGAGTGGGAGTTGTGGATATTTGTTCCAGGTACCTGCGGCTGTTCTGTTTTTTGTTGTTGTTAAGGTGACCTTTTTAACCCCACCCCACTTTTTACTTCTTTTCCCTAACTGAAGAAGTGGTGACATCATATTAACTAATGTTGTAAACCTGATTAAACAAGACATGACACTTTGGGGTGAAATGTAAACTTTGAGCTATGGCTAACGGAAAATCAAGTATCTAATTTTTGGGTTTAATTTTACCAACAAGAAAGCTTTTATGGTCTTTTAAAACAGAGTGGTCTGATATGAAAAACAAGCTACACAAACAGGCTTTAAATAACTCAGCATAGGGTTGGCTTTGCTCTTGTCTCTGATTTCTGTAATTATCCTAGGACATTTTTTCTGATTTATGGTAGTGAATGTTCTCATTGTCTCTTATAATCAGAAACTCATATATGCCTGACTGTTACTGGCAACAGAATTAACATGGTTAAGACGTGGAACTTAGTTTTCATTTCTTTGGAGAGAAAGATAGAGGCTCAGCACGTTTTGTAGTATATTGTGAGTTTTATAGTAACACAGATACAGATGAACTGCAACCAGAACTGATGTATGGCTTAATGAATATAATTGACTCAAATCAAACCTACCTTCTTTACAGAATCTTAGGTTACTCCTTTAGTAGATTGGTGAAAGCAACATTTGCAGAGGCAAAAGAATGACATCTGTTATATAGAAGATGGAATAAATATGTCACAGATGATTAAGACAGTCTTTGCCCAAGGTCATGAAATAATTTAGTCAAGGAAGTTGCGAGTAAATATGATATCTAGTACTCATGTGTTAAAATGTGACAAACCATTCACTATTTCTTAACATTCATTATTATTAGGCCTTTCTTCTGTCGCTTCAAATACTTTTTAGATCCTTATGTTTTTTTTTTCTTTAGGCTATTTCTCTTATGACAATTTTATGTCCACTTTATTCTATATATATTTATTGCTGTGGTATCTGAATACCAAATATATAGATAAATAAAATTGATCCAGAAAAAAGCACAAAAAGAGACAATTCCCATACTTGTGAAATTCTTGGAGTATAATGATGTTAATTAATTTTCAAAACAAAAGACATTATTAATATTCTTCAAGAAAACAAAAATGTATTCTCAAAACTCTTTGCTGTCACTTAAAAAAAAAAAAAGAAAAAAACATAGTAACATAAAATATTGAAATTAACCTTTCAATTTAGAAATTAGAAGTTGGTTCTCCCCTAAAAAAAAAAAAATCTTCGGATTTTGAGAGCTCAGTAGTCTCAGATGGGAAAAAATAAAAAAAGCTGCAGTAAGTAAATTATCATTCTTCTTGCTTCTTCCTTCAGGCTGTGTTTCCTTGCTAATTTATACCAATAGTGACGAAGCATGGACAAGGGAAAGCTGTCCTTCAGGAGGTTAGAGGTTTTTGAACCCTTGATATATAACCAGTAGTGATGGGTTCCTGTAAAGTGGGCTGCTGTTCCTGCTGTATCGCATTCTTGAATAAATTATGATTTTGACAGTCCAAGAGAAAGAATTTTCTCTTGTTTATGTACTCTATTATAAAGTGTTTTGTTTTATCAATTTCTCCTTTGTTTTGCTGGCTGCACTGATAATCCAATTTTTGGTTTGCAGCTTGTTTCTACCTGCATTTTATTATTGGTGACTGGGTATTTTTAGGAAGTCTGTTGAAGTCTTTGTATTTGTCCTTGTACTGGGATAGTTGTCTGGGACAAGATCACTGATTGCATATGACATACAATTTTTGCTCAGCAGCATCATCTAATGGCAGACACTGCCTTGACTTTTATGCTTCACTAAGACTGTACTTTTTAAAAATATTTTTTTAAAGTTAGCTTTATGATGTAGAAAATCAAAGTATTTGTTAATAAATAAGTTTGTTAAGCACCCGTCTTCCTTTTCTGTAATGAACAGTGGAGGATTTATTTTTCTAGTGTTAATATGAGATTTGTGCTATTTTATCCTGTGGTGGGTTAGGAACTTCCCTCCCCAACCCCCATCCCCCAATATTTGAGAGGAGCAGCTCAGAGGGATTGGAAGTAAGATAAGGCTATATTTACAGCAAAATAACATTTGCAAGTATATATATGCAATATATTCACAATTATTTACATTTATACACAAATTAGAAATACAGAAATCGAAACTCACTCCCAGACAAAGAAACTGCCCAAGAGGGGCTCTAAACTTCTTTCTCTCCCTCTTCCTTCCCAGACACAAAACCAAAACAATGAGCAGAGCTTATGTTGTTTTCTCTTAGCCAAGGTTAATGGAAGATATTAGAGTGAAGAGGAAGTGAATAGAAGCAGCGTCTCAGAACAAAGTGGGACAAATAATTTACATTTTGACTTTTTATCCCTTTCAGGAAACCAATGAATGATAGTGGCTTCATCATTATTTTTCTTTTCACAGCCAGTGATCTAATTTCTCTCATTAAAATATTCCAATTACCCTCAAACCAGCACATATCCATGTGGGAAAAAAAAAATCTTTCAGGCTTGACAATTTTTATTTGATGAATAAGGTACAAACTAGAGTAGAATGAAAGAGTTTAATTCTCTTAGGAATGATCTCAAAATTAAAGTTCACGTATTTCCATTTAAAGCAGTATATATATCGAGTTTTCATAGAATCACAGAAAGGCTTAGGTTGGAAGGGACCTTAGAGATATCTCCTCCAACCTCCCCACCATGGGCCTGGATGCCTCTCAATTAGACTTGCCTACTCAAGGCCTCATCCAACCTGGTCTTGAACCGGGAAACCACAACCTCCCTGAGCAGCTGATTCCAGAGTTTCAGCACCATTTTACTGAAGAACTTCTTCCTAAGATCCAATCTAAACCTACTCTACCTCAGCTTCAAACCATTCCATCTTTGCTATTGCCAGACACACTTATGAAAAGTCTGTCTCCAGCCTTCCCGTAGGATCATTTCAGGTTATTCAATTTTTACTGCATGTCTGTACTGCATTTTGTCATGTCTCAAGTGTCTGTAACATCTTCCAAGTGTCATGGTCCTTGTTATAACTCCAATACATGGGAAAATTTTGGGGTCTTTTTGTTTTAATTTTGTTTTTAATTGTTTGTACTTTCAGAGGCATATGGTTTTAGGAAAGTGTGACAGTTGGGCTGGTGTCTACACTTTCTGTATGATTTGTTCTGGGGTATATAATTCCAAATCAATGCAACAATTTGAACTAAAAAAACCTACAATGCTTCCAAGGCAAGTAAACTCAAGGATGAACTGCAGAGGATATGGTGTGTGTTCCTGAAGAGGTCAAAGCCCTGCTTGTACACTGAGGAGCACCAGTGCTTTCCTTTGGAGATTTAGGAGCTAAAAAGAAGTTAATAGGAAGGAAGGGATGTTTCTGGAAGGTAGTGATTAGTAGTCAGTCCTTTAAGAAACTGCAACATGATGGCTATATGGGTCTAATTTTACCTTTCCTGAACACACAAAACTCAATTTCCATTGATGAAAATTACACGCACGTGCCAAGGGAAGAACATACCCTATCTGTAAACCACTGGAATGAGCCTCCTTATTTCTATGCAGAAGTGAAGGGGGTGAGACAAAATGTGCTTTACTGGGAATAGTTTTAAACTAAAATTCACTCCTGGCAGTACTTAATTTTGTAGCAAAATGTCACAAGTTCTTATACATGTTTAGGCCTGTCCTTGCCATCAAATTCATAGCCAAATGTCAGGGAACAAACTGTCTCCCAGATCTTGGAAAAGGAGCATACTTTTCTTTCCAAGACTTCATAATTCTTCAGTCAGGGCAGTGACCACATACTGCAGCTATTACCTTCTAGCTCACCCTGTGTGGGCAGTAAGCTGTATGCCACATGTGTACTGAAGTACCAAACATACTCATCAGCTCTGTTGTACCATTAGAATAGCTGTGTGACAGTGACAGAATCGTACAGTTAGTGCTGTACACCCATGCAAAGGATAACAAATACTCTGAACCTTTTCAGCCTAATGTTTTACATTCTCTATGCACCATATGGAGAATTCTAGTGATCTCATGTTGGGAGGAGCACCGTGGAGAAAAAACAGACATCAATGTGATTAGGTTGTAACTCAGTTTATTTGCAGTTCTACAGCTTCTTATATTTAGCAATATAAGTGGGGGGCGTCTTCTAATACTGCAAGCTGATTGGTGAAGGGGATTATATGTAGAAAAAAAGAATTGGTTATTGTCCAAATAGTAACAGTACCAATCAACACCTCTTTAGGCCATAAGTTCTGGCTAACTTTCCAGAAGCAGGAACTGTCTCAGTCTGCACTGTTGTTTTCCTTCCCTCTGTTCTGGCTTCACTTTCAGGAGCGCTGCGCGCTCTGTGTGTGTGTGTATGTTCAAAGGCATTCTTCACAGCGGGGGTTGCTCATCACTATCAGGCTATCCCTTCTTAGAAATTTCTTCACAATCTTATGATGACAAAACACCTTTGAGCTTGTAACTGGGAAGTAGGAATTCAGCCAGGTTATAGTGTGACTTGTGACTTGTACTGATTTCTTGCCACACCAAATAGCTACTAAGTAACTACTGAGCAATGAGAAGAGTCTTCATTTTGGCTGAAGGCACTGCTCATAGCTTTTTGTTTTGTTTTGGTTTTTTGTTTGTTTGTTTTGCTTGTTTTGTTTTTAGGTAGATGAGAATGTAACATATAATGAAGGAAAAATATTTTGATTGTATTTGCTGATAGATCCAAATGATTAGCAACCTAATGATGTTGATCTCTTATTTACAGTTCTGGTGGGTAGGAATAGAGTGTGGGAGGTGAGCTTATAGCAACAGAAATCAGCAAAAGTGCCTGTTTGCTGCTTTATTGATTAGAGGTAAGATTTAATAGCATTGCTATGTTGCAGCTGAGTAAGTTGCATTCCAGTGTGCTGCTTTTGGTGAAGTTAGAGAATGCATATGTGTTCTGGAAAGTAATTTAATGATTATAAGAGATTCAGAGATTTGTTGGCAGCATACTTTATGGTTCTCTCTTACTACGTTTTCAGAGAGAATTACTTCTTCCATCTTTGGTTAAGTCTCCCTGTAGTTAGAAGCTCTCAAAGCTGTATATGTATTTTCAGCCCAAAATGCGAGAAGGCATAGTAGAGTCTTGAATAAATGTGTCTACAACTACTAATCTGAGTATTGTTTGTATTGAAGCTACAATCTTTTTTCCCCTTTTACTCCTTTGTGCACTTGAAATCTTGCTTGGCAGTAATAGCCTCTAAAGAGAATGGCTATATTTTTCTATAAAATACCTGAAGAGCCAAACAATACCAAAGATAGTGCACCTCTTTCCCCATTCTCATCTGTTTTTCTTTGGCTTAAATTGCAGGGACTAGTTTAACAATGTACTTAAAATTGCATTTATACAGCAAACAGGAGTCTTGTAAACAAAAAGCCTGTGAAATGCACTTCTTCCAGTTTTCTTTCTCCATACCTTTCCTGCCACATCAAGTAGATTTAAGCTTTGAATTGTGATGGTGGAAAAATGTTGTAACAAAGACATTTTGCCCCATAATATACTGCCTATCTTTGCAGTTAACATCAAAGCTCTCCATGGCATGACATGAAAATTCTTGTGTTGATGGATTGCTTTTTTCTGTACTGTACATTTATGTAACTTAGAAAATAATGATGTGGGGATGATAGTTGCAGTGACTGACAAGACTGCTACTCTGTGGCTCACTCATGAGGAATGATTACTAAAAGTTAGTTTTGGTATAATAGTGTTGTATAATATCTGTCAAAAACTGAGGTGTTTAGTTTTCAATATGTGAGCGTTTTCAATTTACGGAATCAATAAGTACTCAGACAAACAACAATTGATGTGCCTTTGACAAAACATTGGTTACCAGGTTATAGTTTCTAGCTCTTGCTGCTGCCCATTAAGCACAGTAATTTGTCCAATGAAGCTTCACTGTACAAGTTCTGTTTTGGGACAAGAGACATTTAGGGACATATCTTTGTGCTAGAGAGGAATCTAATGATTACACACCACTACTTGGACTTGTGTTGTTACAGTCTTTAACTTTTTTCTGGTGGTTCTCTTTTCTGGAAAGTAAAGAAAATAGATACTAGATCTCCTTTTTGGTGTTAAAAATCTCATCACTGGCAGTTGCCACTTTTAGTGCAGTTTGCAAGGTTATTTCATCACCTCTCAGTATTTTCATTATAAAGATTGCGCTAGGGTATAATTATCTGAGTTTTGTTTTAATGATTATGATAGGCCTCCTCATTTCCTGTCCTAAAATTGCTGTAATTAAATAGCTTATCTGCATCTCAGAATTGGATGAAAATCAGAGACTAGTGATGTGATTGCCAATCTCTACATGTCAGTGGTGTGACAGCATTTTGAGGTGCTGGTGCCCTTGTATTCTCCATGGTTAACCAGATATGCTGTTTAATTTTTGTGTGACAGAGAAAAATATTACACTCAGATAAGAGCAGAGAATTTGTAAAATTCTCTGCTCTTATAATTTTCCCACTGGCTTGAGAGATAAGAGTTTTGAAGGTTACACACCTATTAATGTATTTCGCAACATGGATTTATATGCAGCTAGTTGTATTTCAGCCACTTTTGACTAAAATCCACAGAGAAAAGAAAAGAATAGAGTAATTGTTCTGTCAAAGGTAATAATCTTCATTAAAAAATAATCTATTTAGTGGCTAGTTTTTAGATTTTTAAAAGGCTATTAGAAATCAGATTGTCAATACTGTGTTATACAATTCTTTTATTAATGTTGTCAGTTCACCATTTGAAAGAAAACTACATAGCAGTCTGGCTGTTTCTCCATCTTTTACCAACTGGTGTTATTCCTTAGTGGAAAGACAAAAAGTTTGCATAAATTGAGTTCCATGCATTGCCTTGAAATAACCATTTTTTGGCTGATCAGTTACATTTCTTTACTTGGTCTGATTAATATGTGGTTTGATGTTCAGAATTCTGAAAGCTTTGTTGCCATAGTTTTGATTTATTTATTCTAAAAGAAGAAACCATGCAGACAGCCTTAAGACAATATAATATAAGATGAAATCTATATTATGTTCATTCCAGCCAAACTAATCTTTGGAAGCATTCATCTGATTCCTTGTCACCCTTGAACCTCCTTGATGTGGGTCATACATGGAAAGTCCCAGAGAGAAATCTTAATAAAGCAAGATAAGCAAATGAGTTTGCAGCATGAAAAGAACTATCATAATGTCAAATTCTGAACAAATTCCTTTATTTCAAGAATAGTGAAGAGAACAGCTCACAGCAGTTGAACAGTAATGAGCTTTCTTGACTACAGTTTTTTTGCTAAGCTTCCTTGGGAAGGACTCAGGTTGTCAGGGTATCAGGGAATTTCACTTGTAATTCCTCTTCTAGGTATTCAGATTCCAGGTATTGTTCATATCACCATCTCTTTATAAAACAAAAGCAGACAATACAGCAATTTTCACTGAGACTTTCAGAGGAAGTTCCAGTTCTACTTTGTTGTTTCCAGAGTTGAAGATTGTGGTAAAAGTTGAAGAAAGAGGTTTGTTTTAGATAAAGATTATGTATATTATTATATATGTATTTTGTCTGAATATTAATTTTCTGCTTTAAATTCAAATAAAAATGGGATGTTTTGAATCATCCAGTATTTTTAAACTTATTATTCTATTTTGTAAATACAGAATTCAGAGAATATATTTTGGTCAAAGAGATGGGCATGCTGTGCAGAGATATCTTAAGAGAATGGCAGTGCAAGGCTGTACAGATGCTTGAATAACATTTATCATCCTTTCAGCTCAGTGATTTTTTTTTTTGGGTAATTGAGTGGTTTATCACCATATCTGCAGCTCTCTGTGTTTATCAAACTCTCTTCATATTTCTTCTCAGTTCCAATACCTCCCTCCCCCATTCTGTTCCATCTCTGGGCTCTTTCCTGACATACTGTTTCCCTTTCTCAATATGCTGCTATTCAGAACACAGAGCTATATCTGTTTCTACTAGTGTGCAGCTCCCACTGTCCAGAACAATGCTGTCTATGTGTCTGTATAATTGCATCCAATGTAGCATCTTCCATCCAGTGTTATTTCCTACACCTGAAAAATATGATAAGTGAATGTTTGACCTTATCTCCTGGTGCAGGAATCAGAAATTTTAAGATATATTCACTGGTTCTATGGCTACCTGTAAAAGATTTCTGTTCATTTGGGTATAATTAATGTACTTTTGACCTATTAGGGCATTAAGAGTTGCACAGCTAATTAACAAGGAAATTATTTTTGTGTGCACACAGGTGCACTCATTTAAATGTCACTGACTTAATTTAATAACACACTGCGAGTCTGGACACACTGCCAATCTGATAGTTGTTTGTTCTTTAATTTATTCTTAGTGACATTATTTTTTTTTTTTTAAATCTCTGAAGAGTTCAGATCATAATTTTATTCTCTTCTGAAAAGAAAGTGATTATTTTTTTTAAGTTGGTGACTAGATTTCTAAAAATAGTAGCAAGAATAAAGAAAAATAGTAAAAGAAAAACAAAACTATTTCAATATTTGAACATGAAGAAGAGAAAGAGAACTACATTTTTCTCAGAACATGTGCTTTTAAGAATGTCGTAGTAAAGCCTGAATAGGTATTGGTAGGCGTATTAACATTTCTTGAAAGTATCTATGTAGTTACTCCTCTATGTATTTTAAAGGAAATATTTTTCTCCTATTTTGGAGAGGGAAGCCATTCATTGTACTGATTGGAAAATAACATTAGTATTGCATATCTAGGCAAGTAATCTAGAACCTGATCTTGAGGGCAAGTATTCCCTGCCATTCATCCCCAGTCCTAGCATAGTTCCCCAGGCCAGGCTTAGTCTGAACAAATGCCTGACAAACTGGATAAAATAATGATGGCTGGAATGAATCCCACTGGGTGCACTGCAGGGCTCAAAGATCTGGAGGTTGTGTTTTATTCTTGTCCTGAAGAAATCAACTCTTACTGTAAAGAAGGAAAAATTCTTCTGCGTGCATAAGACTGGCATTACAAAGTGCAAATCAGTTCTGAGATAAAATTTTAAGACAAAAATATATTTGCTGTTCTTCATGTATGTATTGGTAGTGTTGGTAGCTTTCTTAGAAGTAAGTTCTGGATGGCTTGGGGCTTTTAAATTGTTCAGAGGATTAATAGAATGCACTTAATATCTGCACTAAAATACAGTTCAGTTAGGCCATTAATTTGCACAGAAAGATAAAGTGCTTCTCCTTCCAAAGAAATTGCATTGAGCTGAATTTCTTGCATTTCTCAGCAGAGGATTTTATTACCTACCCTCTTCACAGAGAGCACGAGCTCTGTTATACCACAATTTTCACTGTCTTATGTTTCAAAGCGTACATACTGTAAGAGGTATCAGCCAGTGCAATGACACTTATTCATGTGAGGGAACAGTCCTTGACACTATCAGGGAAGAAAATCTGGGGTGTAGAGGAAAGAAAATCTTCACAAAGACCTTTCTTACATTAACAAAATCTTGAATTTGTTCAAATAATATAACAGTACTCTGCAAGAATCAAAGCACAATTTCCTCTCCCCACCCCCCCAATCTTGAAAGGTATTTAAAGTGGAAATCAGCATAGTAATAGATTAAATTTTGTAGTTCTAATATACTATCCTTAAAATGTCTTCCTGAAATAAAGTCTGCCAATTTCTTCAGTGTCTTGTTCAAATCTGTATCTGAGTTACTGAAAACAGGTAGGGGCCATTTAGTTAAGGCACTTGTACAGAGCCTGGGTGTCTGAGAGGTACTGGTGTAACTACAATGAGCCTGGCAGGAGGCTGACACTGAAGAATTCTGCCTTGCTCTGGACAGAAAAATATCACTATGGCTCTTCTCTCAATAGTACCTTTGGATTCACAGCTTCAGTTTCTTCAACAACACCAATACTCCGTCAGGGACAAGTTATGTACCATACTTAGGCTATCTTAGCAGTTATTTTTTCAAGTTTCTCTTTTCCACTACTCAAGTTGGGAATTATTTGTTTTCCTAGTTCTGTAGTTCTTTTTTCCATTTACCTATGAACATCCTTATTTTTCCTCCCATTTACCTATGAACATCCTTATTTTTTTTTCCCCTCCAGTCTTATATTGGATGTTAGATGGCAAGACCTAAACCAAGATCTTGTATTATCCCACATTCTTTTTTCTCCTTACAACTGTTTAATTTTAAAATGTATTTTAAAATATTTTTTCATTAATATTTCTCATTAATTTTGAACAGAAGTGGAAAATCACAGATTTTCTAAGATATATATGTAAATGAGTAACTAAAACTACATTCTGTAAAACTTTGACATGTATTCAATTTATAGACAGCAATGTTTACCAAGAACATGTTACCAACTCTACATCAGTGAGTGGGTTTTTTTTTGTTGTTTATATCAGATAATGGAAAGTTGTAACTTAACGTCATGTAAGTTATTTACTATGACGTTTCACACACAGTTTAGCATGATTAGACTCTGATAAGAAATGAAAAATGAGTTTGTAAAATAATTGGTTAAGTGACTTCATAGATGATTATAATTTGATATTCATAGTAAGAGAAAATAGCATCCATGAAATTTTTGCTTTCTTACTCGTTTACATTTTAAATTTGCATGTAATGCTGTGTCATCTTTATTTCTTTTCCTTCCAACAGTGACTTTGCACTGTTGAAATAATCGGGAATTTAATCTGTGAAAACAGGTAGGACATTAATGGGCCCATCTGCTGTCAACCTCATGTTTTGATACAGTTTGTTTCAGTCTAGTCTTCATGTTGCTGCTAGGGCATGGGGTCTAAAACCTCCTTGTCTACTTTGGTAAATTTTTTAGTATTGTCCAGGAGACTGTTAGATTAAACTGTGAATTTTGTACTAAGGCATGCTGCTGTTATTCTCAGATGAGGGAACAAAAAGGGTTGATTTGGTTAAGTACTCCTAATGTAGTCTCTGAGAGGTTTCAATTTTTCATCATTCCAGTAAATAGAAGGAATTTCTTCAAAGGTATAGAGAATTCTCAGATGACTGGGAATGACTTAAGAATGTTTAAGTGTAGTCTCAGAGATTGTTTCATGTTAGTGTCTGAAAATACACATAACTTTTGAAGACAGAAACTAGCAGTGTGAAATCTAAAAATGTCCCTCCCAGCCCCCCAGAAAAACTAGTGTGAGAGTTTTGCATAGGGGTATAGTCTTCTAGTAGTGCTAACAGCCCCATTGCTTGTTTTAAAATTGGAGAGACACAACTCTCAAGTTTGTTATAAGAATTGACTTACATCGGCTTTGTAACACATTGCCCATTCTGAAATGTGTTTTTAGTCTCCTGCAATATTTAATGTCTTTTTATATAAGGATGTGGCTCATTTAAGATGATAAGCACTTAATAAATCTAATCTAATGAATGCATCTGTGGTGGCTGGTAGTCAGACTTTATGCTTTATAGTTCTATTACATTAGACAGAGGGCAAAGTACTAACAAAAAATTTGGTGGTGAAATAAGTGATGTGTAGTTCCTAAAAATTCATCTCTTCTAAATTACATATTAATTGAGTGTCTGCTTACTTTTGGAATATCTTGACTAATGTAGTAAATAAAATTCTGTTGCTGAGCACTGCAAAAAGTGAGGTTACATTTTTTGCCCATGTCTCTCATGGAGTATTACGGGTTTTGGAGAAAAGTCCATCAGTTATTATTGATCAAAAGATTATTCCAGAAAAAGCAAAATTAAAATCAGTTTCATATGAGTAATAATAAAAACTCAAAAATCATCTCTTGGTACACTTAAATTTACACTGCCTTATCACAAATGTTTCCATCGCTCTGCAATTTTTTGCTAACTCTAGGGCAACTCTTATCTGATGCTACCTGGAGTCCTTGGATTTCCTTTACCCTTTTCAAGCTGGCTTAGGTCTTACTCTGTATGTTAAGAAAATGTTACTTAAGTTCCCCTGTTTTTCTTGATTTCTTCTGGTTGGTGGACTGATGCCAGGTGTCTATAATGATTACTTAAACCTTGTAGCAATCTGCAATATGCTTGTGCATTCAGGAGTATTTATGTGATTTTATGACCTTGTGTGGATATTTGGGTTCATGCTTAGGTAGCTCCATTCTTTTTCTTTATCAAGGAAGAATTCCTAAGTATGCTATTAGGAGATCTTATTATGAACAGGATGCTTTATGGTCTCAAGTGCCACTAGGAGCTACAATGGTATATTTTGGACTGCATTGCCATAGGGAGCAGATTATGTGCTCCTCCTCACTCTCTCCATGTCATGATACTTGAAGTAGATAGTTTGTCATCCAGTGTGTGCTACAGTTTTTACCTAGGCACCTAGCCAGAGTTTTACAGTAAAGGAATAAATGCAATTCATGCAGTGCACTTCAAGAACTTTGAAGAGTTTAAAGCTAAACTGTTTCTGCTAGTAATAGTTCTGAGGTAGTGGGCAACTGTGTTGCATTTTGTGTAAGAACACTTGTTCGGAAGTTAGCTGCATAAGTAGCTTTTTAAAGTGACATTATTTCTAAACATTGTGTTGCTGACTTTGGTATTTGAAAGTAAAGGTCTGTCTGCCAAGACCTATGCTTTGCTGATGGTCATCCTGAACAAGTTACAATGGAACACTTTCCCCTGGATGTTGTAATTTAAGAGCTAACGGTCTATTTTGGTTCTAAATTATAAACAAGAAGGAGGAACATTCTGGACTTTTTTTAATAGAAAGTAAATGAGCAGGGTATTGTCTATAAAAGGAAAAATAATTATAAAGTCCATATCATTCATTGGTTTGCTAATTATTATAAAAAGCCAACATATAAACAGTTTCTCACTTTGTTGCATTTGTATTCTGCTTGCCACCTTTTCCACTGCTCCTCTGTGCATGACTGAATACTAACCTTGACTGTACTGACAATATGTGAGTCTTGCTGGTTTTCTATGTAGAGGGAGAGAAGAAGGTGGTGCTGGCCCCCTCTGGGCTTTCTTTGTCCAGGAGGATTGGATTTCTGAATTGTAAATACATGTAAATATATTTTGCATATATGATTGCAAATTTAGCTTGCTGTAAAATATAGCTTTATCTTAATTCTAAGCTGTCTGAGCTGGTCTGGTAAATTTTCTTTGGGAGGAGTGGGGTGGTAATTTTCTCCAACCCACCACATTTTATATCAGAAATTCAATACTACAGGAAAGTAACTTTGGCTTAGTCAAAGCTCACTTTCTATAAGGCATCAGTGTCTGAATTCCCACCAATGGCCACTTGAGCCACTTGATGACAGTTGCTGAAAGACCATTGGGGCTATAAGTGCTTGTTCAGTGGTTCCTGAAAAGCTCCAGGGTTGTGATTAGATTTCTCCCCTGTTGTGCTTCTTGTAACATGCCTTCATAATGATGCATCCTTAAAGGAAAGGTTATGACCCTGTAACCACTGGGCAGTCTGATAACTGCTTACTTCTCTTCAGAAATCCATCACTGAATTTGTTGTTTGGGTACCACCAACACTGGTTAGATTCAGTTGCTGTATGCACAACTTCCAGGCATTATTCTGTGCCAGCTTCCCTTCAAAATTCTTTGTCTCAGGCTTGCCTGCAATGCTGGCAGCTATTCTGCATGAGACGAAGTATTCATCAGAAACTATGAATGGTGTCACATCAGTCAGTGGTGTTGTGAAGTGCTGTCCCTTTATTCAGACGTTTTACAATGTGAATTTGTTCCCCAGAGAGTGAAAAGCCCACTGCATCTCATTGCACCAACTGAGATAGTAAATAAGTCAGTGCAGTTGTATGGTGACATTCTAGTAGTCTGCTTTTCAGAAGAGATGTAGTTTATTGAAAGCCTCACCTCTGGCTAGCCTCTCATTCTCTTTTGGAGCATTTAAAACAAATTAGAAATAACTTCAAATGGGTAAATGGTAATAATGAGTTTAATGCAATAGCCTCTGCTGTCAGAAAATTACAAAAGTGGTATAGATCTTTGCATAGGCAGGGTGCTTTCACTGTAAGTCATGAGTTTGTGTCCAAAGGCAAGTTCCATGAACTTGTATAGAAAGATTTCACAGGCATTTCATGCCTACCACAACTCATTTAAATTATCTTGTTTTAAAGAAATAGTTTAGCTTGCAATAAATGCCATGCTGTGTGTGAATACTAATGTTTTATAATTCAGTTCTTAAAATGTAGTACAGAATACAGATAAGACGGAATGAGGGCATGAGGAGCACAATTTGCATTCTAAAATAACATTATCTCTTCTTTTATGTTCTCTGCTTTTCCTTATTCCCTTCTTCTGCCAACAAAAACACAAACCAAACCACCCCACCCCACTCCCCAACCAAACTCAAAAGGAAAAAAAGCCCAAAATCAACAAAAGAAACCACCATCTTTATTCCTTTATTTGCAAGAGGAGAAATTACTTCAGCTGCATGGAATGGAAAGAGATTATTTACAAAGTCTGGAGGAGATACTGGTCAGTGTTATTATTGCCTTATTGTTGCATTATGAATAATACCAATGTGATTGTTACAAATTATGCAAAATTAATAATCTATATTAATTTTTATGTCCAAGCAAAGATTGTTAGTAACTATGATAACTGTTTATTAACATTAAATCTCACCAGAAAACTTATTTACAATGTTTGAAATGCACAGTTTGGATACTTATACACACAG
>VWZI01019326.1:1270542-1288819 GCA_013396835.1 Psilopogon haemacephalus
CATGGCTTGGATACTTATACACACAGGGAACAGGCAAAACTAGAACACTTTAAGAAATAAGTAGCAAATGTAAACATTAAAACTGGAAAGATGTTCCTAATTTCAATTATACCTCTTGCCCACCAGGGGACTTGAGAGGCTCCTTTCTGCTACTGAGGCAGAATGGCACAACAGAATCTAGTTACAGAATTTCTTAGAGTGAGGCTTTGAATATTTACTCACAAAATAGTATCAGAGAGTACCCAAAACTTGAAGGGAATTCTGTTGGTGCCTTGATAGTTATTGCAGGCAACGTAGAACATAATGTGTTAGGGCAGAGCAGGTAAAGCAAAAGTAAAAGCAAAAGCAGCAAAAGCATGTGGCAGGGCCTATGTATTGTTTTGCCCGAATGTGACCACATAAATTCACCAATCAGAATGGCACTTTGCCAAACCTGACTATATTAGGTGAAGTCAGGATCTTGCTTTCCCTTATTTGGGAAGAACAAGTCTGGGCAAGTATTGGACCCTCAAAGTGGATGTCTCCAAGCTTTTGTCTTCTCCCTGCACTCTGCTTCCTCTCCCCAGCAGAGGGAAGGGACCACGGGATCGCGCGTGGACAAGCTATGACATGTATCTTCTATGACAGTGATATTGCCAAAGCCACATACCAATATGCAGTAAACTGTAGAGCTGACCAGGTTCTCTGGTGTGTTTGCTTTATGGAAGAGACGTTTCATTACATGGTGCATTTTTGTTTTATTTATTTAGAAGAAATCCTAACCACTAATTATTATAAGCCATTTAATATATGCCATGTGTTTAACACAGGCTATGACTCTCTTCTAGATTCTGTGAGTTCAGTGTTAATGTAATGCTATTTCTAACTCTAGTTGACATGCAGTTCTATAAATGGAGATAATTTGTTTTGCCTATTGAGACACTAAGCTGTCTGAGCTAAGACCATCTCCTACTATAAACAGTACTTAAAATGAGGTGACCGTAACCTCAGCAAGTGTTTCTGGCTAGTGTTGCATACTAATGCATGTAATATACATCCGATGCCAAAAATGAAGGATTTTCTTTTGCTTTAACATCCCTTGCTGTCTAGTTTTCTCTCCTCTGTCTTTATATATTCCCAAGATATTTTTGATTTCACTTCCTTTCTTCACATGGCTTTGGAAGTTCAGACCTAATATATTCAGTAGTAAAAAGCCCAAGGCACCAGGATTGCATAGGCGATCAAATATTCATGCTCATTTAAAATATTTATTTGTATAGAATAAATTAGAAGGCAGGAATGTGACCTTTTCCTCCCTGTGAATGTGGGCAGCTATCTGACATAGCAACATTTCCAATATGTCTTAAAAGTGCAATTACATTGATCTAACACTTAATTATCTGTTATTAATTTCTTTCTCAGTGGCCATTCTAGTAGAAGCCTTTCAGATTTTAAAAAAAGGCTTTCATATTTCAGGTTTTCTCTTATGTGTGAGGACTTTGATAATTTGAGTTTTAGGTGAGCTAATGTTTTTTACAATGAAGTGTGAATTTTAAAATGCAATAATTCAATTTTTATATTTCCTTGTGCATCATTGTATCAGATCTTGTCAAAAGATACTTTTTCATGTTCAAATCCTTACTGTTAATAAGCTGTTGTTACATACTTGATTTGTGAAGTCAGAGATTGATAATTTAGGGTTACTTTTAGGATTGTAAGAGGATGTCACAAATCATAAAATGATAGAACCACAGAATGGTTTAGGTTGGAAGAAACCTCAGCGATCATATACTCCAACCTCTCTGCCATGGGCAGGGATGCCTCTCAACTAGACCTAGCTTCTCAAAATCTCATCCAGCTTGGCCTTGAACAGCCTCAGGGAGGATGCATCCACAATCTTCCTGGGCATTCTCTTCCAGAGCCCTACCACCCTTGTATTGAAAACATCTTCCTAAGATCCAGTCTAGACCTACTCTCCCTCAGCTTAAAACCATTCCCTCTTGTCCTATCGCTAGACACCCTTACAAAAAGTCCCTCTCCAGCCTTCCTGTAGGTACCTGCAGGTATTGAAAGGCAGATCTAAGGTCTTCCTGGAGCATTCTCTTCTCTAGGCTGAAAAGCTCCAGATCCCTCAGCCTATTCTCATAGGAGAGGTGTTACAGCTCTTGGATCATCTTTGTGACCCTCATCTGGATTTGTGCCAACAGCTCTGTGTCATTCTTCTGATGGGGGCCCAAGAATTGGACAGAGTATTCAAGGTGGGGTTCCTCAAGAGCAGAGTAAATGAGCAGAATCACCTGCTGGCCAGACTCCTCTCGATGCAGCAAATCATGGCCAGTTGTGTAGTAAAGTTTGAGCATGTATTATTTATCCTACTTCACAGAGCAAGAGGATAATTTACTTTTTGAACCTGTAAAGTAGTTATCGTCAGTTGGAGCTATTTAGGTGTGTATCATCCTCAGGGACTTACATTGAAGACTAATTCATGAGAGAAAAGATGGATCCTAGGGTTGAAATTTAGCACGGTCAGAGGTATTTAATAAGTCTGTGTTTCTTCATGCTGAATATAAAGCACGACAAGTTCTCCGTGGAATGTTTGTATGATATCATAGCTCAAATATGACTTGCAAATGGATTGTTCTGAATGCAATAAATTGAAGTAGATGGAAAGACACAGTTCAAACTGCTTTTCCAAAGAGCCTCTGTAAATTAAATATATATTTGAACAAACTCATAATAATCAGGTTAGCGTACAGGAAAAAAACAAACACCCTCCCATTCTCACCACAAAGAAACCCCAGAATCTTTCTAGTTATCCAGAGTTTGTTGCTGTGGTGATTTTGGGGTCCAAGTGCCTTTAAGAAGGCCACAGAGTACTCCAAAAAAGAGCAGTTTCCAGTGCTTCGAAGTTTAATGAAATGTGGTTGTGAAAAATAACTAAATTCCTGGATTGAGATTGTTTGCTTATTTCTTAAGTTTGTTATGCTCAGCTGTCTCCTGTGTTATGTTCCTCTTCCATATAAGAGAAGTGGAAATTTGAATTGGATTCTCATGGGACCTGTGGCTCTGCACAAAATATCTTCCTTGGGATACAGTATGCACCTTTGTTTGTTTAATGAGACCTTATTGAATATTCTAGAAAATACAGAATTATGAAAGAATATAGCAGATATTCAGTGATCTTTCAGGGTTTTTCTAAACGTATTAAGTGTATACAGCCAACAGTAATTGTTTTAACAACATAGTTGTTATTTAGCTGCTGAGTCTAAAAGAACTACGTTCATCCAAAAAGTTGAGATATTTAGAGTTTTCAGGAGGACAAAATTTGAGCTATACATGGATGGAGTTCTGTTCTGTCTTCATATTTTAATTAGTTTTCTCTGCAAAACTGAAATAGAGGCAAAGGGCAGAAAGTGGAATATGCAGGGAGTATAGGAATGGGCTGTCCAAGGAGGTGGTGGAGTCACCGTCCCTGGAGGTGTTCAAGAAAAGACTGGCTGAAACATTTAGCATTGTGGTGGTTTAGCAGTTACCTGCCCCCCCCCCCCTTTTNAAGGTAATACAGAAACACCACACCCCTCTCAGAGATCAAAATCCCCAACCACCCCTACCACCTTTCCCCCCTTCCCCAGTCTTATCTCACCACCTGTTGATGCTGCAGATAGGCAGAGGTAGATCGGCCAGGGGGATTAGCAGTAGGAAAAAAGTTAGTGGAATTATTAAAAATCAGCTACAGAAGGCAGAGACAAAGGAACCATGCCAAGAGCAGCTACAGCCAGAGAGGCCTGAAACCCTCTGACTTATCTATATTTGGGTTTCAATTTTTTAAAACAATTTTTTTCTTTCTCAGTAAAGCTCTGGGTGAAGTGACATCCTGTGTTTTCCTCTCTCAGCCAACAGTCTAATTTCTCACTCAAATTCTCCAATTAGTTCAAACCAGCACAAGTGCCATTGGATAGGGCTGGGTGATAGGTTGGACTGGATGATCTTGGAGGTCTCTTCTAATCTGTCTTATTCTATTCTATTCTATTCTATTCTATTCTATTCCCTTCCATCTTCTCCTTGTCTATTGATCTTAGGGAGAAATTTATCAGCTGTGAAATTTTTGTTGTATATTCTCAAATTTCGCAGGGCTAGATTAGGTGTGCCAGCAGCCTGACGTGACAAATGAGATAAGTGGAGACTGATGAGCATCCTTCCACCAAAAATTGTGGTGGCATTGGTATTTTCTTGTAACAGATTCTGATTAATTTTACATAGCTTTTTCTTAGTGAAAAGTTTTCAGATTTGGTTAGTTCCCTCTTCTCATCTCTTCATTTGCCTGGTTTGTTTGCTGAGTACCAGTGTATTAGGCAAGTGTGTTTTCAAAGCAGCTTTTCACAATTGACTTGTGCTTTTGTTTTTCATTTGAATACCCCTTAGTACTGCTGAAACTTCAGGGTTATGTCAAGACTTGTTCAGCAGCACAGCAGCAAGGTTGGTGAACAAACCTTGGGGCAGCACTGCCAAACATGATTTGTGCTGCTGTAGTGTCTGTATGTTTACAAAGTATTATTATTTTGACAATGTCTTAGAGGATATGTTTTTGCTGTAAAGATGATGACCAGGTAGCCCAAATTTACCTCCAGATGGTCATACAGATGCAGCCCTTCATATTAACTTCTTTATTGACAACATTTTCCTATGTGTCTTCAGGTAAAAGATAAATGTTGGTGTGGCAGAAGCAAAGTCTAACTTGACAAAGGAACTGTTTGGAGAGCAATATGCAACTGAGAGTAAGGTCATCAGAATGTTTTTAAAAATATTTGGAATATATTCAGCACTTTATCAAATGTGTCTCAGAAAGAATTTGCCTTTTGAATGTTGATAGTATATTCATGTTCTTTGAACATAAAAAACTTTGGATAATTTTTTCTCCAGACATCTTTGAAAAAGATGTAGTGTAGCTGGATAGAAAAAAAATCTTGAGTATGTGGAATTTACCTGCCTCGTTCACTGCTGAACGAGAAGGCAGCCTTGATAACTGAGGATGTGGAGAAGGCAGAATTGCTGAATGCCTTCTTTGCTTCAGTCTTTACAGCTAAGGCTGAACTCCACTATGTACTCCAGACCCTGGATAAAGGAAGCCTGGAGGACAAAATGCTCCCCACTCATCAGTGCAGACTGGGTTAGGGATCAATTACACAAATTGAATATTCACAAGTCCACGGGCCTTGATGAAATGCGCCCAAGGGTGCTGAGAGAACTGGCTGATGTTACTGTTCTGCCACTCTCCATCATTTTTGTCAAATCATGGCAGACAGGAGAAGTGCCTGAGGACTGGAGGAGAGCCAATGTCACTCCAGTCTTCAAAAAGTGCAAGATAGAGGTGTTCCAGGGAACTATCGACCAGTCAGCCTCACCTCCATCCCTGGAAAAATGATGGAGTGTCTCGTTCTGGAGGGTATCTCAAGGCACTTGGAAGAGAAGGTTATCAGGAGTAGTTGGCATGGATTTACCAAGGGGAAGTCATGCTTGACTAACCTGACAGCATTTTTTGAGGACATAACTGAATGGGTAGATTCAGAGAGACCAGTGGATGTAGCCTACTTTGATCTTAGCAAGGCCTGTGACACCATCTCCCATGACATTCTACTGAGCAAGCTCAAGAATTGTGGGGTGGAAGAGCAGACAGTGAGGTGGATCAGGAACTGGTTACAAGATAGAGTTCCAAGAGTGGTGATCAATGGTGCTAGGTCCATCTAGAGAGCTGTAAGCAGCAGAGTCCCTCAGGGATCAGTGCTGGGTCCAGTCCTGTTCAACATCTTCATCAATGACATTGATGAGGGGACAGAGTCTGCTCAGCAAGTTTGCTGATGACACCGAACTGGGAGGCTTGGCTGATACAGTTGAAGGCTGTGTGGCCATCCAGCAAGACCTGGACGGACTGGAGAGCTGGGCACAGAGGAACCAAATGAGGTTCAACAAGGACAAGTGCAGAGTCCTGCACGTGGGGAGGAATAATAAACTCCACCAGTACAGGCTGAGAGGTGATCTGCTGCAGAGAAGCCCTGTGGAGAGGGACCTGGGAGTCCTGGTGGATAGAAGTTAACCATGGGACAGCAAGAAGGTCAATGGGATCCTGGGGTGAATTAAGAGTGTGTCCAGCAGATCAAAGGAGGTTCTCCTTCCCCTGTACTCTTCCCTGGTGAGACCCCTATCTTGAATACTGCATTCAGTTTTGCGCTCCCCAGTTTAAGAGGGACAGAGATCTGCTGGAGAGGGTCCAGCAGAGAGCTACGAGGATGATTAGGGGACTGGAGGGCATGACTTATGAGGAGAGGCTGAGGGACATGGGACCTTTTAGTTTGGAGAAGAGAAGACTGAGAGGGGATTTCATCAATGTTTATCAATATCTGAGGGCTGGTCAGGAGGGTGGGGGTGGGACAGGCTCTTCTCACTTGCTCCCTGGGATAGGACAAGGAGCAATGGATATAAGCTGCATCACAGGAGGTTCTACCTCAACACAAGGGGGAACTTCTTTACTGTGTCGCAGAGCACTGCAACAGGCTCCCCAGAGCGGTTGTGGCGTCTCCTTCTCTGAAGACTTTCAAGGCCTGTCTGGATGCATTCCTCTGTGATCTGTGCTAGACTGTGTGGTCCTGCTCTGGCAGGGGAGTTGGACTTGATGATCTCTTTGGGTCCCTTCTATCCCCTGACATCCTGTGATCCTTCGACCTGTTACTTTGAGTTTGGGGTTTTGTTTGTTTGTTTGTGTGTGTGTGGTTTGGTTTTTTTAACTGTATTTTATCAATTCGTAACAATACTATGGCTTCTTTTCTCCCTTCAAGTGTGTCATTGGTAGCTTATGAAATGAAGCATTGTTTGCACGCTAAAAAAATGCAAATTTATGCAGAGTCACAGTGCTTTAAAACCCAAGACTAACAGTAGCTTTTCCTGAGTAGAGAGAATTCCCCATCCCTTTGGCATTGCTCAGGAGTGCTATTTTTCCATGTACATGGCAAAAAAATCAGACTTGCTAACTGAATGGTGAAATCTTAGCAACAAAAAACCTTTGACATTGCAGTGAAGGTCTCCTTCCTGCATGTGATCTATTAACTTTTTCACAGGACATTATTCCTAATTTGGCTCTTATCCCATTTTGTAAACATAACTTAAAAAAACCCAAGTAAATAAAAGAAGAGATAATTGTTACACCTTCACGTGGTTGGTGAATATTTATTCTCTGAATCAGAACAGGCGTGTGCTCTGTGTATATGCTGTTTTCCTGGAAAATAGGTAAGATTTTAGCATGACTTCAGTGGTAGTGCTGTTCTTCAACTTGGGCTCCAAACACCAGCATCTTTCCCAGAGGCAAAGTGACCAGCAGTGCATGTCCAGAGAGATTCCTACTTTTGGACAGAGAGCTCCTGCTGTCTGAACACAGCAGTGGATCTGTTGTAATTTTGTGTACTTTTATACCTAAATAGTAGCTGACCTACTTTTTGGCTTTGATTAAAATATGTTCCTTTTCCAAACAACTCATTTTCTTTTATCATTGTGGTCAATGGGGTGGAGTCTAGTTGGGTCCCACAGGGATCAGTCCTGTTCAATATACTCATCAATGACCTGGATGAGAGCACAGAGTGCACTGTCAGCAAGTTTGCTGATGATACCAATCTGGATGGAGTGGCTGCCACACCAGATGGTTGTGCTGCCATTTAGCGAGACTTGGACAGACTGGAGGGTTGGGCAGGGAGAAATTTGATGAAATTCAACAAAGGCAAGTGTAGAGTCTTGCAACTGGGAAAGAACAACCCCAGGTATTAATATACGCTGGGGACTAATCTGTTGGAGGGCAGCGAAGGGGAAAAGGATTTGGGGGTCCAAGTTGATGGGAGGTTGACCATGCGCCAGTAATGTGCTCTCATGGCCAGGAGGGGCAATGCCATTCTGGGGCATAATAGAAGGGCTGTGGTTAGTAGGTAGAGAGCGGTTCTCCTGCCCCTCTACTCAGCCCTGGTGAGGCCATATCTGGAGTACTGTGTCCAGTTCTGGGCCTCCCAATTCAAGAGGGACAGAGAATTGCTTTAGAGAGTCCAGCACAGAGCCACAAAGATGATTAAGGGAATGGAACATCTCTCTTACAAGGAGAGACTGAGAGAGCTGGGGCTCTTTAGCTTGGAGGAGACTGAGAGGTGACCTCATGAATGTTTATAAATATGTAAAGGGAGAGTGCCAGGAGGATAGAGCCAGGCTCTGATCGGTAATGCCAAATAAAAGGCAAGGGGTAACGTATGGAAGCTGAGGCATAGGAAGTTTCATTTAAACATGAGGAGGAATTTTTTCACAGTGAGGGTGACAGAACACTGGAACAGGCTGCCCAGGTAGTTTGTGGAGTCTCCCTCTCTGGAGATATTAAGAAAACTCACGTGGACACATTCCTATGTGATCTGATATAGATGATCCTGCTCTGGCAGGGGGTTGGACTAGATGATCTTTCGAGGTCTCTTCCAGCCTCTGACATTATGTGATTCTATGATCAGCAGTTGTTAGTTATAAATTAACGTAGCATATCACTGTAATCCCAACTCTTTATCATTCTTTGGATTGCATTGTATTGTACTGAATCTGGTAATTTGCACTGAAATCTAAGCTTTATTTCAGATATATTTTTTACTTTCCTTGCTCCTGCAAACAAGTAGAACTAAAATTAATAGAATAGGTCAGAATATAGTAAAGCTTTCAGGAAGAATAAATGTATTTAAAATTTATAGTGTTGGTGTCTCATGCACATCTTTATTTTCAAGAATTATTGTCAAGAATATACTAAGATTATAAAATAATTTTAGAGAAAATGTAAGGTCTGCAGGAAAATGCATATTTCAGTTTCAAGATGGTAGTTTAATTCTTTATTCATTGGGTGGGGTTTTATTTATTTATTTATTTTTTACAAACAAGCCTGTTCTTGACCATACTGGGCCTCAGTATGGTGAAGATGCATTCCTGTGCACCCTGCCCTAGGTAATCCTGCTCTGGCAGGGGGTTTGGACTCAATAATCTCTGGAGGTCTCTTCCAACATCTAACATTCTGTTTCCATAATTCTGTGCTTATTTATTGTTGAAAAACTGATTGTGTGATGATGGTAATAAGAAATGAAATAGATATAAGACTGATAAATTAGAGCAGGTTGTGTTTCTACTCTTGGTTATAGAATGGAGAGTTAACACTCCTAGTTTGCCAAAATACATGTGCAGTGCAAGGAGTGATGTGCTTTCTTGTATGCATGGCTCCTTTACACTAAGCACGTTCCCATGCCTTCCTATCAGCTGCATTGCAGTGATCTTGTCTGGCACCACAGAATAAACTGTGTGAGGCTTAAATATCACAAATGTAGAGGTGGAAGAGACTACTGAAATGTTGCAAATTGGAGATGCAGTGAAAAGACTTTGATTTATAGGCTTGTTCTTTCAGCAGAGACACCGATGTTTCGTTTGACTGAATTCTATTCCAGATTCTGTGAATTGCAGGGGAGATGGGTGGGTTGAGAGATGAGGCATTGAAGTTTATAATCTCCACGTCTCCATTTCAGATTCAGTATGAATCAGTGATTGTGAAGTCTTGCTACCAGATTGCTGTTTGGCAAGCAGTTTTGTGGTTTTTATCGACGTTACTGGGTTGTATGTAAAAATTACTGTGCAGATGTAGTGGTTTAAGCAGTTACCTGCCCCCTCACCTTTTATAAACCCCAGCTAGGACTCAGAAAACACTGGAAGTTAATAAATGAAGATTTATATTTACAGCAATGCACAATATACAAGCAAATATTTACAAGATATAACAGATATTCACAAATATATACAATGAAAAGGTAATACAGACACCACACCCCTCCCAGAGACCAAAATCCCCAAGAGAGGGGTAACCAACCACCCCCTACCACCTTTCCCCCCTTCCCCAGTCTTATCTCAGCACCTGTTGATGCTGCAGATAAGCTGAAGTAGATCGGCCAGGGGGGTTCGTAGTAGGAAGAAGTTAGTAGTTTTACTGAGAATTAGTTACCAAGGCAAAGGGAAAGGAGACCATGCAAGAGAAGCAGCCACAGCCAGAGCGGTCAGAAACTGTCTAGTGTTTTGGGTACAATTCTTTAAAAACTATATTTTTTTTTCTTTCTCAGTAAAGGTCTGGGTGAAGTGACATACTGTGTTTACCTCTCTCAGCCAACAGTCTAATTTTTTACTCAAATTCTCCAATTATTTCAAACCAGCACAGCAGATTAGCAATTTGATCATCGACAAAACCCAGTGTAAATACACAATCTACTTTTTCAAACACGAGGATACCTTTCTAAGTTAATAGCGGTGCTAAACTGGCACTGCAGAAAGCTTGTGCTTCTATTGTCTTCTGAGGACACAGGCTGGAGCCTTCTATCATTTTTGTGCGATAAATAGTGAAATGTTGACTGTGAAAGCAGATGTATTTATGTTAAAGTCTGTTGGTTTCTAACTTAGTACATTTGTCTTGACCCACTGTATTGATCAAGGGTTACATATCTGTATTCTCATTCTCATAAGCTGAAGAATATGTGAAATGATTTACAGCAAAGCCTACTTGAAAAACCTCTTTCATGATGAGAATGGGCCAACTCTGAATGCTCTGGCTCCCTCTGAAGTGTCCATATTTGGTTTTCTGTGCAGAAAAGATCAAAAGAAAGATGTTTCAGATAGTGAGATGCTTTCTTACTAAAGATGTCACTTCAGAAGTTTCAGTCATGGTAATGTGAGGTGTGGAGACTCAGCAAGTCCCGGCTGTACCAGATGGAATGCTTTGCTAATTGGTTAATTTTACTTTAGTGCTTGGCCACCACTTGGCACCGTGGTACAGAGAATTTTACATAGATCCAGCAGGAAGCTTCTGCTTATTGTTATTCTGAAATAGAGAAAGGGCTTTGATGAATCAAACTTTTTCAGTGAGATTTTCTTAAATTTATCATGTTCTAAGATCCACCTCTTTAACCCTGCATATGTACCACCTTTTTGAAGTTGAAATTAAAACTGCGTCTTTGCTTTTTTCAGGAACATCTAGTAGTCTTAAATCATGGCTAGTGATTCTGAGAGTGTAAAACTGCATTTCAGTAAATGTACTAATAGGTTTTCTTTATGGCCTGTCATAACTACAGACTAATGGATCTGTTGACAGGATGAGTGCACTTGATTCTACTAATTCAATAATGCAAGTACATTTCTGGATACTGGGACAAATTTATTCTGGGAATTACTCCATACACTTAAATGCACTGCACTGGTTTAACACAGTTTGCTCTCACAAGCAAGCTCCCCACACAAAGACTGGGAAGAAAAGTAACACAAAAAACCCTGTGTTGAGATAAGGAGCATAATGGAAGCATACAATTACCTTAGCCTGTTTGCAGAAAAGCACAGCAAAAGCAGAAGCAGCAGCGGAAGCCAGCAACAAAACATCTCAAGACTGCAGCCAGCTCAGTGGAAATGACCAACGCTTCAAAAACAAAAACTAGAATCAGCAACTATGTTCAATTTGGACCCCAAGAAATTGGAATTTACTAAATGGACTCAGAATTCAGAAGCAAAAATGAGGTTATATTTACAAAGGTGGACTAAATATAAAACGTATAAAAGGCAATAAACATATACAGGGTATATTTACATATATTTACATTTTTAGAACAATACAAGGACCCTCTTGTACAGTAATTCAGCTTTCCACCCTATCCCAGTCAGTCTAGAGGGACTGCTAGCAACCTCTCCCCCTGCCTTTTCTGTTTGTGGTACCTGATAGACCAGCAGAATGTCAGAAGAGAGATAAGGGAGTGATGCAAGCAAGCAGAGCTGCAGAGAGAAAAGAAACAAAGGAGCAAATTCGAGTCTGTGCTACCACATATTAAGCTATCCAGCAAATGAATGAGATGATATAAACTTATCAGTTATTTTTTTGTGTCTTATCCCTAACTTTATCTACCTTTTACTCAAGTCTCTGGAAAGCTTCTATTCTTGTTTGCAGTTAGGAACTAGGCTGTAGTGTTAGTTGTAAACCATAAAAAAATGGAATGGGAAACCTCTCATGTTGAAAATTGAACTTCAAGCCTATGGTACTTTGATCCAGACAGCACTTTAATTTTAAAACTTGTATGGGGACACCATGGTATTGAATACTCATGAGCAGATTCCACTCAGGCCATAACATGCACTTATAGCTGAGTTGAATTTGCCTCATAAGGTCCTGTTTGGAGAAGAATGTTTGTAATTCGTTCATTTATGATCACAAAGTACAGAGACATCTTTTAATTTTTATTCTTGTAGTTGAAAGACACCAAGAAGTTCATAGTAACATCATAATTCCAAGCTCTACAAATCCTACAATGGGGAGTAGATAGTGAGAAAGAGGGAGTACCCACTTTCTGCAGATGCCAACTTGCAGGACACAATTTATAAGAAAGAGAGTTACTTAACTAGTTCTTTCCTAAACTTGGCCATTCCTTCTGATCTTTGGGAATGTATGTTTTCATTATTTAAAATGAAGACACAGTCTTCCTAAAGGCTTTATTGTAAATGTCTTGGGGGTGAGAATGAAAAATTGTAGAAGGAAACTTTCCTGTGTGAGTAGCGTGCTTCTCAGCTAGTCAGTATACTCATGACAGGCTCATAACCCAGTCTGTTATATTACACTTACTATATTGCTAGAAAATAAAAATCATTACAGACTTGAAAAGGGAAGTGTATAGGAACAGAGGCTAGGTTATCTTTGTCTATAATGTGGAGCTTGTGTTTTGAATTGGATTGATCCTATTTCAGTGCCATTTCCCACACTTCATTCAACAATCGTAGAAATTGGCTTGGGAGGGACATTTAAAGGTTGTCTAGTCCAATCTTCCTGCAATAAACAGGGACACCTTCAACTAGATCAGGTTGCTGAGGGCCCCATCCAGTCTGACCTGGAATGTTTCCAGGGATGGGGCATTTACCACCTCTCTAAGCAACCAGTTCTTATATTTCACTGCACTCATTGTAAAAAATGTCTTCCTTGTATCTAGTCTCAATCTCCTCTTATACAGAAGATTTTAAACTGTCTATAGTTTTAAAGATATATATATAAAAATATGTACGTAGATATAAGTATTTTATATATAAACTATGCATATATATATATATATGCACACGCATGTATAGTTGATACTGTATTTACAGGCCAACACCCCTTGTCCAGTTGCAACGGGCTCTGCTAGAAGTCTGTCTTTTCTTATAAGCCCCTTTTAAGTACTAAACATCTGCAATAAGGTCTCCTCCAGGTTGAAAAACCCCAACTCTTCCAGCATTTTTCATAGGGGAGTTGTTCCAGCCCTCTAATAATTTTTGAGGCCCACACCAACAGATCCATGTCTTTTCTGTGCTGAGGACTCCAGAACTGGACACCTCACTGCAGATAAGATGTCACCAGGGCAATAGAGAGGCAGAATCACATCCTTTGACTTGCCTGCCATGATTATTTTTATGCAGCCAGGGATACAGTTGGCATTCTGGGCTGTGAGCACATATTGCTGCCTAATTTCCAACTTGTCAACCATCAGTATCCCATAATAATTTTGTCATCTATATTTTAGCAATGACCAAAATGTATTTCAGATCTCTCTCTTCAATGAGATATCTAAGAGTCAAAGTAGGCTCAAAAAAAAAAAAAAAAAGTCTCAGAGAATCTTTAGGATGCCTAAGTATGTAGTTTGTACAAAATAATTTAAAAAGGAATAGCATTAAACATCAAATATTCATATATATTTTGTAGACAAGCATTCATTACAGTTCACATTAGGTGTTTTTTTTTTCCTCTCGGGCATGTCAGTTGCCATACTAGTAGATGATTCCACCTACAGTGTATTTACATTTTCTAAAGGCATTTTCATTCTCAGTTTCATGCAAATATTTTTCTGTTTTTATGGTAGTGGGAGTAAGCAAAGAACCTCTACACTGTGGTGAAGTCAGTTTAAAGATTTAAATAGCAAATTCAAATCAGAAATGAGACACTTTAAGGCAACCTTTCAACAAGAATTGCTTTCTGCAGGAAGATACATCTGTGTTTGTGTAGGCATGCATATGCACACATTTATAGCTCATTTATATTAGGAAGCATAAAAAAATTCCATCCATAAATCAACTATTAAGAGTGAGCTTTGGCTTATGTGCCCAGAAATTTCAAAGTACTCCATATCATCGTATTAGCCTAATCAAACACTGTCTCTGCATATCATCACCCCATCACTGACTGACAGCCTTATCCATTTTCTGGCATCTGGGAATCCTCTTTGGGAATCTTCTTGCCAAAGTGGGCAGTCGTGGCAGTAACTTTGTGGAGACCATACAGCTAACTGGAAATAGGTCATAAAGTATTTATTAAGATAAGATTCCTGATGCTTTTGCCTAATACAAGTTCTAATCAACCCTCTTGAAGGTAAACAAATTTCATATTTCCATCCCAGTCTGACAATTTATGTTTTTTTTTTAAAATGGACTTATGTTATCTAGAAACATGTTATTTTTAATTAGCGATGTTTTGTCAGAAGGTGAAATAGAATGGCATTTTGTTTTCTCTCTGTGACACTAGTGAGTTGTGATTCCATTTAAGTGAATTTAGAGAGGTCTTCTCAGTCTAGAGAAGAGACAGCTGCAGCAGAATCTGATAGAAATCTACAAAATTACTGACATGGAGAGGGATCTAGAGATCAGCTGCTCTAATCAATGTGCTAGGGATCACCATGTGAAACCAGTAGGTGGCAAATTTGGAATACATGGAAGACCATGGTTACTCTTGAGGTGGAGGGAAAATTTTGTATTGAAACAGGTAGGTGTGTAAAAGGTGATTTCTCTTAATGGACTGAGAGTAATTAAATGCATCAAAACTATATCCAGGTCACTAGTCTGAAAACTATTGGCTTCTTGAGCTGTAAGTTGGGTTGAAGGAACCAAAAAACTTAACTCTGTTCTTATTCTCTTCTGTAGGAATCCTTTCATATGGCCCCCATTTTGGAGAAAGCGCAGATAGTGTAGAGAGTGAGGATATGGATAGCAGAAAACACATCCTTTCTACCTGGAAGAATGGTCAGCCTTTTCATGGCAAAACTGGTAATGAAAAGAAGAGATTTACTGACCATTTGATTCAGAGGATATGTATAAATTTTAGCTAGTCAATTTTTTAAAAAAACATTTCTGACATAACAGCAAAATCAAAACAAAGAAGTTGTTTACCTGTAACTGATTAGAAAACACAAGGTATAAAACATGCTTTTGCCAATCAGTAATTAAATGCTTTGATGCCTATACCTTCTCCATCTATTTCTGTTAGAAAAAAGCAATGCTGGACTGAATTAACTGGAAAATGCTACATAGTGAATGATGCTCTAAACTGTTGCGGCCAAACTTTTGTGAGATTGGAGGAGAATTTTGGTTTAGTAGCGTTGATGAGATGGTGGACATTTGAGTGTTTCAGAAGAGAGCTTTAGAATAAATTGAGTGCTCAGAAATGAATTAGGATGAGTATTTGGTTAATCCTTTGAATTATAATCAGATATCTCAACAGATGAAATGCATAACAGTGCTCAGGAAAAATGTAGTAGA
The DNA here is from genome assembly GCA_013396835.1 of Psilopogon haemacephalus. Classification (NCBI taxonomy): domain Eukaryota; kingdom Metazoa; phylum Chordata; class Aves; order Piciformes; family Megalaimidae; genus Psilopogon; species Psilopogon haemacephalus. The sequence continues at coordinate 1,286,143 of VWZI01019326.1, forward strand.
AACCATAGTTCTGCTCAGTTTCAGGTTATCTTGATTTTAAGTATTGTTTTAATGTAACGCGAAGAAAAAACACAAACAAAATTTTTATACTCATATTTCTTCCAATCCCAGTAAATAGAGCTGAGATTCCAGTTCAGCACTTGGAAAGCCTCTTTGAATGATGTCTGGACTGTGGTAGGTTTATACCACTTAGAGTTCAGGATCTATATCCCCAAAGGTAAATTATCGCACTACTCAGAATTTTGGAAGTAAAATGAAATTATTATTTTTAAAGTTGGCTACATATATTTGGTAATAAACATATACAAATACATCTATACATGTGCAACTAGATGATAGCCCAGCTAATCTCCCTGGATAAAAAGTCCATGGCTTCACCTGTACAAACACTAGCTAACAGAGTATTATCTCTTCCCTGCTCCCAGTCAGAGTTCTTACCAGCCTGAACAATTCTTGTCACAGAGAAGCAGTTAAGGACAAGAGCGGCAGACAGAGGGAAGAAGCACATGAGCAAGGGAGAGCAAGCAAGAGATTATATAGAAAAATAACAAGCCAATTAAATGAGATAAATTTATCTCTTATGTTCTGTTCAGCTTGCTTTTGCATGTACTTCTGAATCCTCTCAAATTATTTACAATTTAGAATTAAGACACAAATCTTTAAAACTACAACACCTGACAGAGCCTGCCATATGTACAGCTGATTCTACTTATGTTGCTGCCTAATTTGCAGAAAACCACAGAATAGTAGGGGTTGGAAAGGACCACTGGAGATCACCTAGTCCAAACCCCATTCACATTTCAGTTTGTCCTTCCCTTTGTAACTTCAGTAATCTTAAGAGACACCTGGAGGTCTTTTCCATGATCAAGAAAGAATAAGGAATGACTCTACTGCAAGAAGTTAAATTTCTGGTGCACCACGAGGTGCTGCCCAGAGCCTGACAAAGTAATACAAAACAAACATGCCCTGAATAGGAGGACCCTGTCAGAGTGCTTGTGAAAGAATTCAAATACCAGAGGGAAGGAAGCTTTGGAGTAGCTGTTTATCACACATGCTTCTCCTTGCTCCTATTTAGAAATGCTTGCAGCTACTTTCCGTTCAAGCCTTACAAGATGCATAAAGAGAAGCAGATTGCTTACAGGCTGGTAACATAATGCTTTTTTTAGCACTGAGAGCACTGTATTAGCTCTCTTTTAATGCTGTGCATGTCAGTACCTTGGCCCAGTTAATACTGCCAACATGTTTTTCCCTGGAAAGCTTTAAGCAATGTGAAAAAGCACTTTGGGAAAACTTGTAAAATTCAGTCAATTTCTCACAATGTTTTGTAGTTTTATCACCTTAGTCAGTGAAGACAGAGTGCCATTTATCAAAACAAAAAATAACAAGGTGGTACAACCTGGCTTTTACATGTTCTAAATAGTCCCAAACATGCAAACACCTTGTTAAAAGCCTGCCTAGAATTGACTGTGGTAGGAAATTCAGCAAAGACTACATGGCAGATATGCCACCTATCTTGACAGCACAGGGTATCTCCAGGAGGTTGTTCTTGTTTTCACTTGATTTGGATAGCTAAGATGAGTGTTTCTAACTTCTTTTAAAGGGGAGCAAAACCAATTAAGTAAAAAAAAAAACCCCAAACCCAACCAAAACCAAACTAGGAGGGATTCCTTTAAATGCATGCACAAATAAAGTGACATAATATAGCACTAAACAAATTACTTGTGACAGCTTTTAGAAGTAAAATAGATAACATGAAAATTTGGTAAATTGGTGTCTTTTGTTTTAATGTTGTTTGGTAGACAGGCTCCTGTAGCTAAGGAGGTTGTGGAATGTGGAGCTATTAATTATAAGGGTTTCTAGAATTTTTTGTGTTTTCTGTGTATTTATATGAAAGTAGTAGCACTTTGATAACCTCAAATAAAGGTACAGACATGTACAGTAATTCTGATCTAGAAGAAGCAGTATTGAGGGGACATTTTCTGGCTGTTTTTTTTTTTTTTTCCTGTTCTGAACCACATTTTCAAGTTGTATTTTGTTTTATTTGAGTCTTAAATGGGCTGACCCTCCTCATGCTTCATAGGACCTTAGTGTGAACCATCTCTTACTGAAATTCAAGGAGATAAAAAGGAAGGTGTGATTTTGTGACTCAGTTTGGGTGAAACAGCAAGATGAAGCAGTGCCCGTGGGGATCTTTGCTTGTGAGGCAGTGATCCAAGGATAGGCCTCAAAAGTATAGTATCTTATATTTTAAACATCATGGCTTTTATCCTTTGTCTCAGCTGTTCAGAAAAACACTCAAACAAATCTCTATTGTTTCCCCCAGTAATACTAATTTTAATGTAATATATGGCATTGGGTGTTCACTGTTTGTTGTACTCAAATTTTGCTTCTGTTGTGGAGCAGTTAGACCCCTACAGCTATCTTCCTGCATTCTGACATTCTCTTTCTGTACTTGTCTCAGCAGATCTGAGTTTTCACTTCTGTCTTTCTTACTTTATTTGCATACAGACAACTGTTCAGAGATATTCTACAAAATAAGAATGTGCAGACCTTCCTTGACCTTGACACAGTGCCATGCCAGTTCTTGTGTTCAGGCAGTGCTTAGGTTGCGCTTGCTCTGCACCACCTGGCATTCATTGCAGTAGCTGTTAGAGCACTTGGTCTTCTCCACTGTCTT
>VWZI01019326.1:1288867-1335616 GCA_013396835.1 Psilopogon haemacephalus
TTTCCCCCTTCCCGGTTAGAAAGCAGCAGCTCTGTATTTTCACCATTCTTTAATCCTTAGCAGTTTCATTCAGAAACTGAAATTATACTTCAAGGTATGCAGTGTCTGCATACACAGTAAAGCAATGTTTACAGAGGTTCATGGCCACAGAGCAGTCTGTTCCCAAGTCACCTGCTCTCTGAGGACATGCCACAAGAGCTGTATGAAATATGGTTGTCAATCAGTAATTGATTTACTGATCACTGTTTTTACAAGAGACAGTGCATTAGAGTTTTTTTAATAACATCAACTAGAAGTCAAAGTGGCATCCATCAGAGAAACAAGAAATACCAAAGGTGGGGAAAGATGAAGCACCTAAAGAAATTTAAAATGCACTGCAGGATTGGCAGGCATGCTTCACTTCAAATATTGCTCATACTTTATTCCGAATTTATTGTCTGTGGAGTAGTTGTTGTGGAGAGAAGAAAACAGAATGGAGTGATAGTAGTTATCAAGGATTTTTTTTTTTTTAATTTGAACATTGATGGGGTTTACTGCGTAAAAATTAATAGCTGATAGGCACTGTTCCTATAATGTTATTGGTGGGATCTTGATGTAGAATAAGAATGACTTGAAATGAATCTGGAGTTGGAAAGGAATATATCAATGGCAGGAAAAGAAATTGTAACTGAGTGTGATTTACTAAGGTAGATATTTGTTAGCATTATATTCCACATGCAGAATAAAAATGTAGGGACATGAAATCTGAACACTTTCCACCTTTCAACACATCTAAAATATAATGATTACTGTAGTTATTTAGCATAATGACTAAAATAGTTGCACAAAGTACTTTATTTATAGCAACACTTGTAATTAGATTCTTGAACATTTGTTATCTCAGACAGGAATGTCCTGTAGAGCTAACTCGTGTAGAATGAATTCACCAATTAGTGAATTTACATATTGTGCGCAATTCTATTAAAAGCAAAAAGAATTTTCTTTTTCGTGGCAATTTTCATGACTATTAATTTTGCTCTTAAGGAAACAGTTTATCCTAACTCTCCTTTGCCATATTTAGTTCCTGAACTCAGTGACTGTATCTTCAGTGAAAAAAATACTAGTTACTTTCCATCTGGGACTCTACAAATATTGTTATTTCATGGGGATTATTTGGTATACTCATGGTCACAAAAACATTTATTGTAGCTCTTCTACCCTTTGGCCTTCTTCCTTGCTAAAGAAGAATATCTCTGCAATATCTAGCATAATATCTGAGTATAAAATATTCCTCAAAAAAAATCAAGCTGATTCTTTGCAAATTAAACATTATGAAGTCTCTTAGTAACTTTTATCTTTCTTTTAGCAATGGGATTGTTCAGACTACAGGAGAGAAGTCTCTGGGGAGACCTTAGGGACCCGATACCTGAAGGGATCCTACAGGAAGGCTGGAGAGGGACTTTTCATAAGGGTGTCTAGCAACAAGACAAGAGGGAACGGTTTTAAGCTGAGGGACAGTAGGTTTAGATCTTGGGAAGAAGTAGAAGGGTGGTGAGTCTTTGGAATAGGCTGCCCAGGGAGGTTGTGGATGCCTTCTCTGTGGGAGCATTAAAGACCAGGTTGGCTGAGGCTCTGAGCAGCCAAGTCTTGTTTTGAGACATGTTTGCCCATGTTGGGGAGGTTGGAGTAGATGCTTTCTAAGGTGCCTTCCAACCTAAGCCATTCTATGATTCTTTGATTATTTTTCTGAAGAAGAGGTGGTTTTGTACAGCAGTTCACACTTTGCTGCAAAGCAGGGAAACAGAAGCTGTTCAAGTCTTGTATGTTTTATGGTCAAGCAAATGAAATGTTTCTATACCTCATAAAAACATAAGTAAAAAAAAAATTAAAATGCTCTTAGCAGCAAATAATGATTTGTTGAAATGATGTCATCAGGAATAGACACCCAGGCCCAAATTCATAAGGAGACTGGTTCTAATTTCAGACACATTATAGCATGTTAGCTGTGGCTAACCTTCCAAGGAATGTAGGGCTACCTGTTTGCTATTTTACTTGACATAGAATGTGATGTCAGGCTGTTTCTGGTTTTTGCATTTAACCATTTGGCATTAAACAATTACATAAATGCTTGGCAGCCCTTGGGCAGGCACTTGCTGGAGTAGGAGACCCTAGTATTATAAATTGGTCAAAATAAAGCTAATATGTAGATAATATTTGAATGCTGTTGTTATCAGGTTGGTGACTGATCTCTGTGTGCCTCTTTCTGTATTGTCATTGATTAAAGTTTTCACCCAAAGAGCATGATTCCAAAAATATTTTGAATATAAGGCATAGGTTTCTTATCTTATCTTAGTATGTGAAAGGCTAAAGGTCTAAAGGTCTATGGACACTTCTTCACAACAATCTTGCATCTTTCACATTTGGACCTTTCAGTGACACACAAAAGCAGTGTCATGGTAAGAGGAATAAAGAAAATATTTTTGCCTATCCTATAAGTGCTTTTATTTGTTAAGTCCAGGATGCGATTGTTAGCTCAGAAGACTTTAAAGCCCTCTATTTCTCCCCCCCCCCTCCAGCTGTNTTTGTGCGTGAGCTCTTTCTTTTTTCCCCCCCCTTTTTTTTTTTTTTTTTATTTTTTTATTTATTTTAGCTTTATCTTGACAGCATATTTTAAAGGCTGCATTTTGGAGACACAACACAATAACCATGATGTAATGTTTCAGTAGGCATTTAAAAAGTAAATTCTTTCAGCTTGCAGAATGAATAAACCCACCAGTAATATTTCAAATCCATTCCCTTTTATTTTTCATGCTTTTCCTATGAGCTTCCTAATGTGCCTGAGTGTTGATCTAGAACATTATGGTTTCCAGGAAAAGATATCATATTAAAAATTATTTCATGTTTCTAAGCAGTGTCATTTTCTTTTACAGTTCAGTTTATCTCACAGCATGATTGCTTTTAAAACAGTGTAGCACAACACAAATGTGGTGCAGGGTAAGATGACTAATTTGACTCAATCTGATTTGTAATTAATGTAATACATCACAATATAAGTGCTTTTTGTAAGAAATAAATATGCAAGTGCAGATTGGAAGATAACTAACAAGTGACTGCTATTTAACTGTTTTTCTAGAGCAAACTATGGCCGTTCAAGACTTGGTAATGCGTATTTCACATACTTGATAACCATGCAAGTGATGCTATGCATAACGTTAATGGAGGAACTGATGGAAAACCAGGGGAAAAATAAATTTCTTTAATTTGGAGAAGATGACTATTTTTTGAAGACAGCAAAATGAAAGAAGATTTACTGGAATTTATTACTAATAGCTAAGCATCTCTGGCATGCTGAAGTTTATTTGGATTGTCAGGTAAATAGAAAAGCATTTATGCTTTTCCCCAGTTCTTAGGATTTGGGACATAATTTTTAAACCTATCTTGTTAAAAGTGAAAAAAAGCAAACAACCAAACCTGAAACCAGAGTTTCATACAAGAGAAAGAAGGAATCTGTGTTCAGAATACAGTGTTTTGTTACCTATATCACACAACCTTAGAGGTTGGAAAGGACCTCCAGAGATCATCGAGTCCAACCTCCCTGCCATTGTAGGGTTCCCTAAGGTAGCTTGCACCGGAAAGCATCCAGGTGGTTTTTGAAAGTCTCCAGAGAAGGAGATTCCACAACCTCTCTGGGCAGCCTGTTCCAGTGCTCTGTCACTCTCACTATAAAATAGTTTCTCCTCATGTTGAGGTGAAATCTTATGTGTTCCAGTTTGTAGCCATTGTTCCTTGTCCTGTTGCTGCTGACCACTGAAAAGGGATTGACCCCACCCACTTGACACCCACCCCTCAGATGGTCGTACACATTGATGAGATCTCCTCTGTCTTCTCTTCTCCAGACTAAGCAGCCCCAGGTTTCTCAGTCTCTCTCCATACGGGAGATGCTCAAGTGCACAAATCTTCCTCACAGCTCCCTGCTGGACTCTTTCCAGCAGGTCTGTCTCTGCTGAACTGGAGAGCTCAAAATTGGACACAGTGTACCAGGTGTGGTCTCATTAGGGCAGAGTAGAGGGGGAGAACAATCTCCCTAGACCTGCTAGACACACTTTTCTTGATGTACCCTAGGATGCCGTTGGCTTTCTTGGCCACGAGGGCACATTGCTGTCCCATACAGAACTTGCTTGTTAATTGTGCTCGGTTTTCTGCTAAAGGCATTATGTAACTTCTCAACAATGGCAAGTGTGACATTTTACTTTAAAAGGCCCAAACCTAAAAAAATCCTCTGAATTTCAACTTCCCCAAAGATGAAGGTCGAAACACTCCAGAAGAAAAGCTATAAGTGGTGAGGACATGTTGGGGAAAGGCTTTATGTACAGCTTCTGGAAATGACAAAACCCCTGGTCGGACTGGATATTCTTTCCTTCTACCTTCTATTTGTTATACATGCTGTGAAACATGGATGGGATTTGGAAAAGCCTCTGGAAGGGAAAATGCCTATGGTCTTAAGCTCTGCAGGTTTTGCCTAGAGAAAGCAGTCCATGTCCTAGCAGCGTTACTGATCTAATGAACTCTGTGTCTGTGGGACTTCTGTGAGATATAAAGAATCGGGACTGGGCACTATAGTAACACAGTACACTTCACTTCAGGGTTGAGATATGGTTTTATCCTAAATCTTGACATGCAAATGTTCTTCTCAGTCATTGTCTAGCATCAAAAATATATTTATTCTCATGAATTACTTAAAGAGGGCACTTCTTCAAACGCTGGTGAACATCAGTGTCACATGGAGATTTGAATAGTTGATACAGAATATGTCACATTGCAGATCAAATGCTGTGTTTAGAAGCAGAATATCTTCCAAGTCAAGGTAACAGCTATATATCTAGCAGCCTAAGAATACACTTAAATAAGACTCATGTTCTGTTAGTGTGAGGAGACTTCTTTTAAGTGCTCAAGAGGATTCACAGAAAAGGTTTTATTCTCCATTTTTAACTCAAGCTGTTTAAAAAATGCAACTCAAGTGTGTGAGGACGTTGGATAATCCTTAGAACTGCAGAAACTTTAGGAAATGTAAAAATGGATTGCACCTATCATGCTAATATAGTAAAACAGGGTCTATGATGGGAAGCTGGCTATGGTTGTCTCAAAGACTATGCCCAGTGAATCACTATTTAGCTATTACTCATGCAGGCACACCAAAAAAATGCTGGCTCTGGAGCTAATGTAGGATTATGTCTTTGTAAGTTCATCAAGATACAAGTAAGATGGTTGAGAAGAAAATGCTGGTTTCTTTCTGCATTTATTCATGTGTGTGTTCCTAAACACGTGCTGGGAAGCAGAGATTCTTCTCTCTTTCTCAAGGACTTCGGTCTTGTATCTATTTGACAAATACCTATGGACATTTGCAAACAAATTTCTCCTCTGCCTTATGTGAGCAAAGTTCAGAGTTCAGCTGAAATTAGTAAGGCTTAGAGATATAACTAAATGAACTGTTCCTCTGAGTGTTTTGTGTTTTAATACTTTTCAGTGTCCATATGCCCCATTCCTGGTATATATGCTGCACCCCTCGACATGTTCTGTTTCCTCCTCTGAGTGTACCTATGTCACTGCAAGAGTCCTGCTGCACTGCACTTAACATATTTCCCTACTGCCTGGGAAAGATTCTGTGTGTGTGTATGTAGGCAGAAGAAAAATAGCTCTAAAGTGAGAGAGATGTTATTTGGGTGAAACATCTGTCTTTCTATATTAACATTCAGACTGAATAGCAAACCTTAGCAAATCAGTTAACTACCTTTAACTCTATTTTCATAGTTAGCAAAGGATACAACATCTGATTTTTGCTTTATACCATTCATCCCTTCTGTGACTTGTGCAGAATTTAAATGCACCTCATTCTGCTCTCATTTTCTAGAATATCTTAATTTAATTCCCATCCCTTTTCCCCCGTGGCCTCCAAAGGAAAAAATAGGTGGGACACACAAATTGGAAAGCAGGAAAATAGTTTGTGTCAGCTCTTCTGATTGTGTCAGGTGTACCGCAGGAAAAAAAAATAATCTACTTCATTATGTCCTTGTTCAACTGGAATACTAATCAATATCAAGGATTGAAAGAACAGTTTTTGACAAATAAAGGATGCTACTAACTGTTTACCTCTAAAATGATCTTTTTTTAAAGTAGAAACTCACAATTGACTACTGTTTTCAATGTCTTTTAAGTGGTTAAGACTTCAGAAGCACCACGTTCCTACTTATGCCCTTGAAAAGCAGATATTACTGAACTCTCTTTTTGCTTTCTTATATTTCTCCTCAAAACCACCTAAACTGTTAAAATATATTTTCAGCATCAGACAGAGCAAAAAAAGTCTTTCTCATGTAGCTGTTCATTTAGAGAACAGTCATAAAAATTTATCTTACTTTAGTAGCTCTTAGGTTTTGTACTGTATTTTCCTTTCTGGACCAAGTTTGTAGTCATTAGTATATGGTATGTAGAGAATGAAGAATTATTAAAACAAGTTAGGTAGGATGGATTAGAAAACTCAAAAAATAAATGACTGTGCATATGTTATCAGGAATATTTATGGTTTTTAAAATCCTATATAGAACATTTACTCTGGCCTAAAATCAGTGGAAATCTCCGTCTCTAGAAAAAGTAGCATATACCACTTTGCTCCTTTTTGATACATTCTGAGCTAAATGTGAACTCAAATGCTCTCCCATTTATCTCTTTTCTTCAACAAGGATCCTTGGCTGGATCAGGGGATTCAGACAAGTGACGATTCACTTTCTTAGGCACATTCTAATAGTAAATTTGGCCTCGTGTTTTCAGTACCCAGAAGCGCAGATTTTTGACAACTCACTTTCCCCTTTAGGGCATATTACTGAGAAGCGATTTTTTCAGAGGGCTTAGTGCCCAGTGTCTGGTACTGTAACAACTGAAGTTAGATAATTGGCTTCTGGGCTTTTATTTTCTGAAAACCTGCCTTCTTTATCTAGTACTGGTAAAGAAGGCTTGAATACAGTTTTTAAAATGCCTATCACACTGTTTCTGTAACCCGGTACCATGCAGTAGTTAAATGGAACACTTGTGGCACCTAGAATAGTATTTTTGTGTGATAGACAGTGACTGTCTCTAAATAATTGCTCTAGCCAGTAAACAGAGAGAAAAAAAACACTCAAAAATCCACCTAATATTAGATATCACCTCGATTTTTGTAATTAAAGCATGGGTCTTTTTGGATGGAGGTTTACGTTCCATCCCTGCTGGCACAACTAGGATAGCTGTCAAGAGGTGGTTGTAATGTTTGGTCTCCCTGTTACTTTATGGATCAATTGTTGGGTTGTAGAAAATCTACGTGATCCAGGACAACCTTAGAAAGGTAGAAAAATATATGAACTCTTGCCGAGTTTGTATGGGTGTCTGTGCCTACTTTCCACTTAAGAGTGGGCAGGCAGCTGTTGATGCCCCAGTGCAAGATCCTTTATTAGAGACTCTCTGGGAACACACAGCTTTGGGTCCAGAGCCCATGTGCCCTCAGTAGTGCCACAGGGACCAAGCTGGAGCTGCTGCTTCTTGTTTGTAGATGGGAGTTAAGATAGAGCCCCGTGTTTCATTGGTGAAGGTGTCAGCTGGTTCCGGAAAACATGAAATACTGTTTTTAGTCTTTAATATGCCTGATTACTTTTTTTTTTTTTTTCTGAGGGATGAAGAGAGTTAGGAGAAAGAGAAAAGACTGAAGCTGTTTTATTTGTTCAGTTACACTTCACACTGCTTTGTGTTCTTCACCAGAAAATGAATTATTAAGTTGTCATTGGAGTGTCAATGTGGTTCATTTAACACATACATAATGGGAAGGAGTATAAAATCCATATATTAATCCAGTGCTTGTTGATCTATATATGATAATGATGATGATTATGGTGTAAGTTACTTTACATAATGTCTGTGTTTATGGACTGAGATCTCATTCTGCCTATTCTTTAAAAATTGCCCAAGATTTGTATCTTTATGCATTCTGTCTAGTAGGTGTTGCAGCCATGAAAGTAAAACTCTTCAGGTCTCTTCATGAACTTTTGAATATCCTCTATATATAAGATTATTATTGAAAACAACAAAACATTTATTTCTTAGGAAATATTTCTCCCTGTATCTGCCCTTGAATAAAAGATGTCTACCTCCTCTTCTTGAAGTATACTTTGCCAGAATAAGAAGTGTTTAGTTTTTCTACTTTAATAGCAGCTGCACATGGATTAATCCTTACTAATGACTGCAACTTGACTCTGTGCCATGAATCCACCTATNTTTTTGGCATAATGCCTGGAAAGGAAGAGAGAGAGAACACAGAATAAAAATAAATTACAAGATTCAGAAATGCATTAAATTTTCTGTAAGAAATTGCTTTCTCCTTGTATTAGTGACTGGTGATAATCTGAAGCACTTCAGCCCTGGTCACTTTGCTATTTTAAAAGAAATGGAAATAGAGATGCAAGAACAAAAAGCTTGAGTAATAGGTCCAGTGATTGTATTCTAAACTAGTAACAAATCAAAATGTTTTGGTTAAGCAGAGTTAATTTGAAAAGAAGTAAGGAGAATCATGGGCTAATTTGGTTTTGAAGGAATTTCTAGATGTCCTCTTGTCACTTCTCGTCAGAGCTGGAACAGTGGAGATAAGGTTGCTGTGAGTATTTCCAAATCTGCAAATTCCACAACCCATTTCTTTAGAGGCTGAGGTGCACATTTCTCCACACAGATCAGAGAAGAGGTTTGAACCATGGGTTGCTCTCAGTCCTTTTAGGTTCTCACAGTTTTTTATGATGGGAGCACACTGTGTTTTGATCTTGTTTTGGTTTATCCTCAGTTAATAAATAGTATAGGTCTGTCTCTATGATGACAGAGAAGTTCAAGCTGCAGAAGTTCTTTGTTTAAATCAATATTGTTTGGCCACTGTTCAAATGGTCTGCTCTAAGGATTAGGAATCTCCCTAAAGACATTATGTAGGTTCAATATAAAGCAAGCACTAATAGGCTGTGCATAGGAACTGACTCAGCCATGCAAATCTGATCAGGTTATTTGGCTGCTGTGCTCATCAACTTAGAAAAATAATTATAGCTAGCAGTTTAAAGCTTGCATAGTACAAACATGCAGAGCTGTTACAGAACTCTTTTAGATGCAAAGATCTTTCCACTAGGTTAGACTGCACTTCCCTCCCTCCCCCCTGCCCTTATTCCAAAGAGGTGACCGTATCTATGAAGCTGGAAAAATATTTTAGAGAGGACAAAAACCAATGTAGTTTTCTCCACAACTCAGTGGCAAAATATAGTATTAACAATAACATATAATTTCTGGAGTATGCAGCACAAGGAGGATTTTTTTTGTCGGTGAAGATAATTTTTATCTGTTGTGTAAATGTGTAATCCCAGTGGTAGTGATTTGCTGATGAAAGTGAAATAATGATCACTGAGAAATAACTGAAAGGATTGTCTGTCCTCACGGATTTTAAACAATTATTAGCCTTGGATTCATTTATAGCTACCAGAATCACCTTTCTGTTGTGCTTTGCTTGTCAGAAAATGCTTAAACATAGAACAGTTCTAAGAATGTGCCATAAAGACTTGATCAATGTAATAATAAAGCTTTTATCCCATTGGAACATGGTAAAGTCCAAGAGGAACAGATTTGGAAAAGACATTCTTCAGTTCTTCTCTGCCATCCTTAGTATCTGAATTATTATTTGTTGACTAATTGTTCAATTGTACTCTATACATGATTCACTGGCTGTGACTATTAGAGGTGTCCTTCAAGATTTGTTTTCCAGTATCTTCAGTGATGGTTTTACTGTAGGAGTAAGAAGATGCAGTCTATCTTCCAGGAGTTCTCTGGATCAGCCTCCTATTTTCTTAGAAGTTGGAGATGTATCATGTAACAGTGACACAGTGGAAGAGACAGATGAGCTGAGGTTCTTTTTCTTTTTGAGCAGGAAGGAACAGTGTAGACATACCTGTCAGTACTAGGAGAGAAAAGAATCTCCAGAGTGTAAATCAGAGAAAGTCTTTGGAAAAGAAAGATGGCACAGTACTCCCAGTACCCCCTACAGTTCGTAGGATGCAAAAAGAGCATAACCACAGCATAACTCTGACATCAGAGAGGGTGAGTAAAGGACAAGACCTTACTTAGAATCATAGAATCATATCATAGAATGGTTTAGGTTGGAAGAAACCTCAAAGATCATCCACTTCCAACCCCCCCACCATAGGCAGGGACACCTCCCACTAGATCAGGTCACTCAAGACCTTATCCAGCCTGGCCTTGAACACATCCAGGGAGGGAGCAGACACAACCTCCCTGGGCAACCTGTTCCAGTGCCTCACCACCCTCACTGTGAAGAATTTCTTCCTAACATCCCGTTCAAATCTCCCCTCCGCCAATTTGAACCCATTCCCCCTCGTCCTGTCATTACAAGCCCCTCCCCAGCCCTCCTGTAGGCCCCCCTCAGATACTGGTAGGCTGCTATAAGGTCTCCTCAAAGCCTTCTCTTCTCCAGGCTGAAAAGCCCCCACTCTCTCAGCCTGTCCTCATAGCAGAGGTGCTCCAGCCCTCTGATCATCTTCATGGCCCTCCTCTGGACTCTCTCCAACAGTTCCATGTCCTTCTTGTGCTGGGGGCTCCAGAACTGCACACAGTACTCCAGGTGGGGTCTGACAAGAGCAGAGTAAAGGGGGAGAATCACCTCCCTTGCCCTGCTGGTAATGCCTCTCTTAATGCAGCCCAGGACACAGTTGCTGTCTGAGCCGCGTGTGCACACTGCAGGCTCATGTTGAGCTTCTCATCCACCCAGACCCCCAGGTCCTTTTCCTCAGAGCTGCTCTCCAGCCACTCACCACCCAGCCTGTATTTGTGCTTGGGATTGCAGCGACCCAGGTGCAGGACCTTACACTTGGCCTTGTTAAATTTCATGAGGTTAGCCTGGGCCCACCTCTCCAGCCTGTCCAGGTCCCTCTGGATGGCATCCCTGCCCTCCAGCAAGTCAACTGTGCCACACAGCTTGGTGTCATCTGCAAACTTGCTGAGGGTGCACTCGATTCCTCTGTCCATGTCACTGACAAAGATGTTAAACAGCACTGGTCCCAGCACTGACCCCTGAGGGATGCCACTTGTCACTGGTCTCCAGGTGGACATTGTGCCCTTGATCACTACTCTCTGTGTGCAACCATCCAGCCAATTCCTTATCCAGTGAGTTGTCCACCCATCAAGTCCATGTTTTTCCAGCTTGGTGACCAGGATGTCATGTAGGACAGAGTCAAAGGCCTTACTCAGGTCTAGGTAGATGACATCAGTTGCCCTTCCCTTGTCCACTGCTGCTGTGACTTTATCATAGAAAGCCACCAAATTTGTTAGGCATGATTTGCCCTTGGTGAAGCCATCCTGGTTGGCATCAGGCACCTCTGCTTTGTTCTCCATCTGCCCTCACAGAGCCTTGAGGAGGATCTGCTCCATGATCTTGCCAGGCACAGAGGTGAGGCTGACTGGTCTGTAGTTCCCAGGGTGGTCCTTCAAGAAGGTCACAGACTGAGGGATTCCTGGTTGTTTATCAAGGAAATCACTTTGGAGCAGCTATGAATTACAGTTTTAAAAGTTATATGACAGTTGTTTTACCCTATAGTTTTGTTTGGGGTTTTTTGGTTTGTTTTTGTTTTGTTTTGTTTTGTTTTCTGTGATGCATGCTATAGTTTATTTTGATTTGCTTTCTTGGGGTTTGTTTTGTATTGAATGTTGCTGGCAATTTCTGCAGCTTGCAGCTTGTATTAGCATATATCAATGTAACCTACAAATAAGTAACTTGAAGGAAGAAAGGATTTTAATTTTTTATATGTAAAAAATAAATGAGAGATTATTTGCAAAGAGAGCTCCAACATAAGTTTAATTGAATATATTTACATTTAGAATGAAAGTGATTAATAAATGTAGAGTTAATATTTTAATGTGCAGTAGTAAGCGGTTTTTCAGTGAGAATAATGTTTTGTAGAGATTTCTGGAAAAAGAAATTCTGCAAGTATGTTTTGTACTATTTCTCTGGAATGACCACAATGCATCCCAAGTTTTTCAGATCTTTTGTTATAGTCTGCCTCAGAATAAACTTCTGAGGAACAAAAATGCTATCCTTAGCAGAAAAGTGTTATCTGTATTTTAAAGCCGTGAAACTGAATCACAAGATGGTCTGTGTCTTTCCTAAAGTGCAGGATGATCTGTGATGCAGAGCAGGACGTGGCAACTCAGTTTTCCATGTCCCAGGTTGGAATACTAATTCGCAAACACACCTGCATTTGGGGTTGTAATAGAATCCAGTAGAATCTGGATGTCTGTCTTAGACACTAGTGATAATGAATGCAGCAGTTAAAGTTTTGATTTGGTTCTGTAAACTCTATTGTGCCTTCTGCCTTAGCAGAAAGGCGCCTCTCAAGTCCCCTTAGAGTGCAAGTGGCATACTGACCCCAAGAATCTCTTTCCAAGCTCACATTAATGTGTTTGTGTTTGCTAGTTTTCTTAATCGTTTAAATTGCCTGTTTCCTCTATGGAAATACCCACAACTATGTGTTAGCACCCTATAAATAACATTTTCTGGTGAGATTTAATATTAATAAATATTTTTTTATAGTTTATTAATTTTCATCTGGATAGTAATATTAATATTGATTAATAAATTAATTATTTTCCATAACATCTAGCTAAAGTAAAGGCACACTAAAGTGTGTTTTATAATTATACCCTATTGTATAAATGTATTGCATTCTGTGGAGTGAGATAACATGTTTTTGTAGTTTAAGTGCTACTGAGTGCGAGTCCAGGGACTTGATAGTTTCACCAGTCTCCCAGTTCTGCCAGTTACATGGATGTGGAATGTTAGTAAGAATACCTATTTGCTGTTCTCTGCAGTTCTCCTGCAGGCAAGTTTCCTTGCCTCTGGACAATGCCATAAGAACAAATCCATGTCTGTTAAATGCCAGGAGTCAAGGAGAGGACAATCACAAAACCACACATCTAAGTACCTTAGACCATTGAGGATTTGTAGCTCTGTAGCAGCCCAGAATGCTTTATTGCTGTTGCACAGAAAATTAGTATTGTACATCTACATCCTGTCAATGTCTAGAAATGCAGTTCTGATAGGGAGTAGAGAAGAATGAAAGTCTGATGATTCTTTTGTTTTGAGATAGAGTAATAGATTTGTTGTTATTGATCGGAAAGTAATCTCAGTTACTAAATTCTACCTACTTCATGCCTGTATCTGATTTTTATAGGGCTCAAGAACACTATTATCAAATAAATGTGTTTTCCACCTTTCATTAAATCCTCATCATTGTACTTTATCGCCTAAAATTCTTTGTTTCTTCTTCTGCTGCCCTAAAAGGACCCAAAAAAGATTTGCATTAATATAATGCCATGTTAGTGCAATATCTTGAATGTGGGATGGCCAGATGGCTGCGTGTATACATGGACACACAAACACACCAAGATCCAAGGGGCAGAGTTTTAATTGAGGTGAGCTCTGCAGCCAGGAGTTAAGGTTATGTGACATTTAGTTCCTCTCTGACTTTGTATCTTCTTCCTACCTGAGTTAGCTAAAGGCTGTAGGAAGCATGATTTGCAGACCACCTTGTTTTAAAACAGAGTAAAAAAGCACTTAAAAGGGTTAGAGAATGGACAGATACTCTTCTCCTTAAGTGTTGTTATGGGTAATATTTCTGGAATCCAAAATCTCTATGGAAGTGTGACTGGATGGTTATAGTGATTGATGACAATGTAGGATACTTCTTATTTCTGTAATGTTTTAATCTAAAGCTGGTAAAAGGGTTGCACCCTGACAGTTGCTGAACAGTTTGCAAATTAAAGCAGTGTGTGTTTTACAAAATCTAAAACATTTGGAAAAAGTTTAGATAATGTGTTAGCATTACTTAGTAACAACAATGAGTGAGGGGAATTCTTAAGGCCAGAGTTTTAGAATTAAAAATTATTATTCTCAAATTAGAAAGGAGCCACTAGTATTCCTTATGAAAAAATACTTACACAATTTCTAACAGCAAAGATTTAATGAAATAGGAATTTGCAGAAGAGTTAAACAGAAGAAAGAAATTCTGTGGTTGTATGAAGAAATATTTCCTTGCTCTCCCAGGAGACTGAGTTAGTTCATTCAGGAAGTTTTTTTCATGCTTCATCAACAGATCTGTGACAGTTGTTTTGATACCAGTGCTATGTTTTTCTAAACTCCACTGAGAAGTGTGTTACATCTGAAACCTTATCATCCTTCATGACAATTTTTGTGCATTGTCCTGTATGCAAGACGTTAGCCAAAAATAATAATGCAGTATGCAAATTAATCTAATAAGTTAGCCCATCACAGAGCACAAAAATGACAGATCTCTGTCTTATATGCCTACTGTGGCAGCATAGGCACTCAGCTCAGACTTCTGTGCTGAGAGTTGTCATGAATTTCCAAGTAGTCGCATAATTAAGTAAAGTCAGCAGTAAGGTTTTGATTCTGATTAATTTGCTCTATTTTTTTCCCCCCTTAATTACTTAGGTCAGAGTCAGAAAACTGTGAGTAGGTGTGATATATTTTGCCCTAGAGGTGTTCTTTGAAATTGCCTTCTGTTTGCCTTTCCCATGTATCCTTTCTGAACAAGAGTACTACAGAGGTGTAGTTTAGGATGCCTCCTCAGAAATTCACCCTGCAGTGATTTGGGTTTTTCTTCCTCTCTGACTGGTATTGGGAAACTTTAAATATTGGATGCTTACTGGCTGATGAAAGCATAGTTTGCATTTCTACATCTCTTTTCTTGGTGTCAATGTTTGAAAGCAAGAAAGAACTCTATTAACTTAATAGGTTTGAAAATGAAAAATGCCCCAAAACATATATCTGAATGGGAGTTGAAAGCCTTCTAATTGCCCAGGCAAGAGCAGAAATTATGCTTCATGAATCATTCAGAACAAGCATGCTTATAATCTGCTTTCTGATTACACTTTTCACTTGATATGCTGGAAACACTCTCTTTCCTCAGCTCATTTTGTGTGTGATCAGTCTCTTTCTGCCACAACCAGAACTGACCTGCACCTTCCTTTGTGGCTTTGAAAGATTCATCTTTATTGGTTCAACTCTTTAATTGTGGCAAATCTGCAGTTCTTTTAATGCAAAGGAAACATGTCATCTTACATGTTAAAGTGATGCGTGATTATGTCACTATTGATTTTCAGTCAGCAAACCCTTTAATCTAACATACTTATATGAAGTGAATTTGAACTTCTGCTGTACATAATTTGGTGGTGGCCTAATTACATAGTTTAATACTATCTAATAAAATACAGGCTGAAGTGCAGGACAGAACAAGTTTTTTTTTTCCGTGATTTTGTGGTTATCTGAGAAAGACATCTGAATCTATAATGGATTCAGATTATCTTTTCTGGCATTCAATTCTGGTTTCTCTGTGTGTCAGAGTTTGTTTATCATCTCCAGTTGTTCTGGATTCCTAACACTCATCTTTATTTCTCTGTTGTTTTTTTTTTTTTCCCCTCCCCACTGTGACTCACAGCAGTAATTTATTTTTCTTTCAGATAGGTAAACAAGGTGCTGGTATGTGTTCTAAATCTGTTGTTGGACATTTCTGTTACATCAGTAGCAGTGACTGAGCTTTCTATAGCCAGCAACTGGCCAGTTGCTGAGTTACATTGGCAAATGTCTGTTTTATGGTGAACATTGATGAATCTGATGCTATTTAAGGAACTCTTAAATAAAATTACTTCTTATTTTGAATGCTTTAAAGGCAGATACAGGCACAACTAGAGGGAGAAAATGTAAGTTTAAAGAGTAACCTTGTTAAAAGAGTACATTCTATGGCATAGAAGTGTGGTAGTTTAGAACTGGGATGGGCTGGGGTTAATTCTCCTCTAACACTGCATTTTGTGGTGCTGTAGCTGAGCACTGATAAAGCAGCAGTGTTGTGGCTACTGCTAAGCTGAGCACCCAGGCTGAGTTTTTTTTTGTTTTTTCCTCAACATCTCCCCATCCCAAGATGCTGAGATGACACGGCCGAACCAGGTGATCCAAATTGGCCAAAGGGATATTCCATGCCATACACTATCAGCTCAGATACAAGAATGAGGTAATAGAAGGAAGTCTGGGGGAAGATTAGTCCATGGTGTCTGTTCTCCAGCAGTAACCATCAAGTATAGAGAGCCCTGCTTCCAAGACCAAAACATTGTCCAGCTGATGAGAAGTAGAGATTAAAATCTCTCTGTGCTCCTGCTCCTGCATGGTCTGTTGCTTTTGCTTGTTTTCATTATTAAATTGCTTCCATCTTATAACTGGCCTTTGTTGTATTTTCCCCTCTCCACTGTCCATTTAAGAGGGGGAGCGATAGAGTGGCTCTGGTGGGCATTTGGTCCCCAGCTGGGGCAAAACCACCACCACAAGAAGAAATTTGGTTCTTACTCTATTGTGAGAAGATACCTAATGTAATGAATTCATCCTTGGCATAGCTGCTGAATATGTAAATCAGTAATAAAATAATCTTGCTTCACTTTATTACTGTATTTCGTGTATTTACATAAAAAGTTAATCAGAAATTCCTTACACATTTTGCACATGTGCATATTTTCTTGATTTGTGATTTCTTGAGTGTTGATTTAGACTGCATAAAAACATCCTTTCCTAATAAACCTGGACTACTAATTACTGCAATATGATCTCCTCCTGCTCTTCCATTTCTCTTTTGAAAGTGACCAAAAAGTGATGAATCTGAATAATCACTCATCACTATCATAAACCTGTTATGGTATCATCTTATATTTCTGTTCTGGTTTTGCTTATATGCCTTGTATGAAGGCTTTAATAACAACAGGAATTAAAGGAAATCACAGTGACTTCTAGAGACAGATGGTGTTAACTGATTTAATTTTTCCCCTTCACTTTCTTTCTTAAATCTGAAGACAATAATCCTTCCTTAACAGAACAGAATTTTTCTTGTCACTGATATATAGAGATGTTAGTATTAAAGGCTTGTGTATTTTAAGATTGTAAATAGGATAATACCGTAAGTGCACCTCCTTAATACATGAGGACTGGCATGACCAATCATGTAAGTAAGAATGTCCTTCCTATATATTTGTGATTTCAACTTGCTTTTCTGTTTGCTTGTTTTTAAAAGTGATTTAATTATAGATAGTCAGGTTTTGTGATAAAGGAAACCTACTAACAGGACCATCAAATGGAAACAGAATAACTATTTTTCCATTATAAATTAGGTTTCAATTTTACACAAGAATCAAATGTTATGCCTGGATTCAAGATACAAGAACTAGTAGAGTTAAGGTAACTGAACTAAGACAGAGTTGTTCTATGATCATGACTTTTTCCCTGATTATTTTTCCTTTAATAAATAAAGCACACATTTTCTAATTGGACAATGTACATTTATACTTGGATATGTTTCTAAATCTGTGCCTAGTTTCTTTTCTCTCCTATACCGTGTATTTGATCTTTTTTCATTGCGAATGAGTATTGTTGGAAAGGAAGTGTTATCTAATGTACATGATGTTGGATATACAGCAAATAGTCTTTGCTGACATTTGTTACCTTTGGAAAAGCTTTTAGTTTAAAGGGAGGAAGGTATCTGATGTCATCCTTTAGCGCATGCATTGAAAAGCATTTTAGGAAAACTTTGGTATATCACACCATTTCTGAAGCCTTGTACCCTTTCTGAATTACTGTTAGTTCCTCAAAGACATACATAACACTTCACAGAGTTTTGACATTTCCACTTCAAACATGGTTAACCTTGTGGCTAACTCAGCAGCTGCTTCCTTTGTTTTCATACCTCTACAATGACATCTCCATCAGACAGCAGAAAATAAATTAAAAAGTGGGGGGGAAAAGTGAAAGTGGTTAAGCACACCTGTTTGAGCAAGTGCAGCAAGGATAACCTAATAAACTACAAACCAGCTACAGAGCAGTGAAAGTGTCAAGGAGCACCTTTTGATGTCCTTTTCTGCTGCTGTGTTGTTACCTGCATTCTCCACTACCTGTCACTGCGGGTAACGGACAAAAGCAGCAACAACCTTCCGATCGATGCCTCTTTATTCTATGCTTTTTACTTCATGCCCATGTATTTATTTCAGCCAGAGCTGCTTTTTTTATACCATCATACAAACATCACATTAAAATAATGCAGATGATGTACAGGCCTGTTTTTCCCCTGGGCCAGGTGGCCTGTTATCTCCTCTCCCACATGGGAGACATCCTGAGGATCTGGGAATCAAGGCTGTACACTCAGTATACAGAACATAATTTTTCTTTCTCACATTTCTTCTTCTGGTATTCCCACACTTTTTAAAAAGTATGCATCTAAGGAATCTCAAGAACAGAAAGCTGTCGTAGGGTATAAGAAGTATTCTGCTACAGTGAGGTATTAAGAGGTAAATATAATAGTGGTCTGATGAACTGCAGAACTCTCCAGTCCTTAGATTCAGATTTTCAGAACTGCCTAAAATGTTTCTGGCTGCACATTGTACTTATCCTTAATCTCATAAAGTGAATGTATATGTAAAACAAAACCAAGATTTCTTAACTGAGAGCTAGTGAATACACGTATTTTGTGGAAGTTAAATAGCAGTGAACACTTTTGTTTAAAACAGTTATCCGGATAGCCTACCACTTAGTTACTGATTTCTTTCCACTTTTCTGTTAGTTTGTCTCAAGGAGTTGTTTGATCTTGTCTTTCTTGCATTTGACTGGCTGTTACACCTTGCCATGAACTGACATTTATTTTCTATTTGTACAGGTCCTAGCAGAAAAGGGCCAAACCTTGTCAAATTTCTGGTTCCAAAGAGTGATGTTAAGAATTAAAAATTACATTGGAAAATTGTATCAAGATTGGAGTTTTTGTGAAACATGATATTGAATATAATGAGAGTCTTTAACATATAAATGGGTATGAAAAGATACAGAGTAATGAAGTTCAGATGTATGTTTTTAGTACTTTTCATGTCATGTCTCCCAAGGTGCTTTACAGTGCAATAATCATGATTAGCTTTGAATTTAATCAGTGAACTTGTGCAGAAATCTACAGAGTAGGGCAATGACTTAGAAGAGCTTAATGCTGGTGTAGCCCCTAGTGACCATGTTATAATTCATGAAAAGATGTCAGTGAAACCCATTAAGTCTGTATGTAGCAGTATACATAGGTAACCCATTCCATATTTCAGAGAAACACTTGGAACAAAACTCCAAAAACATTTCTTTGATAAGATAATAATCAAAGGATGGGAGGTCTGGGATGTGTGATTTGTTTTAGGATGGTACTGAGAAATCATAAGAGGAATTTATGCTACATTTTCTTATTTGCTTCAGTTTTTCTT
This sequence comes from Psilopogon haemacephalus, assembly GCA_013396835.1. Classification (NCBI taxonomy): domain Eukaryota; kingdom Metazoa; phylum Chordata; class Aves; order Piciformes; family Megalaimidae; genus Psilopogon; species Psilopogon haemacephalus. Next base: position 1,308,242 of record VWZI01019326.1, read on the forward strand.
TTATAAATGTTTATAAGTGCAAATATCTCTCAAAAGCAAGCTCTGTAAATTGCAAATACTGGTTTCTTGGCAACCACATCAGGACTTTGCTATTTGCAGCTAGAAATGAGAGTACATTTTCAAACAGACTGCAAATTTAGAGGTTATGATAGCATTGATGGAATGAAGGTTTATGGCTTGTGTTTTAATTTTTTTTTAATCTTGCATTCTCAGTCCTCAGACACCTGAGTGCAATACACCATTAATGTGGTGAGTACCAAAGCAATATGAAATTACTTAGGTAGTGAAAAACTGGTTATTATAAGACAATTTTTGAAATACAAACCTTATTTTAAAGGCTGTTTCATCACCAAATGTATTAAACAAAGTACTTGCATATTGTTTTTCAGATGGGCAATGATAAGCACTCACTCTCCATGTTACTGAGAGACTATGACAGTAGATGCTGAGGAGACAATGTACCTGTGTACATGCCTTGGGAGAAGGGGAAGAGGCTATTTAGATATGGAAGGGAAGAGCCTGGGAGGGGTAAAGGTTATTTCAGACAGTTGTATGACATAATGAATTTCAAGTATAGTTTTCCTCTTCTTTCTACTTCCCTCATTCATCTCACTGCCTCAAATCTAGGAAAGGCATTGATTATCTCTGTAGAGCATGGAGAAATGTGGATTTCAGAGGATTTGGCAATAATCCAGTTGCTGGAGTCTGGATATCTGGTATGGAAGCAGTACGATTTCAAGTCTTAAATATATTTTTATCTGTTGTTCTATATGGTTTACATAAATTGGTATTAAAAAGTGATAGTGTGGATGGAGAATTAATTTTAAGTCTTTTATTATGGTAAGCAATTTCAACGATTTATATTTATTGTGTTGCTTTCTGAGCAAATTAAATCTATGGTTATGAAAATCAGTTCTGGTTTTGTAAGATACTGATTATACTGCACTTCAGATGAAGAAAAGAAAAAGGTCAGTGAAAGGAGAAAAATGAGATATATTAATTCTTTTATTAATGGATGTTGACACAGTCTTTAGGTTACATGTTCTAAATCTGTGTTTGATCATTGCTCTAAACTGTGGGCTCATAAGAGAGTTATGGAGAAAGTTAGGGAGAGTTTTTAGATTATACCATGAGGAATTTATGCACTACTTTGGATTCACGTTGTCTAGTGTTAATAAAACAACAAAATTATCATAATTGCATCCAAGCTTATTAGAGAGTTTCTTGTTTTGGGTTTTTGTCATCTAAATGCCCCAGCACATTTAACAAATGTAAATAAATCGACCTATCCAATACCAGATAATTTTCCCATAAATAAGGAGCTCACAGTTTAAGTATCCAAAGGAGTTTCCCAGCTTACTGTGAGTCACAGCTAGGAAACAGATTTCATTCTTCATTGCCCTGAACAGCCTTTCTTTGTTCTATCCCCCTTTGCTCTCCCTTAGGCCTTTCTTTGGAGTTAGGCTCTGTTGAAGAATGTCTATTATTTTTATAGCAGTGATTGGTTCTTTGTCTTTCCCTCCCTTTTTTCCTAAAATATTAACACTTTTATCCCCTCCTGTGCTTGTATAAACTTCAAGGGGTTTAGACTGGTTCAAAGACGTGGAACTTTGAGACTGGGAACACAGGGACTTATATATCCACCCAGGGAAGAAGAAATTAATACTTCTTTTGTACCTGGAACTTCTAATATCTCCATGGACTACTGGCAAATGCAGCCAAGGCGTCACGTCTTTCTCAAGCTCACTCTACATGAAGTCCACATCTACCCATATATTTATTATTTATTAAATGAAATATTTATTATTTTACTTGCTATTAGTTTCACAATCTCTTGACCCAATTAATGAATTATGTATATGATAAGTATGTTAGTTTGTGCACAGATAAAGACAGTATAGATTACAATTTAGAGTTAAGTAAAATATGAAGAACAACATATCCAGATGAAGTATCTATTATGCTAATGTGAATGATGTTACCTTTTAATACTTCCCCTGGAAAAGGGTCATGGTTTTGAGATGAAATCCAGCATTGCAAATGAATTTTTTATATTACTTGCATGTAGCAAGATTCATTTTCTCCATTATCTAATGGACCGTGTTTATTGAATCTGACAAACTTGTGAAACTGAGCTTTCAGATGTGGAGAGCAAACAACTGCCTGCATTTGTTTGGCTTCATTGATTTATCAAGACTTTCATCTTGTGTGGACAATTTCAGGTTGACTTTCCATCCCTTCATGAAAGGTTCCTTTCTTACAATCTTTGAAAACTAGTTTTAAGGAAAAAGATGATTAGGAAAACTACCAGAAATATTTAATATCCATTTTATAATGATGGTATAAAGTAAATGAGATTTTATTGCCTTTTTGTTCATTATTTTGATTCAGTGAAGAAGGAGAATATGACTTATTGAGGGAAAAATAGTCTCGATCCTGTTTTTAGCAAGCCTTCTGCAGTTTTGCCTCTTAATAATGCAGAACTCAGCTGTGTGGGCTAAAGAAAGATATTTTCTTTGTCTGAGAAGATGGGTTTGTACCTGTAGCAGTTCTTCTGCTTGAGCTATGTGTCCAGTAGTGAAAAGACTGCTGCCATTACTGTGGGATGGAAACATGGTTCTTTCTTCCTGACACTCTCTGCCTTCTGAACACTCTGGAATATTGCAGCTCCTGGTCAGGAAAACTTGCTATCTTGAACAGCCTGGTCTAGCAGAAGATGTCCCTGCCCATGGCAGCAGGGTTGGAGGTAGATGGTCTTTTAGGTCTGTTCCAGTCCAATCCATTCTATGATTCTATGAAATCAACTGTAGCAGGATCAAGACTAGAGTTATATAATGCTTTTCACAGATACCTTGCATTTACCACTGTTTTGTTATATGGTTTCTGTTGGCTTTACCTATGTCCTGGATATGCAGGGCAGTTATGGAGTGCATTTAGGAACCAGCAGTGTCTTGGTGGAGAGGAGAGTGGAGGGCAGGTGTGGTCTTGATGAGTAGCAAAGAGAGGCACCTGTTGGAGGCTTTAGGAAAGGGATTTGTAACACCTGGATGGAGGTGGAAAACTGGCAGAAAAACGGAGGTGTTTCAGAGAGGCAACGGTCAACTGAAGGTCTGCCTTGGAACAGTGTGCAGGTGGGATTCCTGTGATTTAGCAGTCAAGGATATGGTTATTTGTTACAAGTAACAAATAAGTCTCACTTCTATCCCTGGAAAGATGATGGAGCAGCTCATTCTGCAGGTCATCTCCAGGCATATAGAAGAAAATAAGGTTATCAGAAGCAGACAATATGAGTTTACAAAGAGGAAGTCATGCTTGACTAATCTGTTAACGTTCTATAGTGATGTGGCTGAGTGGGCGGATGTAATGAGAGCAATGGATGTTGTTTTTCTTGATTATTAAGAGTTTTGACACTGTCTCCTATAACACCCTCATGGGAAAGCTATTGTAGTACACCTGTTTTGCATTTCAACAGAAACTTAATTTTTATTTTTCCTCTTTTGGATACTTTTTTCATACAAATTATAGGAGTTTGAAATGAAGCAAGGTGTACACTCAGGGGCCTTAATTTCTAATTGTTACCAAAGAAGAGTTTTTTTGCATTAACCTATTGCAAAGGCTGCTGAGTAACTGTTCTATGATATAGTTTGCTCTTTTCTGATGGGACTGTTTCAGCTTTTGTGAATGCTAATGGCCCATTCTGAATTACAAGGATTTATTTCAGAGACTGCAAAAACTGTGAGACATTTTCCATCTGGGAAGGAGTTCAGTGTTCTTAAACTACCAGTGTGTAAATGAAGTCTAAATTGTGTTCTTCGAGCTCTTTGAAATGCTGTAGTGTGCATGTTTCCAGCTGTGAAGGATTATTGTTGATTCCACTAGCTCATCTAGAGAGAAGTTTTTATTTTAGCTCACACTTTGAATATCTGATTTGTGTCTTGATGCTGTACACACATTAATGTAACCCACTGATTACTTTAGTTCCTGCTGTTCATAGGCACTGCTTATACATTGCTTTATCATCCATAAGCTTCCATCACAGAAAGCTCTTATCTGGAGGGCTGCTAATAATGAGAAAGATTAATTCATTGTTAACTGTCTTTGGTGTGGCAGAATGGGTTACTTTAGCTTTCAAAAATGCATCTTTCCAGAGGAGTGGAAGGAGTGATGTGTGCAATTGTTGGTAACAGCTCCTCTAGTTCCCTTCTACAAAGTTGTTGTTTTTTTCCATTAGACAGATTTCTTGCCATTGAAATCCAGCACTAAGTAGCTCTGGGAGGGTGAAGACAAAACAATGATATGAAATAGTGAATCAACCGCAGGCTGCCCTTAAGAACTCCAGCCAAGACTTCAGCTCTTAATAAAGTGAACTTACTTCCACTGTGGTTCCTTCTTAGTGCCTCAAGGAAGAATGTAGAAAGGATGCATTTATTCCACTATTAAAAAGTATGTTAAAGATTTCTGCTGTCTCCACTCTTGAATTCCATGACTTTTGTCTTCAGTGGCAGGTATATGCAAAATTTTAGGGTTAAGCATCAGGTGTCACTAAGGTGTACCACAGTCCATATAGGTCAGTATGTGAGTAGTCAACTACTGGATAAACGGCAGCACAAGAGTTTAGAGCTACCAGAAGTAGTGGCCTGTCCAGAAGTTGTTGCAAGGCCTAATTAGATGCTTTTCCCCCTACATATTAGATGTCAAATAAATTTAAAATTAAATATGTTCTCAAAGTTAAAATTCAATATGAAATCAAATTTTGATGTAAATTCATCAGACTTTCTTTTGACAGTTAACAAGTTAGTCAAAAGATAGATTCAGTGATAAGCTGTATTATGAACTGACAGATGCCTAAAAGAATATGATTGATTTCGACCATGGAATTATGATTTCTCAAGATTTTCTTGTAACTACATTATTTCTTGTAAAACAAAACCAATAGTCAATTCATAATATTCCAAATAATGTAGAAATAGATTCTGATTTTTTTTTTTTCAGTTAAAACATTTATATTGTACATATAGGACTTTGTTGGATTTTTTGGAAGATGTATCAATAAGTCTTAATGCAGTTAAGGATACTTAGTAATATTTGTTTTAGTGTGCTTGCACCTTGTTTTAACCTTTTCTAAATTCCAGTTCAGATTGGTTGGTAACTTTTTGTAGAAAATTTTAAAGAAAAGGCTTATGCATGGAAGGTAATGTTTGCAAGGCAAAGATTGTTACCAAATTATCTCATAAGAAATTTAAGCTCTTGACTTAATAGCTTCTTGCAAGATACTCTGGAAATGATTTGATGCTTTAGAAGGTGAGAAATAGATTATACAGTGAAGATCTGGGTGTAGTGTGTGTAGGGGTTGTAAAAGCAGCATCTGTTTTTTACCTGTCTTTGGACCATCTGGGGTTGAGCCTCTCCTTTGTATTTCTCAGCACAGATGAGACCTGTGAGAATATCTCATTTCATGTACAAATGAAGATGAAGGTACCAGGCACACTCCCTTGTGTCACTTTCACAAAAAATAGAAATAATAACTGGGACTTGAGTGTGTGCATGTGATCTTGCATCATTAAGTTAATTTTGAAACAGGTCCCCACCCCAGTTACAGCCTCTCGGTTTGTGTGATGAAGCAATTTCAGACTGCACAAACTGGGTCTTTTCAGATTAAATTAATTTGGAAGATGCTCTCTTTAGGAGAGTGCATGTGAAGGCAGTTACCTCACAGGACTGGATCAGTGCTAGTCCCAAGTAAAGCCCTGTAATCCGAGTATGTGAATTCTTGGTCATCAGCACCAGCTGGTTCACTGCTTACAGTGTGAGATCATCTCCTCATGTTGTTTTAAATTACTTGCCAATATTAATAAAGCATGGTAATGAATTTAATTTTTGTGCAGTTGAAAAGGACAGGGTTATTTGGGATTGAGGTTGAGGGCCGGAGAAGTGCAAACTATCTATTGATGTGAACCGAAATAACTGGAATAGTAGTGCTTCTTATTTGAGTAAAACTATACTTATATACTTTTTTTCCCATTATTTTAATGGGGATAACTGAAATTTGCACCCTTCTCTCTGTTCACAAAGGCCAGGAGATGATTATGACAGTACTGCTGCATCATGTAGTAGTCAGTGAAACATGTTGAATGCTTTTCTGTTATATGGGAGAAACATATTTTAATTTCTCATTATGAGATTTAGGTATATCTCGACTCTTCCAGGAACATGGTAATGTCAGCTTTGTAAGTGATTACGAGAGCGTTTATTTTGGTTTCAGTATTTCCTATGGAGGAGTTCCACTTTGCATACAGTATGCTTGCAGCATTAAGAAAGTGAGGGAGAATGACTCAAGACCTCAGTAATCAGTGCCCAGGTCCCAGTCCTTGCTCCAGTGTGAAATGCAGTAGCTTTAGCAATTTGTGTTGCATGCATCTTGCTCTTAATAATGAAGATTAATGTAACTGAGTACCAACATCAGGACTGTTTATAGAAAAATATGTAAAGAAAATTATAGTTTGAATTCCACAAGATTAAGCAAATGCATATGGCAAGGCAGGGTGAGGCAAGGCCAGACACAAACTCAATAATTAAGGTTGGGTGAATATATGTTGCTTTCATCTTCCCTTCTAGTATTCCTATTTTACTCTTCATTGCATTTTACAGATTCTTTTTTATCTGCCTCCTGAGTGCTGGTTTGTTTTTTTTTTTTTCTCTGAGCTTGTTGCCCCATTGTGACTGTGCATGCCCCATTGTGACAACCTATCACCCAGCCCTAGGGTTTGGGTTTTTGCCTTTTTATTGGTGTTTTGTTTTGTTTGTTTTGTTTTAACTCCAGCATCTCCCCACTAAGGCTGACCATTTTCTTCTAAGGTTTGATAAAAGAAAAATCAAGGAGTGCTGGCAAAGGGCCTTACAGACCAGATGCACATTTTTGGAGGATGTCTGTGGCAAACTATGAAACCTTGTATAAATGTTTGTTTATAGTAGTCAGTTGATAATATGGAAACAGCAACCACTGCAGCTACTAGTTGGAAATCTGTGGTACGTAATCTTGTAAAGGCACAGGCCTACAGTCACCAAGGAAAGCAGGAAGGAGATAAAGGTGAAGCAGAAATATCCTGGCTTAAGAGGGGCCTGTTCCTGGGAGGAAATATTTTGGTCTTCATTTCAGATAACCATTCAAGACCACCAGAGCATGGAACTGGGATAGAGAATGGGAAAATACCTCTGTTAATGAACTCAAATAAGTAACTGCAATAACTCTGTCATTTATTATGAATATGTATGCTCTTGTAATGTAAATTGTGGCTTGTGCCAGCATGGGGTGTGTAGGATTGATGGAGTTATCCTGCCTGCACCCAGCACTATAATACCTACTTCATAACTCTCCATGAGTTTTGGGGTTCATTCTGCACATCAGCTTATGTTAGTAGCTTTAATTTGGCTCAGGAAAGTGCTTTTGAGATATATTTTCCAGTTGCTGCCATATACTGTGTTTTACTTAGTGTTGTGGGCTGGTATGAACCCAGGACTGGATTTGTCTCAGACAAGGCCGAACTTGAAGAAGTGTTTCAATCAGTCAGCCCAAAATTTGGTCTGAGATAACACCCTCAGTCTTGTATGCACATAATATGGTAAGTTCCATCTGAACATATGGAGGAACTTCCTTAATTTAAGGGTGATGGAACACTGTAACAGGCTGCCCAGAGAAGTGGAGGAATCTCTGACTTTGGAGGCATTTAAAACCTGCCTTGGATGTGTTCCTGTGTGGTGTTCTCTAGGTGAACCTGTCTTATCATGGAGGTTAGACTCTATGATCTCCAGAGGTCCCTTCCTACCCCTGCCATTCTGTGATTTCTTCTTCCCTGCTGTAGTTTTTCCATGAAGATTAACTGTGTTGTTTTGTGTGTTGTTTTCATTTTGAGAGCATGCCAAACCATCCTTATGGTTTAATGTATCTGGCATCTTTTCTGGTGACTGGACTATACCTGTTACGATGCTGAAAAGCTATTTTCCCTAGGGAAAAAGAAAGTCACGTACATGATTTATTTTTTTCTTTTGTACAAGTTTTCATATCTTTAACATGAAAATAGCAAAGGGACTACTAGAGGAAAATACTGTTGGTCAACATGTACAACTATGTATGCTTTTAATGACATGAATATTTTATGCAGAGCTCTTTAATTTTTTGGTCTTGTAATATAGAATGGTACCAGTTATTACAGGAAGTAAAATATGTAGTAGTGATTCCTGGTCAAAGTAATTAAATTTCAGTTCAATTACATTCTCTGAAAAGGTTCCTTTTAATTTTTTTTTTTTTTCTAATAGGCAAACTTACTTGCATGACATTACCAGGTAACTGAAAGTGTATTCAGGCTTAGCATTTTTTCAGAGGTGAAGCAATTCTGAACAAACAAAAGGGGGAAGAGTACACTTCATTTTGCCATTTATATGTGAATATGATCAGACACATTTATGTTTAAATATAAATGGATATTATTTTAGATAAATGTGAAGCTTAGCACAATTTTAATGAGTACTTATATGCAGCATAGTATATATTTCTGTTTTATAATTACACAATGCTCTATGCTAATTACAAACCTTGCATATTGCATTTACCATTTAATTCTGTTTTTCAAAGGAAATTTAATTGAACTTATATCTGTATTTCCTCTTCCCTTGTAGTTTCTAGTGGTGGTTAATTTCATCTGAGCTTGGCAGGAGGGTAAAATGTAAGAGGTGGCTGGTTTGACAAGTTCCTATTGGTCTTCCTTGTTGGAAAGAAGCCCTTGAAATTTTAGGCAGGTGTGTTTCTCAGCTGTGGAAGATACTGTTTGCTGAAACAGATTGTTGTGGAGGCAAGGAATTAATGTGGCCGAGTCAGAAATTATAAAAATAGAATTATTTCTATTTCCCTGAAAACCCTGCCCCCAGACTATATACAGAACTAACTTAGGTTTATTGACAGGCTCAATTCAATTGGGAAAGTCTTCACAGAATGCTATGGAAAAATTTAGGATTTAGGAAGTCAGAAAATGGAAAAGGTTAAGCTACAAACACAACTTTATCCCACTATTAATCAGGCTGAGCAGAGAATTAAGGGAACAGCAGGCTTCAGCAATGATCTCTTGCTGGATTCTCTGTGGCTGGGCTGATTCTGACACTGCAAGCATTATCCAATTGCAAATACAAATGGCAAAAATCCAAGGCAGGTGGAAAGACTGGCAAACTCACTGGTATCTCAAAAATACAGTTTTCACAAGACAGAGATTTGTGGAAGCCACGCTGCTTCAGCAGCGGCAGGGGAGAGCCAAAATGCTAGGGTCTGCCCCAGCTAGAATAGCAGCCACGAAGTCGGCTGCAGTAGGGTCCCAGAGTAGCTGGGTCTGGGTGCTGCTGGCAGCTCTCTCAAATGGACCTCAGGCTTTACCAACCTTGCAAGAATGCACAGAATGGTGCAGAAGTGAGGAACCATCCAAAGCAGTGCAGAAAGGGTAGGAGCCGTCCAAAAGCCAAGATGGTCCAATTGGGAACTCTTCAAGGCAGGGGCTCTGTCTAAGTGGAAAGTCTTACAAAGTGGGAACTCTTGTGCCTTTTCCCTTATACTGGGCATGAAGGGCCCAGCCAACTACCAGCCCAACTCCCAACACAGGCTTTTGCATGACTCAGTACATGTATGGGGGAAAGGTGTCTTTTGCTGTTCCCCCTTCAAGTCCACAGAGTGTGTGGAGAGAAGCAGTTTTCACGCCTTCTTCTCCTCCCCACTGAAACCCACAGGGGGGAGAGAAGGAAGGAATTTGGGGTGCTCCAGGACACAGATCATGCTTTATATTCTGAACTCAGCTACTGTCTTGACACAAGGCTGCGGAAATTAACACCTGACTAGAATAGAATAGGATAGAGTAGGCCAGGTTGGAAGAGACCTCCAAGATCATCCAGTCCAACCTATCACCCAGCCCTAGCCAATCAACTAGACAATGGCACTAAGTACTCTGTCCAGTCCTTTCTTGAACACTTCCAGGCATGGTGACTCCACCACCTCCCTGGGCAGCTCATTCCAATGGCAAATTACTCTCTCTGTAAAGAACTTCTTCCTAATATCCAGCCTATACTTCCCCTGGCACAACTTGAGACTGTGTCCCTTCATTCTGTTGCTGGTTGCCTGAGAGAAAAGACCAACCCCTACCCGGCTACAACCTCCCTTCAGGTAGTTGTAAACAGCAATGTGGTCACCTCTGAGCCTCCTCTTCTCCAGGCTAGAGAACCCCAGCTCCCTCAGTCTCTACTCATAGGGCTTGTGTTCCAGGCACTTCATCAGCTTCATCTCTTAAATCTCATCTCATTGGCCTCTGCCCACCCACGCAGCCTGACAAGGTCACTCTGGAGGGCCCTCTTACCCTCCAACAGATTGACACCTGACTAATTCTGCAGCTTAAAGAACTACTTGTTGTACTTATCCCTCCTATCCCCCACTGCCCTCTGAAGCTTTCACAGAACAGCAGCCTTGCAGTTGCTTTCAGCAAAGTAAATTACAGAAACTGTGTTCTCTTACTGCTTTAAGTGAACAGCATCTGATTTTTACAGGTGTCATGTCTCTAGCTAATTAAGCTTTTTTTTTCTCTTTCATTTCAGAACAATTGTACTTGAAGTAACAAAGGGAAATATCTTAAATCTTGCTCTTTGAAATTTTTTTTCTTGGATATTTCAAAGCTGTGCATTGTTGACATCAACTTTTTATAATTATTCTGTATTTGAACTATGTGACAATTTGTCGTGGAACCAGATGGAGTGGGTGGAAGCCTTTTGTGGTAGTTGATATTGGATGACGTTAGTTAAACTACCAACAAAACAGCTCTGTTCTTTGGAAGGGAAATATATCTGGAGAAATAGTCTTCATTTATAATATAGATGATATACTACTCTTTTGTAGTGGTCAGGGTTGAAGAAAAGGAAATTTTTTATGTTCTGGAAGCCACCCAAGGAATAAGCATTTTTGTGGTACTGATGGATTATTCAAACCAGAGAAAGGCTAACTTTCTCATAAAGCAGTAGGAGAGATGCTGAGCTTCTTATCGTTTCATGGAACAATGTATGAGGCAGATTACAAATTTGTCAGAGTGCTTGAGAGTCTTGCGTGCCAAACTGTTTGATATAGTACTCCTGAGTTTAGCTGAGCCTTCAATATAAAACATCCAGCTGTTAAATGCTGTGAACTGGTATGTTCTCAGTACCTGCATGCTGTATTTAGAATCAGTGCTTTATAAGGAACATATTAGGTCTTGGATTCGACATCATAAGGTGATTTGTAATGTTCTGCTTAACTCCTGTGTTCGTGGCAAGTGAATATTGAGAGGTGTAATTACAGCTTTTCAGCTATGATAGATCTCTGACAGCAATCATGCACAGAAGCCAGACAAAGACTAATATTTGCCATGTGATCTGGTCTGAAAGAGCTAAGGGTTTTTTTGGTGTACAGTCAGAATTGTGCATTTATGTTGTCTCTCAGCATGTTCCATGAAAGATCTTGGCTTTACAGAGCTTTTAAAATCTTCAATTTTGAAAACTGTTTTTTGCTCTTCAGAGAGATGCAGTGAGCTTGTGTTTATATATGGTTATGTTAGTACCTTCTGATAAGGCAGTGAATAACCTGTAACATGTGATTGTCATTGTAATGGTTTGAATCAGAACAAAACAGGTCAAACTGAACCAGTGGACTAATTTGGCTATTTTCCCCCACGCAGAAGTGAGGGGAAAAATAACTCCCCTACCAAAAAAACAAACAAAAAAACCCAACAACCCACCAAACCAACTCCACACCCAACAAAAAACTCAAAAAAAACCCCCTTGAGATTGAGACAAAAAAATAGCATACACATAAAAATCAGATAAACATAGCACAAAATGCATAATTACCTCAGCCTGTTTGCAGAAAACAGCATGGCATGAAGCAACAGCAAGCAGAAGCAAGTGAGCCAAAAGCCCTAGCAAGAAAACTACTCACCCATCCCTCCTCGTCCCCATGCCATCCCAGCAGAAAAGACCAACACCCAAAATCTTGGAACCCAGAAGGAGAAATTGGAACAGGAAACCTCCCCTATTGCAACTTGAACTGTAATGAATTTACAGGCTTATGTGCTTAAAGCTTATCTCGGTTTCAAGAACAAAAAAAAGTTTTTATGGATTGAAGACTATGTGCACAATGCTCTGCAGAATAGATGATATGGTATTTGTCCACACCATCACCAGGCATGCAAGTCTTAACCTTGTGTGAAGTCAACAGGAACCTCATATCTGAGCTGATTGTTGTTGTGATTATTAATAGGTGGTTATGAATATTATTTTTTTTATTATTAATAATTGAGATTTCGGTGGAAATTCCCTGAGATTTTTTGGATGTTCAGTCGTTAAGTGGTTATTGCACAAAGATTATTTATAAACACTGAATTAAACAGTTTAAACGGCTTAAACAGGACTTGAAACCTGCTAACAGAGGGAAAAATCCTAACCCCACCTGTTCTCACAGACGTGATAGGTATAGAGTGTTCCTGAGGAGAGGAAGAGAAAGAGTTTGCCTTGCCGCTGCTGTAGGTTGCAATCTGCAATGCATGCTGCAAACACGTGGCTGCTGTGGGAGAGGTGCAAATAGAAGTCCGGTCCCAACGGAAGCAGCAGGAAAAGAGAGCAAGGACTCTAAATCACCCTCCTTTAAATACCCTATTTTGAAGGGCGAGACTGACCAATAGGCACTAGCATCCATTGTTTTGGACAAGGAATTCAAAGTCCTGTGACCCTAACGCTTTGAGGGACAGCACAGGACACCTGACTTGGTCATGTGGCACAGGGCTTTCTTCGTTCAAACCCTCACTGTATGCTCAATCCTGCCAATCCCAAACCTTGTTACAGAAGGAGGAGAGCCTGGAGTTTGAACCAATTTGGGCAGGATTTATGCCATACCAGGACAGTTGTTTAGATATTCTTGTGAAGCTCTCTTGAGGAAAGGAGTCACAAGTGGATGATAAAAGAGCTGATGGGGAAATGGGCAAGTACTATTGAGGTTTTGCATACAAAAATATGATTCTGAGCTTTGCTCCAGAAAACTTATTCCTCTAGATTTTTTTCTCTTGATTCTGCTGGTTATATCAAGGGAGGAGAGAAAAGTTATATCCTTTTTCTTTTGAGCAAAAATCTGTAAAGATTGGCTTGAGGTAGCTTGGCTGTCTATGGATTCATGGAACCTCAACAGAAAAGACTCATTTGGAAAAAAAAATCTTTAGTTTTTAAATATAATTGCCACTGTTATCTGTTCTGTATCTGCTGTTTACCATCTAGTTTCCATGTAAGTGGAGAGCAGTGCTTGACTGCCTTGTAAATGAGCTTTGCTGGTTATTCTTTTCAAGATACTTTATTGCTTATCTGGCTATGCAAGGACCTTTGTATGGTTGTTTGGAACCCCCACCACAAGAAGGATGTGGAACTGTTGGAGTGAGTCTAGAGGAGGGCCACGAAGATGATGAGAGGGCTGGATCACCTCTGCTATCAGGACAGGCTGAGAGAGTTGGGGCTTTTCAGCCTGGAGAAGAGAAGGCTCTGAGGAGACCTTATAGTAGCCTTTCAGTATCTGAAGGGGGCCTACAGGAGGGCTGGGGAGAGACTATTCGTAAGCTCTTGTTATGACAGGATGAGGGGGAATGGGTTTAAACTGGCAGAGGGGAGATTTAAATGGGATGTTAGGAGGAAGTTCTTTACAGTGAGGGTGGCGAGGCACTGGAACAGGTTGTTCAGGGAGGTTGTGGCCAGGTTGGATGAGGCCTTGAGCAACCTGATCTAGTGGGAGGTGTCCCTGCCTATGGTGGGGGGGTTGGAATTGGATGATCTTTGAGGTCATTTCCAACCTAAACCATTCGATGATTCTATTTTTGAGATTTGACTTCTGTCTTTTTTCCTTAAAAACATATATAAGAAGAAAATATTTTCTTCAATAACTTGTGTTTATAGTAAGTGACTGCTCTTCTAGCAATGTATTTGCTCATAGGAAAGTTGGTCCAGCTTCAATCTCTTGCAATTGTCTCAAAGCTCAATTTGTGTCAGTGGTATTGACCTACATCTTTGGCGTAAAGAATGCAGTTCCATTTTGAAACAGCATGGTTGCAGGTTTTTTTGCAAATACTGAGTCTGTTTTATTGGAATAATCTATTATTTAAAGTTATTATGTTTGATTAGAGATGTATGACACTAAGTTATTCAATTCAGTTTGGAAATACATCTTCAAAGAATTGTCTGCAAATTACTGAGAAATGGTTCTCAAATTCTTTGTTTAAAAGATAAATATAAGCATAAATCACTACTGTTTTCTTTAAAGGTAATAATTACACAAAGTGCTATCTCTTCTATTTAAAAGCAAGACACTTTTAGTCTCTTTACACTTGTTGAACTGTTCTTTTAAAAGACAGTGGTGACTGTTGCCTTAGTAAGATAAAGTAGCAAAGATTTTAAAACCAAGGAAACTAATGTGATAAAACATAATTTTAATCTACAAACGTTTATTCTTCAAGATAAAATATGTTAAACCAATCTGCAGACTACATCTTATTGATAGTAAAATATTTACTCAAAAAATGTGAAGCCCTCTCAGGAAAATATGTGATTAATTCAATAAACCTAATCCATTAGTGTAGTTTAGAGCTGCTTTGATCAAAGTTGGATGGTACTCATACAGTGGCACTGCTTAGCAGTGCAGGGACAGCTGCACTGGTGGTGTGTTACTGTCAGCACAGGCAGTTTATGGTAAAGGCAGGGTCCTTCCAGCTTGGGGGGTAGGGAGCAGGAAACCACGATATGCTGGTCCAAGGAGAAGCCAGGTCCAAGTGCCAAAAGGAAAACTCTGGAATGGATAAAAACGTACTTAATGGACATGCGTGTGATTTCTGATCACTGTATTTAAGCCATTCCTAGACAATGTGTCCAGTGCTGATATATACTGGGCTTGAAGAATCCAGCCCACCACAGTCCCAAATTCCAGTGTGGGCTTTCCCATAATTGAGTACACATGTGGTACCAGGAGGAAAAGGGCAGCTTTTGCCATTCCCCATTCAAGCCCACAAGGGAAGGGAAGAGCAGTTTCATGCTTTCATCTTTGCTCACTCAAATTTCTGCTGATGGAGAGGGGAGGAAGGGAGTATGGAGCATCCCAAAGCAGCCCCCCTCATTCTGTCACTGGTTGCCTGGGACAAGAGACTGACCTCATTAATATTTGTCCTCCCTCCCCCATAAATAACCATAGCCAATTAGTTCAAGCATTTTAATTTAAAAAGCAAGAGAATAAGAAATCATTCTGAACATTCACAAATTCAAAGATTGTGTTGGGTTGGAAGGGATGCTCAGATGTCATCTTATCCAACTTCTTTGAAGTGAGCAGAGGACAATTCCAGCTAAATCAGTCTGCCCAGGACCACATCAAATCTGGTTTTGGATGTCTCTAGGGACAAGGCCTCAACCACATCCCTGGGCAGCCTCTTCCAGTATTTTACCACTCTCATTGTAAAGAACTTCCTCCTTATTTCCAACCCAATCCTACCCTGTTCCAGTTTCAAGCCATAGCCTCTCAGTCTGTCCCTATAAGCCCTTCTAAACAGTCCTTCCTCAGATCAGAAAAAGATACTTGGGATTCAAGTATTGTTTTTGGTTCTTGGGTTCTTGTTTTGTGTGGTAGGGTTTTTTGGTGGTTCTTGCTTTTCTTTTTGTTTTTTTTTTAATGCTAAGTATAAGTGTGATAGTAGTAATGTGCAGAATTCCATGGTATTAAAATGTGTAAAACTTATTTGTAATATTAGGGATTCAACTTTTTTGTTACATTTATACTTCTTCAGAAATTTTTGCTTATCTATTAAAACCCATTTGTTAGACAAAATGTTCTATAGTTTTTTTCTAGTTTGAAATACGTACTTGGAGTGAATTTTACTGTTGATGTCATATCATACAATGTAGGCTTTCCATGGATTTAGAAATGTCCAAAGGTATCTTGAATGTTTAAATACTGTGGCGTACCACACTGATTTCCCTATAGGCAACCTCTTTTATGGAATGAAGGAGTTGAAAAACTCTACAGAGGTGATTTTCTGTTTGTTTTTAATCTGGTCATTTTATTGTTCTGCGTTATTAATGAAGACTGGCTTTATAGGTAATGAGACTCCAAGGGAGGGGAAAACAAAAACTTATAAATTTTAAAACATCTCGTAAAAGCAATCTGAACCAGCCTCATGATCTATAACAATGTTACAGATTGTAAGTCATGCATCTGGGGAACTTTCAGAGCTAAATGCAATTATTACTGCTTATTAGGCAGTTCCCATTTCTAATTGTATGGAGTTCTGTGATGATAAAGCTGTAACCTGTAATTGGAGTAAGACTGAACAGGAAGTTTTTTGGAGCTGAGGGCAGTAGTTATTTATTTTCACCTCTGGGGTTGAAGCAATTGCCAAGAGTTAAAAATCTGTGAAACTTTTCAGGTATTAGGAGTGTTAGAAATGTTAGTGTAAATATTGCTTCTGTTGGATGTCATATAATAAGTGTTATGAAATGTTAACAAGCTTCAATGTTTAACTACATCAGACAGGATTCTTGTTCATTGCCTTCCTCTTGGTTTTGTAGAAAGTCCTGCTTTCACTTGAAACAATAGGATCAGATGTCTTTTCAATTACTAGGCCCACTAGCTCTACTTACTTTTGATTATAAAGTGTTACTTTTTAATTTTTTGCTTTATTAGTTTTTATTGCATTAACTTTTGCCTTCTGAAAAAAAAGGACTTGATTAACTAAAGGGAAAATCACAACCTATGAAGAAAATATAGATTTAATCTCAAAGTTTTGTCAATGATCTGACTCAATCCTTGGGGAATCACTTCAGAAGGGATTAAGTTTCTTACTTGCTGGAGTCTTTAGCTTCTCTATGGAGAGCTGAACACAAAGGTGACAGTTACAATGAGAGTACTTTTCTATAGGTTTGTGCTCAGAGCAGTAAGTGCAATCATCCATCCCTCCAACACACATAAGAGTAGCCTCCAGAAATTTGAATTGGTATGATTCTGCTGTTGGAGGTTGAGATCATCTAGCAGCTCACAAGATCAGTCATCAGCTGATAACAAACTTTGTGTAATGTTGACGTGGACAAAATTCAAGTTAATGACCTGTAATAAAGAACAAAAAAAGACAACCAAACAAAAAACATTACCTTGATTTTTTTTTTTCCCCCCTTTGGTAGAATTTGTACTGCCAAGGCTTTCTCTTTGATGCTTGGCTGCTTGGTTTTGCACTGCAGCTACAGCATCATCACCTTGTGTGTGTGAAGCAGGAAAAGAACAAAGCATGCAAGATTAGTGGCTGCGCTGTCCAGGACAACGTCACTTTCTGCTTTTGGACAAGAGCAATAAAGATTGAGCTTATGTGCAATTCAAATCGGTCACGTTTCTGTTAGTTTGAAAACGTGCTTTTCAGATGTCTTATCTGTGTAAATTTGTAGGGATTCTTGATTGTTAATCAGGCGAGATGATAAGGTGATGGAGAAGAAACTTTCATTTGGAAGGCATTCATATGACAAATTGAAGAAGGTTGTCACTCTGGAAGGGTGGTGAGGGAAAATGAGTGGTGGTCAGAGGAAGAAGTTGAATTGTCTGTGAAATCCTATGGTTCTTGCCACTGTGTGTACTTACATTATCATTGCTGTTTAAGATAAAAAGAGTACTAAAGACAAAAGAACTCTTCCCCATGGCCTTTACACCACATCCTGAAGTGCTATGTCTACATGTTCCTTGAACACCTTCAGGGATGGTGACTCCACCACCTCCATGGGTAACTTATTCCAGTGCCTGACCACTCTTTTCATAAAGATTTTTTTCCTACATATCCATTCTAAACCTGTCATGGCACAATTTCAGGCCATTTCCTCTCGTCCTTTCAGCTGACACTAAAGAGAAGAGACAAACCCCACCTCACTACACTCTCTTTTCAGGTAGTTGCAGAGAGTCGTAGTGGTCTTCCTTCAGCTTCCTCTTCTACAGACAAAATAGTTCCCTCAGTTGTTCCTTATGAGATTTGTTCTTGAGATACTTCACTATCTTTGTTGTGCTTCTCTGGATATACTCCACCACCTCAGTGCCTTTCTTGTAGTGAGGGGCCCAAAACTGAGCACAATATTCAAATTGTGGTCTCGCCAGTGCTGAGTAGGGGAGACATGATCACTTCTCTGCTCCTGATGGTTACACTAATCCTGATACAGGTCAGGATGCCATTTGTCTTCATGGACACTTGAACACATTGCAGGCTCATGGTCAGATGGCTGTCAGTCAATACTCCCAGGTTTTTTCAAGTAGCAACTTTCAAACCACTCTGCCCCAAGCCTATAGTGCTGCACAGGGTTGTTGTGACCCAAGTGCAGGACCAGGCACTTGGCTTTGTTAAATCTCATGCAATGGAACTTGGCCCATCAATTCAGCCTGTCCAGATCTCTTTGTAGAGCCTTTGGTTCACTTGTTGGATTATTAGAACTTGCATGTCAGGAGACTGTAGGGCAGATCCTGCCTGGCAAACCTTGTGACCTCCTATGAACAGGTCACAACGTTAACAGATGAGGGGTGAGCAACTGATGTCATTTACCTGGACCTGAGCAAAGCCTTTGTCACTGTCCCACACCACATCCTGGTCTCCAAGCTGGTGAAACATGGGTTTGATGGGTGGACCCAAAGAGTAGCTGTCAATGGGTCCATGTCCAAGTGGAGGCCAGTGACAAGTGGAGTCCCTCAGGAATCAGTCCTGGGACCAGTCTTGTTCAATATCTTTGTGGGAATTGAGTGCATCCTCAGCAAGTTTACTGATGACACCAGCCTGTGTGGCACTGCAGACATGCTGGAGAGCAGGGATGGCATCCAGAGAGACCTGGACAGGCTGGAGAGGTGGGCACAAGCCAACCTCATGAGGTTCAACAAGGCCAAGTGCAAGGTCCTGCATTTGGGTCGAGGCAATCTCAAGCACAAATACAGGCTGGGCAGTGACTGGCTGGAGAGCAGCCTTGCAGACAGAGACCTGGGGGTGTTGGTGGACAAGATGCTCAACATGAGCCAGCAGTGTGCACCTGCAGCCCAGAAAACAGATCCTGGGCTGCATCAGGAGAAGTGTGACCAGCAGGTTGAGGGAGGTGATTCTCCCCCTCTACTCCACCCTCGTGAGACCCCACCTGAAGTACTGCATCCAGTTCTGGAGCCCCTATTACAAGAGGGATGTGGACATGCTGGAGCATGTCCAGAGAAGGGCCACGAGGATGATCAGAGGGCTGGAGCACCTCTCCTATGAGGACAGACTGTAAGAGTTGGGGCTGTTCAGTGTGAAGAGGAGGCTCCAAGGTGACCTTATTGTGACCTCCCAGTATCTGAAGGGGGCCTCCACAAAAGCTGGGGAGGGATTTTTTTAGGCTATCAGGTAGTGACAGGACTAGGGAGAATGGAGCAAAGATGGAGGTGGGGAGATTCAGATTGCATGTGAGGAGGAATTCTTCAGCATGAGAGTGGTGAAGCCCTGGAATGGGTTGCCCAGGGAGATGGTTGGGGCCACTTCCCTGGAGGTGTTTAAGGCCAGACTGGATGAAGCTTTGTCCAGCCTAATCTAGGGCAGGTTGTCCCTGCCCATGGCAGGGGGGTTGGAACTGGATGATCCTTGTGGTCCCTTCCAACCCTGTCTGATTCTATGACTATGTGAAAATCACGTCCGTCTTAGACTTTCTTTTCTTCCAAGAAGGAGATTCTTTCTGTGCCAGAAGTTCTTGGATTTAACTCTTGTCCCCCTGCTTTGGCTGAATGTCTGAGGGATCACTCATCCAGCTATGGATAAACCTCTTGCAGCCCATGTATGGAGGATGACACTGATGGCAACTGACTAGCTCAGAAATTCTTTTGCTGTTTGTAATGTTTTCTCCAGCTGGAACTGGAGATGTGTGATGAATTGTACTCTTGACACACAGCTGTGACACAATACAAGTTTGTTGCTTTTATTTTTTTTTCTCCTTTTAGTTAGGGCAAACATTGGACGTTTATATGTAGTTTCTATTGAAAGGAGCCTTCTGTTGACATCCTGAGAAAATGAAATGCAAGGCTAAAAATCTAAATGGCTATAAAATTGAATGGTATCTTGGTATTATGCTCAGAAAAATGCAGATTTTTTTTTCCCCTCCTACTATGCTTTAAACAAGAATATTCTCTCTTGGTTTTCATTGCAAGCCTCTTCCTGAATAAAAGTCTTCATCAGATTTCCACATAGAAATCCTTTTGGCTTTTGGTGATCTAATCTTTTCCTGCAGTGAATCAGACAGTTATGAGTGATCTAGATTTAAAAAATCAGGAGTCTGGTTGAATAAAATAGTGAGCTCCCCATTTCTAAATATATTGTTACCTTGTATAGAGAACATTGGTTCAAAATTATGTAAAAGCAGTATGCTTATCATTGATATCCACTTGTAGTAGTTGCTGAAATGTGACAAAAAAACCCCCTCTTCCTATAATAAAGAATTAATTTCTTAATTAATTTTGCTTTTGGATATAGACTCTCTATTCTCACATCCATTCTAGCGACGGTTCAGAGCAGCAATATGCTTTATTGTCATCTTGGAGAGAACACTGAAGAATACTGAGCTGACGAAAGTACCAGTACCCATATCAGTTATTTTTTTTCATTGATGTGACAAAGCTGCATGCCCAGTTGCAAGCACAGAAAGACAGGCAAACCAAAAGGTTAATTACTTCCCATTTTCTTGCCCTTATGTTTATTTCAAATGTTCATCTCTTTCAGTGCCTGGAGGTGGCCAATTAGTCTTATATACTTTTATTTCTACCAAAAGAATGGTTGTGCTGTGTCTTGCTGTTTTTCATAAAGGTGTGAAAAGTTCCTCACTGAGGAAGAACACCAAAATGAATAGAAAACCATTTTACTTTCAGAAGCCTTTTTGAGAACCTGTTTGAAGCTAAACCTGTAATGAACTTGGCATAAAAGTTCTTCCATCGGGAAGACTGACAGTTTTGCTTGAAGAGAACCATGGTTTCTACCTTTCTTCAAATGGAAGTAATTTAATTTGTCTGTACAGAACAGGTGATGGAGCTCTACATGCTACTACACTATTTATTTTCATAGGTCTATAAAAACAGCATGTATTTATGAGAATTTCCCCTGTGGTGCCCTTAAATCTAAAGCAAACCACATGTTTGGGTTTCTTTTATGCCTATTGCCCCCTACTATATTCTGTCATTTCAAAGTATTTTCTTTGGGAAGCTATGTGGACACCAAAAATTGTCTAGCAGCAATTCTTCCTGACTTCTGCAGCCATTGTTAACTATTATTTCACATCTGCTTCATTAAAATGGAAAGTAATTTAGTTAAACCAAACAAACAAAAAGTCTTTTAAAAATTCCTCATCTTCTTCCCAAATAAATTTTGGGGAAATGGAAGTTTTTTAAGGACCTGAGTGGTTCTAGTATAGCCTCCCTGGATTCCTAGACCTGTTCCTAAGTCTGTCATTTTACATTGTGTGCTTTACTGGGAAGGGATGATTTCAGGTGAGGGAATGATGAATTACTAGCATACAAGTAGCCATCTTCTTTGGATAAGATGAAAGATTCTATCTTCGTAGTTGAGAAACATGCTGTATGACTACTGCCTCACAATGTGGAAGATATGCTTTGTAGTTTATTCATGTTTATGCTGGAGGGAGGATATGGTGATACCACAACTGTTTCACACAGTGAAGGACACTGAAATGGTTTTTGTGAAGTATGTATAGTCTAAATAGCTATTTTCCATCAGGATATGGCCTGGTTTAAAAACAAACAAACAAAAAACCCCAAACAAACAATGCCAGAATATTTCCAAATACATTTCTTCCTCTCATCCTGTGGTGCAGTTGTTGCCTTACTCTGAAGGTGTGACGACCTGGTTCAAGGGCAACATGAACAGCCAAACCCAGGCTGCTCGGACCATCAGCTACAAACATCAATGTGATGGATAGCAAAAGGCAAAATGGCGTTTATTAAAACGTAGCAGTGCTTTTTATAGTGTACAAAACGTCACATCTGTTTGCCTACATCCTAACTCAAGGCTTTTGGCTATAGGGAGGGACTCCTATCTTTCCGTTACAACGCGAGATTCTTCAGAACGCCAGACCCTGACTGCAACATGCAGTATACCATTTAACAAAAGAGTTGGAAAAGAGGCTTAGTTCATTCTTTTACAGTATTTGGTTGGATGTGTATGTGTATTCTGATAGTAAAACCTTCCATTAATAAAGACCATTTATTGCAGTTACAGTATTATGGTAGTGAGAAGCATTTGGGGTAGTTTAGCAAGTAGAATACTAGAGGTGTACTCAGATCTCTTCAGCGTTGTCTCGACTTCTTTCACTATCCAGGGAATGTCCGGTTTGCTGTTACATCACTCTCTTCCTCTTCAGAGCAGGATTCTTAATAGTGGTGTTGTTTAGCCTTGAGAAGAGAAGGCTCCAGGGGGGGCAATCTAACATCTTATACAATGGTTAATGTATTCAGTTTTAATTAAGTGGAAAGTAATGCATATTGGAAGTATGAATTGCACATTTTTCAAAGTGCAGTGATTACAAAGTTAATTTTTTAACACTTCAAATTTTAATTATTAAAGTAAGACTAGGTAGAAATGTTTTGGGTTTTTATGAGAAGTGATTCTGGTCAACCTCTCTTGACCTATCACTCCATCTTCCCTACCACAAAGTAGGATTTTACATCTGAAAAAACCGAGATGGATTTTAAGTTGTTACTCTGAAGCACTGTCAGCCTCTACTTCATAATCCCAGAAGAATTAAGAAAAAAGGGGATGGACTATGCCACGTTCATTCATGTCATCTCAGCCCTCCATCAGATCACAGGCTAAAGGGAACAATTGTAGAACTGCTAAGGCAGAGAGATGGGCACCATCTATAAGGAGCTGTGACTCAAACAGGCTGTTCAAGTATGTATGTGTGCAGCCCTTGGGACAATGCAAATCACCAAGATATCTGTCTGTTGAAGGTTTTAAATTGTGGAATCTGTGCACCCTGAAGTCACTGTGATGACACTTTCCTTCCAAATTTTACTTTAAAGGAGTCTGAAGAGAAATCCTTAAATACAGACATTAATGTGAAACTCTTGAACAGCACTCTGTAGGTTGAAAGTGTGCAGTGACTTGAGGAAGCAATTCTGCTCCTTTCAGAAAATCTCTTTTACCACATGAAGCATAACCCCAGCTCAATACATTCTTAACTGCTCATCTACTGTACACCTCACTTCCCAAGATCTGAGCCTGCATCCTCATCTAGAAAAGCACAGTTTGGTACCTAGATGCTTTTGAAGGTGGGGAAAGTGAAAGAGGAGCTAGGTCTTGCATAAAACCCCATAATGTACACCTTCTGGCCATGATGATGTGCAGATGAGAAGCCATTTGACAGAATTTTAGAAGCTCTGTGGTTGATGGAACAGCTATGGTCTTGTAATGTGGCAGCAGAAGGGATGGACTGTGAGCTCTAGGAGCAAAGGTGCCCCACAAATCTCCGATTGCTTGTTGCCAGGGCTGGCCATACTTGTTTCATTCATTTGGAAGGTTCCAGGTGTCTAACTGAACTAGAAGAAGCAAAGCTGTGGAGACTTCCTGGACAAAAGAGAAGGGATGCTTGTTGCAACTCTAATTGTTTGCATCCATGCTACTATGACCTTCCAGATGGCATATTGCTCTGCTTTTTTTCCAGCGCAATGCACCCCTGGGGGAATTTTTCTGAGGGAGAAGAGAACATATTTCAATCTGCATTCCATACTAGTACCCTGCGAATGCCTTGTAAGCAAGACTCCCTTGTCTGGCAAAAAGCCTTTGTGAATTAGGAGCAACTTGGGATAGGAGTCCACATGCCAAATTAACTTAGTTTTGTTCAGCAGCCCAAACAGATTTTATTTAGCAGGCAGTCTGTTCTGCATTTGGATGATCTGCTGACATCATGTGCTTCTTTCCTCTAAATTATCCAGGATGAAAACTGGGATTTTGTAATGCACTGAACACATAGATACATTTACTGTTTTTAACCTACTAATGCAAGGCAGGACTCACCTAGTGTAACTAAACCAGCTCTTTATATGCATATGCACAAGTGATTGTCATAAATACTTTCTTTGAGTCCAAGACAGTATGTATACTAGCACTCATATGTGCAGATCTTCAGACTCTTATTGCAAAATATTTTGCATTATGGAATGAGTCTCGTGTTACTTTTTTTTTTTTTTTTTTTCATTTGTGATTTCCTTTTTTAAATTTCATTTCCACCGCCTTTCTTCTTGCTTTCTTTCTTTAAGCTTTCCAAATTCTTTTTGTGCTTGTTTCCCTATATGAAGTGATAATCTGCTCTACATGACATTGTAACCTATGATCTTAGATTAGGAAATTTTATTTTTTTTTAATGAAAAAGTACTAACTAGAACAAAATTTTTCGTAATGAATAGTCTGGTTTTCTGTCATGCATTGAAATAAAATAGAAAAGTGTGGGAAATGGCAATGCATCTTATCTGTAGGCATATTTCCATTGATAACTGTTTGGTTTATGATTTGAAATTAGAGAGCTTCCTGAAGAATTTTTATCCAAAGGAAAATGCACACACCACATCTGCACTTTGTAGGCAAAACCATTAATCTGTATGTATGTCTGGTTGCCATGACACTGTACTAGAGTTAGTTCCCCAGCCATAAAACACTTCTAATAGAGAGGCAGTTAAGACTGGTATAGTTGTATTTCTCTAACTTTCTCTGATGTGCTCTCCTGCCTGCTTACAATGGCAGCAGTGATGCTTGATTGAAAACTTGATAGGATAATTTATTTCATGTCAATGGAGCTTTTATTTTCCTTTTACAGTAGGGAACCAACTCTAGTAAAGTGCTCAGAGACCAGTATGTTTGTTTCATAACAGTACATGAGAAAGAGCTCACCTTTTTCTTAGGGAGGATTTCCAACCCATGTAGTGCCTGGGCAACGGAATTACAAAATTGGAATTATTGTCTGACTATCAAAGGGATAAGCCTAATTTAAAATAGTGGATTTGTGCTTGTCCAGCTTTGCATCTACTTTAGGACTACCAGTTACTTTGTCAAGTAGTAGGCTTCTTAATGATTTGAGAAAGATGCTTTCATAGTAGGAATTGCACTCTAGCTGTTCTGTTTGTCCATCCATACAAACATTTTACCATTTATATTTTAATTTCCACAATGCAGATAATGTCCATTTAAAGCATAGTAAAAACCCCATCACTTTTCAAGGTGACATTTGTTATGAAGGTAAAAAAGTGTGAAGCTGTATTGGTTTAAAAACCGAGCTACCCTGAGCTCAAAAGCCCAAATGATAACGCGAAGCGGTCTGGAAGTGAAAAAGGATATAATGAAACTTTTAACAATAAATAAAAGGGAAAAAACGAAAATGCAACGGCGTGGAAGCGAGGGAAGGGATACAGAAAAGCCAGGGAGAAGGAGGAAAGGAAAAAAAATACAACCGCGGCAGGGGAATTTAGTCCTAAACCGAGATCCGGCGGCTTGGTGGTGCTGAAGGAAAAACAGGTTGCAAGAACAGTTCTTAAATGCAGAGAAACAGTCCCAGAAACAGAGGAAAGGGCAATGGCGATCCCCACGCGGTGGGTTGCTGAGCATGTGGATGGGCGGCGGGGAGCTGCAGGGACAGCCCGCGGCAGAGGGGAGAGAGAGAGCGAGGCGGGGCTGGGTCCCCCCCCTTTATAGTCCAAATCCTAGCAGGAAGTGGGAGTGTCTGACCATGATACCTGGGAGAAAAGGGTCAAACCATCCCTTGTGGGGAGGGACCCACCTGCGTAGGGGTCAAACCATCTCTTGGGAAGAGGCAGGGTCCCAGGTGGGCTTAACTCTTTACAGAAGTTTGAATGATGCTGGAATAGAATTGCAAGGATATAAGAATTCTTACTTTTACTCCCAATCACCTAAGTTTTGACTGACATACAATGGCCCTGAAGATCAGCCCGGCCCCAGTAGTTTAGGACCCCTCTTGAGTGGTTGAACATACTAGAACAAAATCAAAAGCTCACGTTGCTTGAATCATGTACACTATTATGCAGTGACTATAGGGGAGAGGTTGGGGTTCAGTTCTATTTTCACTTGGTACCAGATAAAAATTCCAGAGACCTTTCTTCTTTCCTGTGCTGGGAAAGAGCAGAAAAAGTGTACTCTGTGAGCAGCAGGTGAGAGTCTGAAACATCCTCATTACTGTTGAAGTGGACATGGTGTCCAAGGGGGCGTGTATAATAAAATTCTGGTATATAGGACACAGCGGGTACATAAAGGTTCAGTTTTTCTTAAAGGATCTGCTGAGAAAGATATGTGGAAGCAGGAAAAAGGACCAAATGCTGCTCTGTCTTGCTTTCCAATGTTTTGTGTAGGAAGGCTGAACCTTTGGGAGAGGGGTAATGTTTCTGCAAATCAGCCTTTCATCTACTGGGTCAGCTTGTGGTGTGCTGAGGGTGTAGCTTTATGCCACACCGGTGTTTGTCCTGTAGTTATGATCTCTGATAAGTAAGGGCTAAAAAAGTCCTCCTAGCTCAGAAAGCTGAAACCGTGATAGGTGCTGGTTTGCACATAGAAGTAGAGTAGAAGTGGACAGACAAATACTTTGTACTTATTTTCGATATTGTGCTCTCCCTTTCTCTCTCCCCTGCCTTTTATTTATTTATTTTTCTCATACAGAAACAGTTGAGCTCTAGCCTTGCATCAGTGGGTACTGAATAAAATGAAAAGCTTCAGATGCCTTTGCAAATATATTGGCTGATGCTTTGCTCTCTGTGTGACTTGATTGGTGTCTGTGGGTTTGATCTAGTTAAGTGACATAGTCTATTTTTAATATATGCATTTTTGTTCGTGGGTTTTGTGATAAACTGCTGAACATTGAAGGACATCTTATAACCAGCAATGTAATCTATGTAAAAATTTTAAAGTGTTAATTGAAATGGAGGGTGAATGATTAGAAGTATCTGCTACCTGACAATGTTTTACTAGTTTTTTTACACAATAAGCTATGGGAGAAGTGGAAGAAGCTGGAAGACTTTGACAGCCTCATTTCATCAATAGTAGTAAGATACATCATTGTGTGCTTCTAGGTGTGGTCAGCTGTTTTCTTCAATCCTAGCTAGATGCAGCAGCAGTTCATATCCTCACTGGCGGAATGAGGAGCAGTGAAGGTTTCTCCAATTGTCAGTGGTCATAGCAATATACTATACAAATTACTGTTCTTAACTACTTTTTTTTTTTTTTTTTTTTTTTTAATCTTTCATAGAATAAAATCATAGAATGGTTTAGG
>VWZI01019326.1:1345172-1385387 GCA_013396835.1 Psilopogon haemacephalus
GTTTTTTTTTTTTTTTTTTTTTTTTTTTTTTTTTCCCCTGGTTTTGTGTCTTTGTTTGCCATTTGAGTTGTTTGGTTTTTTTAATTTAAATTGGATTCTTTGGAGAACCCTGTAAACTGATGATTTCTGTCAGCTTGAGAATCACAAAGATCCAAGATTTCATGAAAATCTAATTCCTAATAAAAGACAAAACCTTTTGTTCCCTGTGTGGTGAACATTGTCAGATTCTGTGTCACTGGAATGAAGAGATGTGTGGGAATAGCTTCTTAATGTGGCACAGTTCCTTCCACTATGCTTTCAGCAGGCCACTGGAGAAGTGGTGTGTACCTGTTATGTTAATGCAAGTAGCAGTTGGAGGCCTAGTTATGCTGAGACTTTGAGTAATTATTGAGCTTAATCATGTTGGCAAAGTAAACATTTCCCCAGCATAGATGGCATCTGTGCCTTTAAAGCATGTAAGGTTTAATACACAGTGGATAACAAAGCTATCCAAGTAACGCCTCCCTTTGTAGGCCAGAGCTTCGCCTTTCAAGTGTACTTCTGTTCCAAGAGGTAATTGCTACAAAGGGTTTGTTGTGCCATGTTTCTGTTTACATGCTGTAGTGTAACACATGATATTTTATCTGCAAAGCGTGCTCTTCCCTCAGGAGATATCACTCTAATTTTACACATTTGAAAATAGGATAAAAGAAAAGTAAATATGAGGAGAAAAGATGGGAACTGGATGTATTAGATTAGTAATTATTATTCATTTACCCAGTAAAAGTGGAGCACACAGAAAGAAACTAATATAAAAGAAGGAATCATTGTGAGTTCTTGCTTAGTTGTAAGCATGAAAGGGGATCTGGAGGAAATGTTAATCAGAAGAGCAGAGCAGATGTGTATATTGAGGGTATACTGTATCTGCAGAGTGAAAATGGGAACAAGAAGTGGAGTGTTTTGTTGGAGAAATGAGTGCTCTGTGGAGCCAGATGTGTCAGATCTAAAGTCACTGAATCCTGAATATTTGATTATGTTTAACTATGGATACAGATGAAAGAGAGAAAATGTGCTTAAATACATAGAGAAGCCAAGAAGATTAAGGCTAAAAAACAAACTTTATCTTGTGGGAAGAAAAGAGAATTAGTAGAGGGACTTACATTAGTGAAAGAATCAAGTTAAGGAAATGTGGCTCTTACCAGCTATATTTGGTTGGGAACATGTCCTTCTATTGAGTGTGCAGAATGAGGTTTTGCTAAGTCAGATCTGTTAGAGGGCCTGGATGAGAGTTTTAACTGCCAGAGCTGAAAGAAAAGGTCACTTCCTAGACACTGTGGTCTTTGTCCTTTTAGTTTTGCTCTTAGGGAAAGCTCTAAATGAGGTAGTATGGGACGAATATGTGCCCCATGAAGGGTTTACAGTGGAGAACAAACTGTATTAAATTGAAATATGCATAAAACTTAAATTAGACTAGCTTATAAAGTGAAGTTGAAGCCAATTATGGAAATTAAGCATGATGTAATATTTAATGAAAGCAGTGTAGCAAGCATAGTGAAGCTGTGCTGATTGCCAAGAACATCTTGCTTTTATAGTACTTATGTAACCATCAGGAAAGGCCTCACAGTATTTTTAATAACAATAAGACTTTTTAATAACATTTATTTTCATTTTTTCCTCTTCTTTCCATGTGACATTTTGTGTTGCAGGTGGGGCAAAAAAAGGTTATTTGTAACTGCCCCAAGCAGTATTCCATATTGTGCATGTCTTTTTATTGCCATTGTGAGTTTCTCTGACTTGCTCTGCGTACTTCATTAAGAAGGAAAATTCCAGCTCCTGAGGACACTTATTACCCTTACAGTCTGAACTGAAGATTGTTGTGGCTGTCTGCTGTGATTTGCTTCTGTTTTCCGCAGTCCAAATCTAATTTCATTAAAGGAAAGAAATACTCAATACAAATACAAAGCAATGTAATATGTGTGTTCTGTTCTCCAAACCTTTACATCTGAAAGAAATGGCATAACATGGGTATGGACATTACACAAGAGCTTGATTTGTCACTTTTCAGAATTTCTCTGCCTTATTATCTTAATAGGATACATGATTTAGCTTCCAAAACACTTGTCTGACTAAAGTAATAATAAAATATATCCAAAGGAAAGAAGTCCCCATTTCAAAATAGGGAATTGTTCTAGTATAGGCTGATACCAGAAGTTTGCCTTCTGCAGAACACTTTTTATTGAGCATAGAGCATGTTTTAATTTTTTTTCTGTGATTTATGGATATAGAGTAAAATCTAAACAGACATGATGGACTGGAATCTGGAAGATCATCTCTTTATGATCTTCATATAAGATCTTGGGTAATTCAGGTTGCATATGACTCAGTTTTCTATGTACAAAATAGATATTAGATCATTTATAATGTATTCTGAATCGTCAAAGGAATTCCATGTAGAAATAGCAGCGTTTTTCAACATTTTACATGAAAAGAGCAGTGGTAGAGTAGAACTTGTATTGGAATATGGGAAACTAAGGTGCTGGGCTTTGCTTACTACTGGCATCAGAAGGAGGCCTTGATGTGGTTTCAAATCACAATTTGTGATACACTGTTGAGCTTATTTTTCAGAATACCCAAAGCATTTATACTTTTTCATGTTTAGCTTTTTTAATCTTGTAACTATGATCTTCTGTCTGCTTTAGTCATCTGGAGGTTGTTATTGTGGTTACCTCTTCTGCTTTCTTTTTGCTTCCGTGATTTCAGAAAGCTGAAGGAGAACATATTCACTCTTTCTTGCATCATGCCATCTTCTGGCTTCTCCTCCCACAGCCAGGTAACTGGTTCTTCCTGTATGTTACTGAATTAGCCCAGTTTTGATGCCTGTTACTGGAGGGAAAATAGCTCTGCAGATTTAAACTACTGGCTGAACTAAGGAACTTTGTAAAGAGCAAAGAGAGTATATTTAAATATATATCACGTTTGCCTATCATGATTGCTTTAACAAGGCACCACATACTCTACTGCTAGTCCCATGAGAGAATCTCTTTATAGCATCTGTGAATTAAAGACACTGTTAACTTTAACCTTGAGAAGTTTGAGTTAAAGGTCCTTTAAGTGAATTCTCAGTGAATTCCTGATAAATAAAAGTTGAATTAAATGAGTAAATAAATTAGCATCTGGCTCATTCTAGTTTATTTGTTAAACAACATTTCTTCGTTTGGAAGGAGACCTGAAATGTTGAAATATAATAGACGGAAAAAGTGGCCCTTAGAGTTGGCTGTCTTGATACCCACTCTTCTGGGTGTCTCTACTTGCTCAGTGCTTCAAGCTGTAGGGGAGAATATCAAAGTATTTTGCATTGTTTAACAGGCTGCAATAAAGTTGAGTTAATATTGCACAATAAAGAGGAACTTTTAACAAGTGCTTAAAGGTTTGCCTGAGTTATGCACGTGGTAGCTGGATAAACCAACTAACTAGTATTTTTATTATTCCAAGACAAATATTTAGGGGTAGAATCAAGCCTTGGTTTTGCATTACTCGTGTTTAAGTGAAATGATGTAGGTACAAAACAATCAAAGTCAGAAAATTGCTGGATGATGCTATACTGCAAAGAACCCCAAGCTTTTCAAACTGATGTCCTACTGAATTAAAGCTTTGTTGTTGTTTCTGGAATGATATTGGTAGGATTTTGATAATGGTACTGCTGTTTATGATCTCAGACTAACTTTAATTAAAAATTTTTAAAAAGTAATTAGATAATTTTTTTCCCCTCTTCCTTCTGCTTAGGAGTTGCCAAAGCATGTTTGAATTATTTTGCAAATAATTCCTGAGCTTGAGAGCACTGACTGTATTAGTCATGAAGTATTGGAAACAATGCAACAGCTCATTGCATTATATGTGTATTTTTGCCTTGTCATCTGTTCTACCTCATAAATCAAAAATCTCAAACAATGGATAAAATAAGCATAAAATTAAGGGGAAATAAACAAGAACAGGAAAGGAAGAAGAATATGAATTCATTGTTTTATTTCATTTAAAAAATTATAAATGAGACATAAACAGGTTTCGAAAACACTGAATAGTTCTTTCTTGCCTATATTGACCAAACACAGTAGCCTTTTGTATCTACAAAGAATCATACTCGTTTCTATAGTTACAATAAATGTAATTACTGAAGAGTATCTTTTGCACATTTCATTGTAACTTCAGGTAGCTAACAACATTTACTTTTTTCCTTTTAAACTGTCTAAGGCAAAATGCCATTTCAAATTTAACACAAGTAATACCATTTCCCATCTTAGTTAAGTACTTTGCTATAAGACTTAATCTCTGCAAAGCTTGGAGTTCTGTCTGTAAGAATATTACAAATATTATTGTATTTATTCCAGGAAGGAAGGAGAAGTACTGTGCGTGTCCAGCGAAGCTTCTCTTTCATTTCTACTGTTTGCTACATACCACTGCCAATTTAGCATGAAATGACTGCAGAGATAATTTATACTGTTCTCCAATATCTTCCATTAAACCAGAGACCCCTCAGAGATGCTAATATTATCTCTGGGAATACGAACTATGTAAATATAGTCTTGTGAAGCTGGGTTATGTTAGACCATGTAATTTTCTTAACAAACAAAAAGAAGCCAGGTAAAAGATGGTTATTTTTGTTTTGTCTACGGGAACTAACTTCCTAATTATCATATGGGAGAAAGGAGACTACTTTCTTTGTTTAGGATAGCTTTTTGATGAAAAAGGATGAATTCAGTGAAGCACAATGCAGGCTAAACAAACTTTTAAATTGTAGAATAGGTGGCACGTAAGGGATATATGCATATGGGAGGAGTTTGCTCTGAACCCATGATGGACATAGTAGCAGACAAGAGATATCTGAGTTCACATTGAATATGAAAATTACCCTGGAAAAATTGTATAATCTTAGCTGTTTTCTTGTAAGAACTAGTTTGCTCTTATAAGAATGTACTCTACTATTTTTTGACTATGCTAAAATCAAGATACCAACTTTGCTTACGACTGGAGACAAGCTCAGACTATCATCAGGTCAGATTTTCCAGTTTATATGACTGAAGGATGGGATGGCATCCAGAGGGACCTGGACAGACTGAGGAGTATCTCATGAGGTTCAATATGGCAAAGTCCTTCAGCATTAAAAAACACTGCTAGTACATAGAAAGTTTTTTGAGATACCAATAATTTACATGGCCTGCCATTTTGTCTGTTCAGAAGAACCAGTTAACTTAACCTTGTTTCTTGTCCTTAAAATGTCCCTCCCAATGTTCGTTCGGTTTGCATGTGAATATA
Organism: Psilopogon haemacephalus; assembly: GCA_013396835.1. NCBI lineage: Eukaryota > Metazoa > Chordata > Aves > Piciformes > Megalaimidae > Psilopogon > Psilopogon haemacephalus. Next base: position 1,350,462 of record VWZI01019326.1, read on the forward strand.
TGTGTGCATATATATAAAAAAGAAACCCAACTTTTTATATGTAGCTATATGTGTATATACATTAGGAGGTGAGACCCCCCAACTCAAATACTGTGTCCGGTTCTGGTGTTCACATCATAAGATTAACACAGATTTGTTGGAGTGAGTCCAGAGGAAGAACACAGAGGTGATCCAAGAGATGAAACACCTCTGCTATGAGTATAGGCTGAGGGAGCTGGGATGGTTCAGCCTGTAGAAGAGAAGACTCTGGGGGAGGACCCTTAAGGCTGCCATCCAGTGCCTGAAGAGATCCTACAGGAAGGCTGGAGAGTGGCTTTTCATAAGGGTGTCTAGCAACAATACAAGAGGGAATGGTTTTAAGCTGATGGACAGTGGGTTTAGACTGGATCTTGGGAAGAAGTTCCTCAGCAGAAGGGTGGTGAGTCTTTGGAATAGGCTGCCCAGGGAGGTTGTGGATGCTTCCTCCGTGGTGGCATTTGAGACCAGGTTAGGTGAGGCCTTGAGCAGCCAAGTTTAGTTTTGAGACATCTTTGCCCAAGTTGGGGAGGTTGGAGTAGATGATCTCTAAGGCCCCTTCCAACCTAAGTGATTCTATGATTCTTTGATTATTTTTCTGAAGGAGAAGAGGTGGTTTTGTACAGCAGTTCAGAGTTTGCTGCAAAGCAGGGAAACAGAAGCCGTTAAAATCCAGTATGTCTTATGCTCAAGCAGATTAAGAGATCCTACAGGAAGGTTGGAGAGGGACTTTCCATAAGGGTGTCTAGCAACAGGAAAAGGGGGGATTGTTTGAAGCTGACGTACAGTACGTTTGGATTAGTTCTTAGGAAGAAATTCTTTGTTACAAGAGTGGTGAGAATCTGGGATATGCTGCCCAGGGAGGTTGTGGGTGTCTCCTCTGTAGGGTTTTAAAGGCCAGGTTGGATGAGGCCTTGAGGAGCCGAGTCTAGCTGAGATACATCCATGCCCATGATGGGAAGGCTAGTGTGGATGATCTCTAGGGTTCCTTCCAAACTGAGCCATTTTAAGATATATTTAATATTCATGCATTCAATTAAAATTCTGGTAGAGTTTTTTTCCATTTTGACTATCTTGAATGGACTTAATTGTCTTGATTTTCAGTGAGTTGGCTAATGGAGTTTCTCTGAGAAATTAAACTGCTTACAACCTTAATTTTATTGGGTTAGCAGTCAACATTTTATTTCACTACCATCTTTGTCTATGACAGCATTTATTCCTGTCAGATATTTGCTGATTTTGTTCTGTTTGTCATTTGACTGGATTTTAGGCTTCATGTGTGAAGTTAATGAGCCTAATGGGCCAGCATGGAACATAGTCTGAACTATTTGGAATTAGTAGACAGACAATGGCAATGAATTGTATGGCCAAACTATGTACTAGATTTTGTACCTGTGTGCCAAACTGTATTGTGGCATGCATTCACAAGACCTTGTAAAGATGGAAGACAGGAGTGTTCCAGGAGAGTTTAAGAAGCAGAATATGATATTACTTCTAGACTTTCAAGATGGAGTTGATAGTGAATGTTGCTTAGCAGTTCTCTTTTGGTTTACTTTAAAAGCTGGCTAACATGAAAGCAGCTATTCCAGGAAAGTTCTGATGCTGATGCTGTGATTTGTTCTGGCATAAATAAGGGCTAGTTCTTCACCATCTTTTGCATTGCATAGTGAAAAACAAACAAATAGATTACATGGCTGAAACATTCAGCAGGCAGGGGCTGCATGCATTTCCCCTTCATAACTTTGGCTATCAAAAGGCATAGAACCAAGCTAACAGATTGTTAATTCCATTTCTTACACATAGCACCTGTTATAAAAATAGACAAGGAAGGGGGAGGTTTGGGCTTATTCCAGGCAGGATCCCAGTTCTCTCCATTTGGTTGAGGGGTGGTGTTTCCTCTTCTGGCATTCAGGGATTATTGTTTACTCAGGTTTTCTTAGCAAGTGCACAATTTAAAAAGTAATTTGACAGGAAAATGGGCTTGCCTGCATGTGTGCATCTGCACATGAAAATGTATGTGTTTTGTATGAATGCTTGGCATGGACAAGAAAGTGTGTGTTCCTTTCAACAGCACAACAGTTGGGTGTGATAGAAACATGGCATCTTGCCCCATGCTCTGCTGTTCTCCAGCACCCCTTTAGCATGTGGTGTCCACTCTGCCAGTTTGTTTGCTGGGTTGAGCAGTGAAGTGGATGTGGCCAACAGAGTGGCTTGGAGAGAGACTTGAGAGCCCAAAAAGAATGAAGTTACTCTTCAGGGATGGTAAATTCTTATTTCTTCCAGTAGGTGCTTGGTGTTTGGGAGACTGAAAGCCCACTGAGGACAAATAAAAGGAAGACAAAGCTGAGTGGATAACTGTCTCACCATGGCTCACTCAGCTGTGTCTGTGCATTCATTTTGCATGCTAGCAATAGTGATCTGTCTACACCATAGCACCTATATAGTGAGATGCAGCAGCTCTACCAGGTGTGGTTTTATTGTTTGCAATGCAGATAGCTTAGAGTATGCTTTGAAATGCAGAACAATGAGCTAAACAAATTAGGATATTAATTGTATGCTTAGACAGTTCTTTCACTGAAGTTCATGAGGACAGTCAGTATTGCCCTTATGTTCTGATGAAGATCTGTCTTCAGGCTTTATTGAATACTTGAACTATTCAAGTCTTTTGTATTGTCTTAATGACAGTTCTTGTAAATGAAACAGTGTGAAGAGGGAGATAAGCTGAATTTGCCTTGTATTCACATAGTTAATCTTATGATTGCATGCTTTGTGTTTATTTCACAACAAATCCCACAAAGGCAAAGAGTTCCAATTTTCAAGTGCAATATTAAGATGTAGTGCAGGAATAGAAGTGAGTACAGCATAAGAACTGTATTTGAGACAACTATTTTTAAAGCCTGCTAGAAGTCTAATATTATGAATAGTCCCACTGTCTTGTGTGACAGGTTGTAAAATCTTTGGGTGTCATCTGTGCTGCTGTTTTAAATGTAACTTGTCCTGTTGTAGTCATCTTGCTGTATCATATGAATTGTAAACTGAGTGAAAGAAAGGAAAAAATTTGCAATATTTTATGATAGCTGTTTCAGTGTTTTTAAGTGAATAAGGTTAGCACTTTTACTTGCCCTTTTCTCAATTCAAGTTACTTTTAACTGAAAAACAAACAAACAAAACCCCAACTTAAACCAAAACAAACCCACTAAAAGAAAAAACAAACCAAAATAAAAACAAACAAACAGACAAACCCAAACAACTGATGAGGAAGGAAAAGGGTAAATTGACAGTTGAAATGACAATCATACAAAACCTACATCCTCAGTCCAGTGAGAGATAACACTGCGCTCATAATTTTGCATTAGAGGTGTGTGGCAACCAGGTAAAATAACAGTAGTGGAGGTTTTATCACCAACAGGCAAAGAATATAGTCTTAAATCTTTCTGGGTCTTCTTGTTTCCAGGGATGAACATGCTACCTTTTGCAATTTGTATTCTGCTTCAATGAAACTGGACCAGACACACTTTCTCATTCTTGTATCAACTGTTTTTCTTCCCATTTTAACTGCTGCCAGATGCGCATTTCCTGCCTGCTATGTGCTTTCCATACTTCTCTCTTCCTGGTTTCTTTCTATAGCTTTGCCTTTCTGTCTTACTGACACTAATTAGCAGTCTTCTGGAAGTTACATTGACAGAGATCCCAAAACCTGATCTCTGTTGATTGTGCAGCCAAGAGACAATGGCAGAGCCAGGGCTGTTCCCAAGCCTTGGTGTCAGCATTGCTTGGCAGTGTTATAGTAGCCAAGAACTGTTGAGTGGAATAGTTTTCTTTCAAGTTTTTCAGAAATAAAACATATTTCTGAGCAGCCAAAAAAATTCTAGATTTGATTTCCATAGGTGTTTGTTGTGTCTTTTGATAAAGCTGGATCAGCAGAACTCTCTTGAAGACTAATCAGAGCAGTGCACTCAGATTGCAATTACAGGATCTGATTTAACCTCTGGAAAATAACCTTTCAGCTGACATAGAACCCTTGAAATAATATTTGTCTCCATCAAGTAAGAGGATAAGTTTTGGACAGACATATTGTGGTAAACTTTTTTTTAGATTTCTGAGATGGATAAAAGACTGTTTCATAGAAAGGACTCAATTCTGTGTTGTAGGGACAACAAATGACAAACAAGGATTAGGAAATACTTTTGTAAAGTTATTAGAGACATTTAAGTAAGAAAAATAGTTCAGAAAACACTGATGTAAACTGAGAGTATAGTTTTAGAAGGGATGCCAGCATTTTTTTGCCACTGATAACACATCTAGTTGAAATGTGAAGTATAATGGAGGTCAAATAAACTGGCCATAGCATATCTAAAAAAAAAATGTGGCTTATTACAAAATGTGAAATGATAAAAGATAAATGAAATCTTGATATCAAATTAGCTCTTGTATTTCTCTGACTGGAATGAGTGTTGGGCACTGTTGTGGAGGCATCTTGGTCCAGCTGAGTAAAACTGGCTTCCAAATCATAGCCATTTCCTGAGTTGGCTGCCCAATAATGTTCCCACCAAGCTGTGCTCCCTGTTATTACTGGCCCTTCTCCTGGGAGCTGCTCTTCCTGTACTTAATTAGATGAGAAAAAGGTTGAGCTATTCCTCTCTTTCTCCCATCAGGCTCATGTTTGGAGGGTCTGGGTTTCAGTACTTGGTAGCACTTTTCACTGACCTGGCTGTTAACCTGAGAGCCTACTTGTGTGACAAGGTTTGCTTTGCCTTCTCAACTTAAGAAGAGAGTAAATTCCGTCTAAAACTGTTCATGTGTTAGTGTGAAACCCAGCATGACTGTGGTTAGGGAGAACGAGAAATGGGATGTTCCCAATATCTTCACTATTTTGGATATCTTCACAGCTTTGATTTAAAATCTTCCATTCCTACTCTGAGTTACCTAGACAGAAAAATATAACATCTCTAATGGTGAAGTCCTGGCAACACTGGTTATCCACTCACCACCAAGAGCCAGAAATGGTCCAATTCCAATAGCAGGCAACACCATTTTTTTTCTGGAAAAGCCAGTTCTAAAAGGAGCAAAGGATCAACCAGGTTCTTGGCTTCTCTGTTGTGCAAAGGTCAATAATTAGTATCATCTCAGCAGGCCAATATTTGAGAAACTCCAGTAAACTACCAGTGATGATACTTGTTAGTAACATTTGCACCAGTTGTTAAGGTTCAAAGATAGAGTTTTTAAGAAAGGTTGGTATTAAATGGATCAGCTGCATTTGGTGCCTTCCACCCCATACAGCTGGAGTTGAGGAGAGAAAGCAGAACTGCACACTTGCTGTGGTAACTGTTTTTTCTCTAAGATGAGACCTTTGCTGTGTCTGCTTCAAGTGTTGGCCTTGTCACTGGACTTAAATATTATTGACTCCAATAGATTCAAGGGAGAGAAGGGATGGCTAAAGCAAAGTTGAAGGAAATGAATGTATGTGTGCTGTTTTCCCTGCTACTGTGAGTGACTACACACATAGCAAGAGCCATGAGGCACCTTCTTCCCTACATGGACTGTACCATGGGAGCCCCAAAATTGCACTCTTTCTGCCCACTCTCATCTCTTCATCCTCTAATCTACCTTCACTACTATTTCAAAGTAGTTCTGCCTTTTTGACATTTGTCATGAGTTAATAGAGCCTGCTCTCAGCAGATTTAGCTCAACCCGTAACAACATTATAACAGAATAATCTCAAATAGAAAGGATATTAACATGCATATACACGAGCAATTAGTAACAGTAGATAACTACTCATCTCTGCTTAGAAACATACATATTAGGAATTGTTTACCTTTTTAAGGAGGATGCACTGAATAGCTTATTGCAAACAGTGAAAACAGAACTATGCACTTGTACATGGTGCTTTTGAATTTAGCAAAACACTGAGGGACAGTGGGAGGAGATCAGCCTCATTTGTTACAGGATTTTAAACCTTTAACTGTTTCCACGTGGTTACAATCTGTCCTCCAAAAGGCTGTTATGAAGAAAGTTCTGTCATTCTGGTGTCAGAAAGGTCAGATGCTAGGATTCAGAAAAATAATTCACCTCAGATGCGAAATGCAGATCATCTGAAAATAGCCATATGCCAGTGTGTTATGGTGATGTGCACATGCTTGAGCTAGTGTGTTGCTTTTGATGCCAAATGTCTCTCTCAATGAGAGGAGTAGAAGCAGAGTGTCAATGCAGTGAAGTAGAATCCATTCTAATATTAGAACTTGAGGCTGGATCCTGAAAGCCAGCTTGCCCTGACATCCTAGCAGTTGAAACTGCAACTGAGGGTGCTCAGGACATCCATGCTCCACGCAAACAACATTAATTGCTTCTATTTTTTTCCTTTATCTAGGAAGTTATGAGTAAAGAACAACTAATCCCCTCACAAAATATAGTTGGCATGGAAAATATGGTTCAGTGGAAGAGGAAAAGTACTGTGAGGTGTTTTTATTTATCTTAGTTAATGTAGTTCTAATGTGGCAGACAACACTACCTATAGTCATCCTGTCTAGAAACTGAGTTTGCAATTGACAGAAGTCATTCCATAAAAATAAACTAACCCAATTCCTCCGCTTTCCATCCCCAAGCTTTAACTTGTGGCTTTTGAATGTAAAGGTCAAAAACTTCTGAAAGTGGTATTTTATATGGAATTGGTATTGGCTAAGAGTTAGGGGATAAGTGGGTAGGTAGGTGAGAAGTGTTACTTCGCACACTCTCACTTGCTTTGTTATTAGGAAGGAAGAATCATAAATGGGAGTTAGGTATCTGTACCCTACTCCACTTCCTTAGGAAAGCCCTGTTCCAGAGTCTTTTCTTGACTTGGTAATGGCAATCTGGGTAGGAAATTAACTGTTGAGAGATTATTGCTGCCACCTGTAGGCCAGCTGGATATCATCTCCTCATGGTGTTACCTATGTCTAAAACACCAGTTGCAAGGTAATTTCTAATTCACCGAATCTTTAGAGATGTGGAGCACTGGTCTAGTAAAAAACTCACCTACATTGCAGACCAATGTATTGAACTTAAACTAGCCTTAAAAACAGCATTGTGCCTGTGTTGCACTATTTGTAGTAAAATTTACAGCATGCAAATGTAAGGAAAGAATGTGAGTGCTCATTTTAGTCAATATTAAAATTCACTCTGTCTTGCCTTTATTTCATTTGATGCTAACTTCCAGTAAACGCATGACTGTTGATGTTTAATTCAGTAGTGCATTTGCTTAATACTTGCATGCTAAAATACAAGAAAAATAATGGAGAATCTTTTGCTTAGCAATTCCTTTTGCTTAGCACTTTCCAGTTGTCAGATCTCTTCATTTTAATGGTTTAGGTCTTTTTTTTTTTTAAAAAAAAGTATTAGAGAAATATAGTTCTGTAGTTCATTACAAGAGGGAATTTCTGAACATAATTGAAAAATAAAAATACATTGCCAAAAAAGGGTTGTTGCTGTATGTCTATGGTACTTACAGGAAACCATCACCATGGTAACTAAGTCTCTTCTAAATAATTACCAATAGATATTTCCCCCTCTCCTCTCTTTTTCTGACTTGTATAAGTCTAGGTTTAGCTATTGTTTTAAATATAAGAACTGTGTGTCCATTACTGTTTGCACAAGCCAAAGAATTCACTGTATATGAACTGAGTTCTTGCAGAAGCAGCTTCTGAATTCTAGGTGTCTGTGGCTGTTCTCAGAAATAAAAGAACAGAGCAGAGCAGTTTTAATAAAAGCAGTGTGAGTACTGCAGTAAAATGTATCTATCACAGAAAGCTGGACATCAGGAAGAAAAAAGCCCCACAACATTTTCTGCAAAGGCAAGGCAGTTTCTTGCAAGACATTAGGTTTCTCTTTAATAATCCACTACTTTAAATAGTGGAGCAGAATTCTCTGCTTTGGCTGTTCCTCCCACTCCATCAGCAGCATTCAGGCAGTGTCTTGCTTAGCAGTAGATCAGTGATGCTGCATTTCACCTACTGTGTTTTGAGGTTTTTTGCTCACTGTATAGTGCAAAAGAAATGATCAAACTTGGTTCAGAGGATTTACTGTCCTGCAGACTATAATCTGTGTAAGAAACAAGCAAAGAAGCCAGGTGTAGACCAATGTGTTTCATCATCTTCATTCACTTTTTTCAGATACTGTCAACCTTCGTTCTGAACTGTTCATGCAGAGTAACCTCCTCATTTGCTTCAGGAGCACTCTGGAGGATCACAGAATCACAGAATGTCAGGGACTGGAAGAGACCTTGAAAGATCATCTGGTCCAACCGCCCTGCCATAGCAGGATCACCTATACCATACCACACATGAATATGTCCAGGCAGGTCTTGAATATTTCCAGAGAGGGAGACTCTGCAAACCCCTTGGGCAGCCTGTTCCAGTGTTCTGTCACTCTCACAGTGAAAAAAATCACTCCTCATGTTTACATGGAACTTCCTATGCCTCAGTTTCCACCCACTGCCCTTTATCCTGTCATTGGGCATCACTGAGAAGAGCCTGGCTCCATCCTCCTGGCACTCTCCCCTTACATATTTATGAACATTGATGAGGTCACCTCTCAGTTTCCTCTTCTCCAAGCTAAAGAGTCCCAGCTCCCTCAGTTTCTCCTTGTAAGAGCAATGTTCCATTCCCTTAATCATCTTTATGGCTCTATGCTGGACTTACTCAAGCAGCTGTATGTCCTTCTTGTACTGTGGGGCCCAGAACTGGAGAACAGCACTCCAATGTGGCCTCGCCAGGGCAGAGTAGATGGGTGAGGAACACCTCTCTCGACCTACTAGTCATGCTGGAGCCAGAGTGTTGTGCAAAATTTGTGCCTTCTTACAGAGGAAGTGGCCTGCTTCTCCAGAAATGGTGTTTTGTGGCCATATTCTGTTTGTAATCCTATTCTTTGGGAGGAATCTGCTCATTTGTCAATCTACTCAGTAGTGAGATAAAATACTTCTCAGGATTTTCTCTGCAGAGTAGTATTAATTCTTAAAATGTGCTCAACCTGGTGAGTTTGAAGATCTAATGCAGCATGTGGCCTTGTAAATCATTGGAAACTTCAGTCTTCGTGCTTCAAGCTGAGCTCAGTTTCACCTTGATAGAAGATCATATGGCTTATTTGTTCTAGCAGCTAACACAGCTTGGTGCTTCAATGAGCTGGCAATGACATGATCTCTCACTGCTAGGGTTCTTTTTAAAGAGTTGTTGCTCACTTTAAACAGGCCATGAACCATTTAGGATCAGTCTTCTGAAGCTAGCAAATTCATTCTTGTGAAATTCTGGCATGAGTAGGATTAGAGACCATTACTGCAGAGCTTAGGTGTTGTGTTTGTGGTTTTGAGTTTTTATTAATGCTACTGTGCTATTTGAGCTAGTCCACAGCACATTAAATATGCTTCTGTTGGAGGCACAGGTTTGAGGTCTCCAAAGTCACTGACTGTGCTATGTGATCTTGAACAGTGTGGGTTACCCTAGAGAGAGTAACAGTGGCAAGACCCATAGCAGGCAGGATTCTGTCATGTGGTATTTCAAAATTAAAAGGAACACAGGTAACCTTGGAGCTCTATTACACACACATTTCAATGCTATAAAAGCCATTTATTGTAGTAAAAAATATATTTAAAACAGGATTTTTGTAAATATCCTTCTTTGTTATATTGATATTGTTGTTTAAACATATGTATGAAATGAGTTAGGGGAAGAAAAAGTCCGTTCAGAGCCAGATACAGTCATACAGTTAAACAATTGAACCAAATAAATGAGATAAGCCTACTTACATTAATTGTTTTCTAAGGAAACACATTTGCAGTTGTCAGCACTACCGCTCCTTTGAAACATACAAACTTAAATATGTTCCTGAAGTGCATATGGAACATCTCTGCAAATGAGAAAATAGATCCACTGACTGTCTTATGAGTTTTGCTACATTTTGGTTCAGCAGGGTATAAAAGGTGCATACATATTTTCATTTAGCTCAACCCATGTGACTTACAGTTCTTTAAGAACAATAATGTTCTTAAAGGCAGTATGTCTAAATTTCAAATAGTGGTATAATAAGTGAAAAGATATTTTCCATTTCTGCAAATTATTAATTTTAGGAAATGCCCTTGAAAAAAAGTCTTCTTGCATTCTAACTAAAGATGTGCATATTAAGTCTAATGTGCAGTTTTTAGTTCTGCTGGAGATGAAGATTTATGATCAATGTTAGACTAAACCACAGTAATATTGTCTTGGTTAGTATAACAGCAAAGTATCCAAGTGAATTTTGAACTACAGAAAGCACGATTCCTTGTTCACAGTATCTGTCCCATTTAATTCATATTGGAGAAGCCATAAATACAATGTCTCAGTCATTACAGTTCTTAACAGACAATTACTCTTCTACTGACTCATATTCTCTGACATATGGCTTGGTGCTCTTCAAGCCACTTCCAGACTCTTAAATAGCCACAACATCACATTCAAAGGAAGTATGTGGACTTTCAGTTGTAGCTTGTATTTATGAATTTGACTTTTTGTGTCAGTGTCTTCCATTAATTATTCTGGCTTGCATATCCTAGTTTTTTCCTTTTATGTCTGTCAGTGACTCCCTAAAATCATGAATGGGTTTAGCTTTTTTTTATTTATTATTGATCCAAATTGATTTAGATTATATGATTAGATTATATGATAATGCTGAGAAAATACTGGACTGTATTTTCAAGAATTAAATCTTACCCAACGGCAGCTCTGAATGTTAGCTGTTGCTAAATAGCAGTAAGTAGTTTCAAATAATTTTTTCAGTTTTGTCTTAAATATTTTAATATATGTCATTGGATGGATGTCATATCATTTAGATATGCGTGAGGTTGCATAAAAAATTTGCCGTAATCCTGTCTATCATAGTTTTACTGAAGTTATGCATCGTAGTTTCAGAGTTCAACGTAATTTCCATTTGTCTTCCACCAAAAGAGAAAATACATGTAGAGTCTAGATTTCTTTCAACTTATTCTCTGACCTCTGTGCAGTGTGAAACATTTGAGATAGATAAGCATTAACTAGGCCCAGTTTGTTTCAAAAAAACAGATTTATGCCATGTATATTAGGTGGCAGTATGTGTCGGGGAGCCCTACTGATTAGGAAAACCTAATCTATCTGTATTTTGACAATAAATTGTGTAATAATCAGTGCAAGTGCTATTGAGAAATGTGTTTTAAATAAAAATATTTAGTGTTCACAATGCATAGTATCTACAAGGAAAGCCTTAGAATTTAGTGGGGATGAAGGCAGCAACATAGTACAGAATTTTCCCTGAAGAATCTATAGAATTAAATCAATTTATGGCTTCTTTTTCATAATTTGAGGCACTTTATCATGAACTGTAATTTCCTCAGCAACTGCTAAATTCTGTGGAAAAGTTGTTCTATCTAATGGTCCTGAACATCGTTGTTACTGACCCTCCTTGGGTTTTTTCCTAATTATGAGGATCTTTACACGTTGAAAATTGAAGTGGTTTTGTGACTGAACATTGAGACCTTTTAATTGATATTTTTCAGATTATTTAATAGTATTTTATTGTGACAGTCTTTATTATCATAATAAATCAATTTTATTGTGACAGTCTTTATTATCATAATAAATCAATCAACATTTTTAAAAAAGTGGGGCCTTTGTGAGCTTATAGTCAATTTTAAAGTTTCTTTGTGTTCACATGAAAATAATAGGGTTCATTATATCTTAAATTTTATTACTTACTGCCTGACAAAATATGCATCTTTTTAGCAGGGTGATCTATGTGCCTATTCTCCAGCAGCTATTCACTGCAAAACCACTAAAATATATCTTGGTTTAAATTATGGGAGAGGTAAAGGTCATGACAAAACACAGCAGACTACATTTGTTTCCAACTGGAGCTGATTCTGAATTCAAGTTTCTGACTTCCTTGATATGCTTATTAAAACCATAAAATTCAGTCATTTACCTGAACCCCTTGTTCTGAGCGTTCAGTTATTCCTTCTCCTTTTCCTTGTTTTGTGTGAGTGTTCTATATACGATAAGAGTTTTCCTATGTCTGTATTATTGTTGTTTTCAAGAGCTACAGGATAAACATCATGTTTCCTCTTGTTGAAATAGATAACATGAAAAAGATTCATAAACTAGTGCCATGGGTATTTCCAAGGGCATAACAGTGCTAATGTAACAAAGAACAAATAATAAAATCCACCACAGAGGGATTTCAAGTCTATAAAACAAACAACTTGTATGAATATGATAATAGACCGATTGGGTACAGAAGTGATTTGCATTGGTACAGCTACAGGTCTTTTTTGAAAAATGTAGCTGAATATTGATTTGAATATTTTCATGATCTGAAAACATCACTGTCAACTTCTTTCTATTCAAAACTTCTTATGCAGGAATTGCAAGAAAGCTGTGCTCGTACAGATAGGTTAGAAATAAAGACTGTAAAAAAGACTGCATAGATGAATATAAACCTCAGAAGGGTGAAAAGTAAATTACTATTTTTCCACTTCAAATAGTGAAAATTTTAACAGGAGCGCTCAAATCTGACGTAGAGATACGCCATAAGATAGGCCTTTCATTAAAATCTTGTACAATTTCATTAAAAGCCTAGTATAATTTTTACTTTAGTGAAAGGCGGTTGGATGCCAAGCATAAATACTTCAAACTGTTAGCTTTTGCTGTGCTGTTGCCTGAACTGGATGAAGAAGCATCCTGCAGGGTGCTGGTCATTCAGAGCTTTAGGATGGCTTCATGTATACTGGGGTGAAATACACTGATGCTTGGCCTGTTCCTTGGCCACAGTCTCCCTTTCCAGTAAGTGGCCATGGATGTAGGTAGGTGTCTCTTTGGTAGAGTGAGATGTCCTTGCTACTGCAGCAAGGGTTACTGGTTATCTAGACCCCTGGTGTCCTGTGGGTTGGAGGCCAGAAGCATTGTTTGCCCCAGTCAGTGATGAAACACAAAGACAAAGTTTCAAAAGTCTTGCAAGAGTCTGTGTGTGTGCATTCTTAGGCTTATATACATATTTTTTAAAAGGAGTGTCATTTTTGCCATAGGGATTGTTAGTGATTCGTCCTCCTGTAAATGAGAACAGATTATGGCCTCCTTCTAGTGCGTCTGTGGCTAGAAGAGGTTTGGAGCCCACCATGTGTATCCATAGAGCTGGGCCCCCTTTCTGCATGTGCAGTCACACAATAAAGGCATGTGGTGAACGTGTACATACAATTTGTAAAATGAGATTTCAACCTGTTTAAAGCAGGCACAAAATAATTAAACTTGTTTTTCAGGGACTAATTCAATCTATAATACAACAAATCAAAGAAAACCAATAAAAAATATTAATAAGAATAGTCTTCCAAAGGGAAAAAAAACAGGACAATAAAAGCTTTGAAGTCAGTCTGAATCATGATTGTTACAACACAAATAATTAAAGAAAATAATTATTAAGTTTTAATTAATTTTGCATCTTGAAAACAAGCCTGTATCCTGAAGATAGAGGTTCAAATTTTGGTTGTACTGCTGCAGAGTCTTAAGCTAGTTATTTACTGTATATTTCACAGCTTTTAATCAGTAAAATACTTTGACAGTATGCTTTTTATCTTATTCAGTGTGTTCTGTCTTAAATTTATTGTGTTTGTCTACAGAAGTCCCACCACTGACTTGGCCTTGTTTTTTTTTAGATACAGCTGCTTTTCGGTCTCTTAATTCAAACGCATTTCAAGCTAACTCAGTTCTTTCTTCCCAAGAATTAGAATCATTTAATTATAAAACTGAATTACTTCAACAAAAATATTTCTGTAATTCAGAACAATTTAACAATAGAATTAACACCTCCTTCACAGCTCAGAGAATTTAAATGCTAACTTGTATTGAATTTAAATTAAGTCTTCTGGAATTCTGTAAACAAAGGATCAGTTTAATAGAATCATAATTCTTCTTGTCTTAAATCGAAGAGAACATAGATATAGATCATAAGATTTGTCTGGTGTGATATATCTGTACAAACCCATGCAGGACAAGCACAGCCAGAAAAGAGAAAAAAAACACCTTTGAAGAACTAGATCGATCAGGTGTATAATGCACAATTATCAGCAAAATCAGATGCAGAAAGTTGCTGATAAGGTCAAGTACTACACCATTTCAGGAATAAATCAGTGCAAATTACTTGGAAGTAACTTCTATGAGCGTTCTGTATGTGCCTGATTTGACTGATCTTTTCTGTGTAGATTCATGGATCTTCTGGGGTAGGGGTTAAAAAAAGAGTCTAAAAACATATCAGTAAGTACTTTATTGATTTTTGTACTGCAGTGTCACTTTACTGACACAAGTGTATTTTTACAGTTCTTTAGCCTCTGATGCTAAAACTGTATTCAATGTCCAAGGTTTTACAGGTCTTCTGGGAAAAAAAATAGTGTGGTGAACTTAAATCTCAGAATTTAGGACACAGTATTTTACAGAATCGGTAGTGACTAATACCGCACTTGGGGGATTACAGGCAGGGGTTGGTCTGCCTAACCCAATCTAAGCATGGGACAAATCTGCTGGGCATGTCATAGTGGTGTTTTCTTTGCATGAGATGTTTGATACATAATCTGTCTGTTGGTTGCAACTCCTGATATGTAGTGGCCTATAAATCTAAAACCTTTTCGCCTTGTTGAAAGTCATAGTTGGCTGCAGAACAGTGGTCAGATCCCTGAGCAGGCAAAGAGTACAAACTGCTAGTGAAGAAAGATGTTACCATCTGTGGCTAAAGTGAACTTGGAGGTAGAGATATCATGGCTGATGAATATAAAGTGAACTTGGGTGAGACTTCCCCAAGACATTCTTACAGTGGGGTATAGGATAAGAATGATAACTGGGGAAAACTGCTCCTGTTTCTAAGAAAACTGATTGAGAATTGGGACCTTTTTAAACCACTATTGTCAGCTCAGGTACTTAGGGGGCTGAGGGAAATTTGATTTAGCTTCGTTAAAAGTTCATAGCATAGCAGCAAGGGAAGATTGAAGCTGCTTCTTTTCCAAGGTATCAGGTAAAAGATCCCTGAAGACTGCGTCTCCCAATGTAATCGTCTGATCAGGCTGATGCAAAAAGAGTGAATGCCATAAGTGTCTACCTTGATTTTGTGAGAATTATGTGTATTGAGATTCCTGTTTGGTGAATCAGCTTTTTAACTCCAGCTCTAACACAGCAAATGACATGAGATAGTGTCTATCACAGATACATTAGTTGTACCATACTCCTGACAGTGGGTGAATTTGGTAATGTTCCCAGGCTTTACTCAGAAGGTCTGACAAAATATCAGCTCCCACACAGTAAGTTTATTTGTCTCTAGATATGAGCAGCAAAGGTGCCAGTGTTAGTGTGTGCTGGGAAGTGAGGTAAAGTGAACTACCCCATGGAATGCATCATTAAGGATTTGGAAGCTATAATGAGTGCAATTAGCTGCCAGGTAGCCACAGGTACCGGCCTGGCTCATGTGGCACTTGCTGCCATGCTCAGCATTTTCTCTCTCCAGTTTACAGGTGCTAACCTGGTAAGCAGTACATGAGAGAGTGGTAGGATTGGTTGTGTATTATTTTTAGATTCCCAAAGTGTGCTAAACGTCTGCTCAAAATGAATATCTAAGTAGTAGCAGTGTGCTGGTCACAGCGAATTCCAGCAACTGCTAGATGGTTTGCAATACCTAAAGCTATGTGTAGTGGTATGGCTTTGAGAGAGGCTTTGTTGGTCAGTACATGATGAGTAATTCCCTCTACACATTTTGAAAAGAATCTTAGGGTGCATAATTGCTCTTTAAAAGCCACTAGAGATCAGCAAAAGAGACATTGTTTTAAGTGCTTACCTGGAAGCCAGTACTTCTATCAGCACAGGAGAAGCTGTGCAACTTCCCCATGCTGTGTAGTTCAACTGCAGTAGCACTTTAAGTGTTGGGGTTTATTTGTTTTTTGATTTTTTTTCCCCACATATGATTTTCTTCTAGTTCAGCAAGACTGCTGGCACCTCTGAGCTGGTGTTGTTGATGGAGTGCTTAATATACTCTGTATCTGCACTGCTGGAGCTGCAGGATTGCTAATCCTGAAGAAGTGTGGGTAAAAGGAAACTGGCTTGAAAGACACGATTTCTTTGAGAAACTTCTTTGTAGTGTGCGTGTAATATTTTTGGAATAACAGTACTCACAAGCTTCACTTACAGTTCATTCTACCAGTTCAGTGCTCAGAATACGATACTGAAAGGAAGTTCACTCTGCATTAGCAACAGCAAAACTTCACAAATCCTTAAGTAAGAGATTGCTTTTAAACTCAGTTGGCTTTGCACAGAGAAATGACACTGTAATGTGGGGTATTACACCCTGTTGCTTTTGCATAAAGAAAACTGAAGACAGAGATTGTTGTGTGTATTCAGAATACAAAGGGTTGGATACTGACCAGACTCTATTTTTGGAAAATGCTGTATCTGATGGGGGGTGTGTGTGTCCATATACTTGTTAGGTTTTTCCTTTTAAGACTTTTAAGAAGGTTGTGGCTTTTGGGGAGGAGGTTGAGGCATCTAAGTCTGAAAAGATGTATTGCTTTGAAAGGAGGTATGTGTTTTTATACTAAAAAAAACTTCTCTAGGAATGTGGCATGGCCCTGGTAATGACTGGGTTATTTCTGAAAACAAAGACTGAAAACAATTGTGCAGACTGCTTTTGAATGGCGCATCGTTAAGGAACTGCCTTGGTTTGTCTCTATTATTAATGACTACTATCTTCCTAGACCCTCCAACATGAAAACATTCTCACTGTTAACTGTTCCCAACGGTGAAATGGGCAATTTTTAAAGAAAATTGCTAGAGATTCCGTTATTACTGGTTACCAGGTTGTTTTAATGGTTGTGTATGTATAAGCCTGTTACCCAAGTAGATAATTTGCAGGTTAAAGAGACCCCGAAGCCATAGGTCAGTGCTAATATTGAAAATTATTTTTCTTTAAACAGCAGTGTCAGACTCTGATTTTAGGTGTAAATACTGAAAGGAAGATGCATCACTGAGAGGTGATTTTTGTGCTCAAATATTAGAGGCTTATGTTCTGAAAATGCATGTTAGAATTCTGAAGCTCTGGGCTGTTTAGTAGCTGTGCTTTCCATCTGGATCAATGTATTCTGAGAAATAGTGCCTAAGTGCTTTTTCATTATGCAAGAAAAAACTTTTAATGAAAATCCTCTTAGTAACAGCTATATAGCAAATAACAGCTGTTCACATTCACTGCTAAACTCCGTCTATGAAAGAGAACTTTCAATCCAGAGGCAGTAGCAACAGAGCTCCTTTACTTCAGTAAGAAAACAAAGCTTCCAACCTACTGATGCTCTTTGCTTCTCGCTCAGTGGGTACTTGTTATCTCAGTGGTGTCTGAAATTTATGGTAAAGATAGCCTACTTTACTGTGAGCCACGCAGTTTGTGAGCTCCACTGAGTGCTTTACTCTGCTTTCATGAAGCAGAACTCGGAGAATAAAGGAGACCTCACTATGGCACACTTGGCAGCTTGTAGTGGACTTGAGAGAGTCACTTCAAATACAGTCTAAACAGGAAACGTTTCTGTAAAGTGAGAAATTGTCAACAGGATGTAGGGTACTATTGTCTTTGTAGTAACCACAGCCTATGTCATATGCCATACCAACGTGTTAACTTCATTTGGAAGAGGAATTAGGTGAATTTTACAGATACTTTTCAGATTTATTTTTATTTTAAGCTGAAAAACAAAAAGTTTCTGCTTTTGAGAAAAGATGTGATAAGGGAGTGGGAGGTGTACATGCTTTGAGCTGGGTTTGAGCCTAGTTGTAGAGGCCACGGTATGTGTTCAGTGTTATCGTTACTTGCAAAGAGTAATTTCCATGTGTGCAAATGCTTCTTAATGTGATGTGAAGAAAACCAGTTTCGTTTCACTTGCTGCTTTCATGTTGTTAGACTTGTTGCTTTGTCGTTGCTACTAATACATTTTTACCCGCCAGAGACTTAAGTTTTCAATTGAGAAGGAAAAGCAAATGGAGGATTTGTGAGAACATGCACCAATGTAGGTTTCTGTGGTGACTTTTAAGGCAAATTTTCAACCCTGTTACCCTTCTGCTTTTGCAAAAGGCCAATTCCTTGCTCCATTTAACCTTACAGTGTATTTTCACCAAATGGTGAGATTTTACTGTAATGTAGTTATAGTATGTCTGAAGATGTCTGAGACAAGTCCTCAAGGATGGCTCCTGAAACTAGGAGGATGGTTTTTACTTACAAGATGAAGTAATATGGGATTTCTGGAGCAAGGGGAGCTGTGCTGCAGTATGTAGATCTGAAAGCACATCACTAAGATAATTTTTAAGGCAATCGTAGTAGAGGAGACAAGAAATTAAAGAGCAGATACAGCTTGTAGAAGCAGGGAATGAAGTAGAGATTAACACTGACAACTTCTTCACTGCTGCTCTTTCAGTAGCAATAGTTACTTATGCTCAGCATCTCCTTGTGCTGGGAAATGGCAAATGTTTGCTTCTATATGTGGTGGCTTTGACAGACGTAGTCAACTGTCAGGGAAATACCTCTTCATGGATTGAATTACTTTCTCCACTTTTGGGGCTGAATGTGGATGCTGCATCTGCTAGCCGAGGGAACAAGGGGCCTTCTGTGAGTGTCCTCTCAAGCTTGCATTTCTCTTGCCTGAAACAGTGAAGGCTCCCCACACTCTTTCATACCACTGCTTTGCCAAGAATGGTCTTGTAAAAACCTGGTTTTGAAGTCTAATGAGTTGGAGTGTTGTACAGTGGGGGAACACAGGTAATAAAAGGTCATGTCCCTGTGCCTTGACTGTGCTTTTATCAAAGGATGCTGTAAAAGTTGTCATTAATCTGTCAGGCACCATGATGAGATGCACAGTAAACCAAGATCTCTTTGATTTCTTCACTGGTAATGTTATCTGTATGCATGCTAGTCTTGTTTTTCTGTTCTTGGCCTTGGGCTTTATACAGCTATTGATTTCCCCCTCCCCACCTAATTTTTTTTTTTTTTCTTTCTTTGGTTGCTACAAGCTTAATGCTTATTCAGGTAAAGATATTTGTTGCTTTCCTAAAACAGCCTCACAGTTCATTGAGGATGTGATGGATTTCTATGTGTTAATAATGGGTGCTTTAATTTCAGCAAACAGAATTCCTTACAAACGGCAGGTTAAATATTCACAGCTAGTTCCCTGGTCCATTACAACGGTTCCTTTTCTTCTTCACTGCAGCTAACATTAGCATTCAAAAGCTGAAAGCATGCTGGTGGAAAGCTACCTAAATATTTATGGACTATTGCTAGGGTCGGAGTAACAAGGGCAGCCAATGAAATTAAAGATTTACACCGTGAACCAAACTGGCTTATCAATCACTCTTTGCCAAGTTGCTTCTGCTGTTTAAAGAAATGGTTTTTCTAAGATTTTTTTTTTAAAAAGAAAAAAACTATCATGAAATTTTGATCTGTAGTTTCACTTCAATGTCAGCATTATTTCTTCCAACAAGTTTAGTGGGTGGATATGTTGCACAACAGACAATGCTGGCTGTTATGTGGCTTGATTTAATAAGAACAGTACTCCACATCTTTTATCTGGATGTATCAAAGTCTTTACCAAACTTTAGGGTCATAAATACCATTGTGTGAGGAGTGTCGTGTGAGGGGAGTAATTGAGATGTAGTAATCTCAGTATTAAACCTATAGAAAACAAAGCCCCTTGGCTTATAATGGGTGATTTTTTTTTTTGGTAGTTGTCTCTCAAGGTAGTGTACACAGAAGAAGGTAGAGTATTTTATTTCAGTAGTATATTGATAAACATTTTTTTAAAATTACATTTGTGTGAATTGTATGCATATATTCAGAATATCCTTTGGTTTGGCTTGCAAAAATTAAAAGGTAGATCTGAATCTGTAAGAACAAGCGTATAATATTCCAAATCATTATTGAAATAGCAGTTCTTTGCTCCAAGTAGTACACATGTGAACCAAATCCATGTAAGTACATACGGTCATGTTACTTGGAGTAAGGATTTGCATTTTCCAAGTGAATCTTATCTCTTTTGATGACTCACTAGAGCAGAGTTGTCTAATAATCATCCAAAAGGGATTTTCAGATACCTGTGGAGAAGATAGATGCTCATTTCTACTGGTGGAGTGCCTCAATGTTTAGTGTTTGCAAATATTTTTGTTTGCTGGTAATGTGTAATTCTTTTGCTCTCCAGGGAAATAAGACTTAAAGAAGGAAGAAAAAAAGAGACAAACATAAGAAAGGCACAGATTGATTTTCATTGTTATTATATAAGACCAAAACATTCACAGAGAAGATCTGAAATTTATTGTCTATAGATGATGTTGCTGCTGTTGTATTCTGTCCCATAGACCTCCCACCCCTTGCCCTGATGAGGAAAATATCTGCAATTCACCTGAAATTCACAACAGCTTTAGATTCAACATTGGTCAAAAATCACATCAGTGATGATGGCTTTAATTCACAAAGTAGCACAGTGTATTATTCAGTGTTAAGTGCACTGTGATTTGAACTGTAATATTTTGCTCGGTATCACAGCAGTTCAGAGCCTGACTATATCAGTTACAGTACATTAACTGGGCAGCAAAACAAAGAAATTAATATCTTTAGAGATTCAATTTTTGCTGATTCTTAGTCTGAAAATAATTTTGACCAGAAGAATAGTTATATTACCTAGTCATTAAAGAAAGCTCGGACATATAGGCCCTCCAGTCTCCTTATTCTGGCTCATTAATATTGGTCTGACATTACGCATGCTGTATGGCTGGTGTGGAAATTCCAAGAACTTCAGTAGCTTCAGAACACCCCCTTCTTATTTAGCATTCATAGTCATGCCTGTCTGAACATAGAGTCTTTCTTCTGAATTTCACTTAAACTGTATAATCTTTTCCTCTGTGAGGAGGAAGGCTCATACAGCCACAGATGCCTGAGTGAAATATTCCTCTTCCTGCCTCATGAAGAAATTCTGAAAAATCCCTGTCATTTTAGATTTTTAGGTGAAGATATTTACCACTACAGATCATTAATAATAAATGTTCATTACTTTTTTTATCAAAGAATTAGTTTGTAATATGTGTTATCCTCAAGTTTTGGACTCTATGCAGTATCTTATTGGAAATATTTTTTTTCTCCTACCCAAGATGAAGGACATGTAACATTTCACTGCTATTTATTTTGGTTAGAGGAATTAGTTTAATTTCCCAAGTGAAATAGATACTTCCTCCAGAGCTTATCTTTCCCTCACTCTCCATTTAGCAGCTACAGTACTGCATGTCTCTTTTAGTCACAGAGATGCTGACAGTTTTCAGTGAAATGTTTCAGTGCAAAGACCAAGTTACATAGAGGCTTTAACTAGGTCTGAAGAATGGCTGCAGGGAACCATATGCTCAACTACCTTGTGGCACTGCCCACCTTGAGTCATGCAAATGCACATTGCAGAAAGATGTGGTTTTATGCATTCAGGTGTTTCATGCAGGACCATAAATACAGAATCTTGGTTTTAAAAGGAATTAGGAGGAAAAAAGGAAGTGCTAGTGATGATGGTGGAGTTAGCTTTAGGTATGTTACAGCTTCACATCAGCAGAGTGTTTAGAAAGATGGATGTGTCTGTGGAATGGATTTCCTTGCTTCATTTTTTTAAATACAAAGAGTAAATGCACCCTAGAGTACAGTGCTTCAGATATTTTTAAATGTCTATATAACTTCTGTTTGCTGATTATCCATAATGTAGGCTGCAGTATGAGCTTTACCTTTTATGTTTGTCTCTGTTTTGTGTGAAAGTCTTCTGAGACCATCTCCTGAGGACTTTTCTTACTTTTGTTCTGTGTCCCCAGACCTCAGGACTCACTTCAGTTTAAGAAGTGGACTCTTCAGCAGTGGGGTGCCAGTACTATGGGTAGTGTATTATACACATAAACTCTGATATTTGACTTAGGAAAGTATCTCACAACAGCTAAGATGTACGTAACAAATCTTGCCTATGTGGAGCTGTATCTATAAATAACATTTTTAAATAGGCTTGAAAAAAATCTAGCTATTTTCATGTATGATAAACTAAATACAATTTTGGTTCCATTCCAGTCCATAGGTTTCATTTATTGTGAAAATGTTTGACTTGCCTCAGCTGGTAGACTTGAGGGGGAGAGAAAATGGAGATATATTGACTATTTTGATATGACATTTGGAAGTACACAATCATCTTTCTCTGCCAGCATGACTTTGGTTTCCATATTGTGTCTCTCTTTTTCACAGCTTCTCAATAGTGATGCAGTCAGTCATCAAACAAGATGGTTTTACATGGAGTTGCAGTTTTAATATGATGATGTAGTAAGTGCAGTTTTAAAACGTTAGATGAACAAAGGGTTGTCTGCCATTTATACTATGTAGGATAGCTCTCATAGTTTCCCAAGGTTGGTGGAGCTTTCCTGTGAGGAACTGCAGTGTGAACAAGAGTACATGTAATTAAATATGTGCAGGATATCCAGCTAATTAAGCTGTCCCATGTTTCTTAGCAAATGCAGCCAAACAGCCAGGAAGACAACAGCAGAGAGGGATGGCTTCCTGTTTGCCAACAGGAAGCCTTGCTGTAAGCAATGTCTCCAGTAACCCTTCAGGAGTTGCCCCTTAGAGTGGCATTTGGGAAGCTCAGCCCCAACGGAGGCCCAGCTGCCCTCTTCTTTGTGCTACGTTACCACTGTGCTTACTGAAAGAGAAGCAGCTAGAGGCATCATCTCCTGGGGATGTGATTTGCATTTTGTGTTTAATTAAAGCATAACAGTTTATGTTAGAGGATGTTAAAATGTGAACTGGAATGCTCTTTGCCAAATATTGGGATTTTATAGAGACTTGGAAACTCATTAGTTAAGAATTTTATTTATAAGTGTGCAGCCTATTTTGCAGGGCCCATTGAATTTGGCCTTGTTTTCTATTGGGTTTGTCCCCCACTGAGTTGTTATTTCAGCCTAACATAATGTTGATGGAAATAACCTGCTCAGTGACAAAGCTATCTGAGAAACAGGGCACTAAGCAAAAAGTTTCTCCACTAAGGAGCTGCTCCAGGGAACAGTTAAAGAGATGGATAACATCTACACCAGGTTATAGGTATCAGTTTGATCACATTGGTCAAACTTTAACCGCCTCATAAGTTGTTATGTGGCCTGTGAGAAATCTGGTGGGTATTGTATACTGCTTGTTTTGTTTTGAGTTTTTGGTTGTTTGTTTTGTTGGGTTTTTTTTTGATAGGACACCTGCACAAACCTTGTGACCCTGACAACTTGCTTCATACTCTCAGAAAAGAAGTCAAGCATTAAGTAGGAACACTCATAGAATGGTTTAGGTTGGAAGTGACCTCAAAGATCATTCAGTTCCAATCCCCTGCTATAGGAAAGGACACCTCTCACTAGAACAAGTTGCTCAAAGCCTCCTGCAACCTGGCCTTGAACACCTCCAAGGAGGGAGCATGCACATCCTCCCTGGGCAACCCGTTCCAGTGTTCACGTGGGTAATTGTGCATAAATACTTTGTACAATGGGTCAGCATTCACTAATAAAGCACAAATATTTATCACCTCCTTTAATTAATTGGAACACAAACCTACCACTTTAGAATCTGCTATTAAAAAATGAATGAGGGGCTGTGGCTTTAAGCTTTGAGAAAGGTAGATTTAAACTGAACATTAGGAAGCAATCCTTTACAGTGAGAGATAGTGAGACACTGAAACAGATTGCCCTGGAGGGTTAGGGATGCACCCTGGAGATGTTCAAGTCTAGGCTGAATGTGGCCTTGAGCAACCTGGACTCATGGAAGGTGTCCCTGCCCATGGCAGGAGCGTTGGAACTAGATGTGCTTTAAGCTCCCTTCCCAACCCAAACCATTCTGTGAACCTATGAATTCACTGAAAGGATCTTTCAGCTTTCATTAAGCATTTTTATAAATGCTTAAATTGTCACCTGAAATTTAATTGATTTCATTTTTTTTGTACAGAGGTTGACCAGGAGTCTGATAGAATTTACCATTCTCTTAATTATGAGTTGCGGTCATCATGGCAGGGGTAATTTTGCTTTTCTTCCTGATTGTGGTGTAAGAAGTTGACAGCCACAATTCAGTGTACTGCAGAGCTTCTCTTTGGAGGCAAGCACAGTTGGTCCATCCACCCTGTCCATGCATTACTAATATGTAGATTCAGACTTGTTAGAATTATTGAAAAGTCTATTCTTTCATCAAAAAGTGAGCTGGAAAACATGGCAAGAAGTGACACCTTCATGTATATGAATTTAAAATTCCCTTATATTGTCAGATAACTTGCACAAAGTCAGAGGAGATGGCTACAGAATTTGCAGTGGAGGATGCGAGATCTTAACATTGAGGTTCAGAGACTGGGAAGCTATTAGTGAAGTGTTTGTGTGATTGGCTTCTCTTGTGATTACTCACAGACACCCAAAACATCAATTGTTTTGCAAAGATTTGATTTTTTGGTAGATAAGCCTGGGTTGTGTGTGTAGTTATATTAATACTGTTCTCTACTGCCTACCTAATGATGATGAAGGGGTTTTGCCTTGGAATAAAAGGATGGGAGCAAATACCCACTCTTCAGACTGTTTGGATTAGACTAATTTATTTTAGAGTCCATGCAATTGTAGGCAAGACATGAAATGCTGGAAGCTAGAGTAGCCTGGACCATATTAAACTCCTATCAGGTTTCAGGTAATTAGTGATGGATTCCACTAAGAGATTGATCCTTAAATTGTTGAACCAAGAAACTATGAGTCAAACTCTGGTTTGTTGTGTGATCTTGTTTTGCTTTGTAAGTAGTTACAGCTTATAATTTTCTATTTCATGTCAAATTGTACATATTTGTTGACACTTGTTTTGCTGCATAAGGGATAAGGTCTCCTAAAGATGTCCCTCAAGGTGATGCTTTCCTGGAGTTCTGGGAGAGGCTAGATTGAACATGGTCACAGAACAGAGGGGAAGCCCATGGAGAGGAAGTCTGCTAATGTATGTTTGTTCTCTTTTACTTTTCCCATAGCGATTAATATGGAAGAATAGTACAGTAAATGATGCATTTTGAATGTCTTCAGTTGTGGCACATCTCCCTCATCTTTCAGTAACACATCTGTTCAGATCTAAGTGTCAGCTGTGGTAGTCATCTCCTAGAAGAAGACTGGTTTTGCACTTCATGAGTGTTTACAACTCTGGTCCTCAGTAAATTTCTTCTATACATGTAAATTTTATTTGGAGACTGTGATTCCAGAAGGCTGTGGGAAATAACAGATATAGCAAAGAGCTAGTTTTTTCTTTGTTATTACTCTTTGTAGTGAAGGCCCAGCCTTCTCTTGTCCTTTTAATTCATAGACAGTCTTCTCCTAAGTCTCAGCAGAGCACAGACAAAGCCCATGATCTGGTCCTTCTGGCTGTACTGCTGCCTTGCAGTTTCTCTTCATCAGCCAGAGCAGTTGTTAGAGTTCTCTAAACTGAAGCAGGGACTGTGAAAGCCTTTAGGAAAACCCCTGATTCAGAGTAATTTATTTAATAGAAAAGAGCCACAATAACATTTAGCAGATGCTTCAGCACAAAACTGAGGTATTCCATCATGGAGATGTTTACTCCTAAATACAGATGCTTTATGCTAAGTTAGATTTTGAATTGTTTATTTTTTTACTTAAGGCATGGAATGGGGGGAGTTATGGTTTTACCTATCATAAGCAGTAAATATTCATGTATTTAAGTTAGTTTCATATTGCGCTAAGGTAATTTCCTTTGTAATTAATAACACTGCTGCATCTGATTAGTTTTGTTCCTAGAGTAGAATTATCATGCAATGAATCTCATACCAGACTGTGATTTTCTGTTGATGTTGAAATATTGTAATGTAATGGCCTACTATGCTTCTTCATGGATGTCCAGAAATAAATAAATCAGAGGAAACAATCTGTTAAAATGCAGTTTCAGCATAATTACAAACACTTTATATGAATTACTCTTTGTGCTATTTCTTGTAATCAAAGGACATGAAAGAAGAGGATTTTAATCGGTTTCTGTGGGAGAGGCTTATTAAAAAGATCTTCATGGATTAAAGAAGCAGAGCAGGAGAGATTATAGCTGTGTTAGTGAAGCAGCTTTTAAAAGAGTCTTCATATTTTTATCAGACATATAGTGCAATCTATGGGAACAATATGACTGACAAACAGCATCCAGGGAATAGCCTTTGACTGCTGTTCTACCTATAAGAGTTTGTTGGGTTTTTTTGGTTTTTTTTTTTTGCATCTGGCTATATTACTATGTTATATCACAGTCTATTACACAACCTAAAGCCCCAACAATGAGCAAGGGGGTGGGGATTGGGCAGAAGTATCTGTAATCTAGCAAAAGTATGACTGAAAATTCAGCAGCTCAAATATTTTTGCATGTAACTACAAATGGTTGAAAACCAGGCAGGTTTAGCAGCCTTTGCAGCTGCAGTACTAGGCATTTTCAATGATGGAACAGAATTGCAAATGAGATATTTAGAAAATTGTTGTATTGGCTTTTTAATAGACAATAGTCAAAGCATGTATCCAACCAAATTAGAATATAGAAAATAGAATTAGATGCAAATTATAGTTAGCATTTTTTCCAAAATTACATTTTGAAATCATGGGCTGTACTACGTTTTATTGTGGGGGTTTTTTTGTTTGTTTGTTTTGTTTTGTTTGTTTTTTTTAAATTGGTTTTATCCCTAGATATGGTGGACTTTCTTTAACAATATCAGTTGTTCTAAATTGCCTTTTAACCATTGCAGTCTTCTACTTCTGGCTCATAATTTATGATCTGGGTGCCTTTATACAGTTAGTTTAGTATGTGTCAAATAACTCTCACTAAAGTCATTCTGGGGTCTTATCCTGTAGATGTGAACTGCCAGCATTGGTATTCTGTATCTTAATAGAATGAGCATTACTGCTGTAAGTCATACTGGTGTAACCAGAGCTTTGATGTGGCCAAAGACAGATGGATATTCCAAAGACTGATGTATGTGGTTATATGTATGTGCTACTTATTTTGCCATTTAGGTGACTGTAGTTCAGTGTTAATTAATACTAAACATACAGCACTTTATATTAATTGCAGTATTAAAAATTGGTGCTTGTGTGCCTTCAAATTTGTAAGAAATGTTTGATACTATTGATAGTGTTTAAAAAGGTCAAAACCATATACCAACATGCTTCAGAGACTTTGCTGTGTGGCTTGAGGTACAGAGCAATCTAATTTAAATAATCTTTCAGGCTTTTTTAACTGGAAATCCACATGGCTGTTTTGTTGTTATCAGTAGATAGACACTGAGTTTGGACGTTTTCTCTGTGGTCTCACATGCTTCAGTTTGAAGGAACTCAGAAGGCTTCCATGAGTCATGAAGGAACTTATGTTACCTGATAGCTTGTTCCGATTCTAGCTCAGTGGTTATTTGTTACCCAAGCTATAGATTTTCCTGTTTAAAGAACATCATTGAAAAACATGGAGAGAGTGCCTGCATGCCTGAGAGTGGGGAACTCATGGAAGCCTTTACCTGACTTTTTTCGTTACTTGGAATACTTCATTCTGATGGATTTCTGTTTCAAAAATATAGTGGAGATGGCCTTAAGTGAATAAAATCTCTGAAGAACACTTAAAATGCAAGAAGGGTATTGAGGTGCCGGAGTGTGTCCAGAGTCAGCCTTGTGAAGACTTGTGAAGGGCTTGGAACTGTGGTTGATCAGTCTGGAGAAGAGTAGGTTGAGGTGAAACCTTATCATTCTCTATGGTTACCTGAAGGGAGGTTGGAGTGAGGAGGCAGCCAGACTCTTCTGCTTGATGACAGGTGACAGGACAAGAGGAAAAGGTTACAAGCTGCACCAGGGGAAGTTGAGGCTGGATATTAAAAAATACTTCTTCACTGAAGGGATTATCAAACATTGGAATAGTCTGCCTAGGGCAGTGGTGAAATCATCATCCCTGGTGGTGTTCAAGCACCTTGTGGATATGGTGCTTACTGACATGGTTTAGTGTTGTCCCTTCAGTGCTGGGTTGCAGATTGGACTGGATGATCTGTGAGGTCTCTTCCAACCAGATATATTCTATGATTTACATTGAGGCTTTTCTCAAAAATGTTGGTTTTGCTATAGCCAGGAACTTGTATAGCAGAGTTTCTTTTCACAAAAATGTCCATTGAGAAGTATTTTATTTTGACTTCAGACTTGAGTAAAGTCATGTCCACAAACTTCCAACATACCTTGTCATTCAAATCAGCAGCCAGGAAATACGAGATGCAGGTGGATTAACACTTCCTGCTATGGAATAGATGTAAATATCATGCTCAGTACTCTAAATGAGAAAGGTTAAAAATGTAAGCATAGGAACAAAAACTGGTGTATGTGCAGAGCTCTGTTAGCTTAGGTGGTTAGGACATGATAAAGTCAAATTTGGCCAAGGTGAAGGATGCTTTTCTTCAATGTGTAATGACTGTAACGTTATGGATGGATGAGAGTACAGTAGTACTGGATAGTACCTTGACATTTTCCTAAACTGTACAGTACCTTTCTGCCTGCAAGTCAGTGATAGAAGATAAATGCAGCATTAGTAGAAATCCATTGTGGGAATGTTTGTGTTTCTGATGAAAAAAATGTTTCCACTTTTGTTCAGATAATAGTTCATTCTTTTGGTTAATGCTGTTGCTTTGTTTATTTTCATTACAGCATGTAGGTTCTTAGAAACTAATTTAGCTAATATTTCATGTTTGAGATTTTGATTTACTGTTTTACAGTACTATTGTGTAATGCTATGAAATTAACATGATTTAGCAGCCTCAGAGTTTGTCTTTTATTCTGATACAGAAAAAATGATCCAAAATGTCAGGATTTCCTATAGAATGAGAAATGTATTTTCAGACTTATTATTTGCTTGTAATTGCAAAACAGAGGAGAATCTTTCAACATAATTTGGAGGAGGAACAGAATTCCAATGGAAGACAATCTGACTTGAGTTTCTCAAAGGCTTAATTTGAACTCTTATCAAAGTCTTGGGTGATTGGTAACAGTTTAAGCTGTATTTCTCTGAGAAAGAGCAAGGTTTCAGATTACTCCATGTGAAGGATGCAACAGAATTTTTTTTTTTAAATTTTTTTTTATTCATGTGTGTGTGTGTGTAGAAGAAACAAATGAGGATCTGGCCAACCCAAACAGGTTAGGGAGTAAATATTGAAAGAATGAGTGGATTGAAAAAAGATGGCCAAAACTACAGGGTGCAGAGGCAAGGTAGAAAAGAATGTAGGGGCAGAGGAGTGGGATGGAATAGGAAAGAAGATGAGTGGGAAAGTTTTAGGTGGGAATGTTTGCTCAGGGTGTGGTGGAAGGAGCCAGTGCTTGGTTTTCAACATCTCTTTGTGGTAGGTTGTCTGGCTGGATGCCACATGCACCAAATCCCCTCAATTGCTCCCCTATTCAGTTGGACAGGTGGGAAAAAATTACAAGGAAAGACTCATGGGTTGAGGCAAGGACAAGAACAGATCACTCCACAATTAACATCATGGGGAGAACAGAGTCTACTTGGGGAAAATTAGTTTAATTTATTACCAAACCAATCAGAGTAGGATAATGAGAAATAAAACCAAGTCTTAAATCCTGCCTTCTCTCCACCCCTTCTTTCTTTGCAGGCTTAACTTTACTCCCATTTTCTCTACCTCCTTTCCACCCTAAGTAGGACAAGGGGGATGAGGAATGAAGGTTGTGGTCAGTTCATCACACATTTGTCTCTGTTGCACCTTCCTCCTCAGAGAGAGTACTCTTCA
Source organism: Psilopogon haemacephalus (assembly GCA_013396835.1). Lineage (NCBI taxonomy): Eukaryota > Metazoa > Chordata > Aves > Piciformes > Megalaimidae > Psilopogon > Psilopogon haemacephalus. The sequence goes on from VWZI01019326.1 coordinate 1,380,307, forward strand.
CACTCTACCTCCACTGTGGGGTTTCTCTCACAGGAGACAGTTCTCTGCAAACATCTCTAATGTAAGCCATTTGGGTTTAGGTGTGGCCTTAAAGCTCTTCACTGACTGCTCCTGCATGGATCTCTTCCATGGGGTATAGTCTTTTAGGAACAGACTGCTCCAGCATGTGTTCCCCATGGAGCCACAAGTCCTGCAAGCAAACATGCTCCAGTGTGGGGTTCTCTCTCCAGAGGTCCATAGGATCTACACCGGTGCAGTCTTCCCATGAGGTAGCAGCCTCCATCAGGCAGCCACCTACTGCTCCAATGTGAGGTCCTCCATGACCTGCAGGTGGATATCTGCTCCACCATTAACCAACCTGGGCTGTAGGGCGACAGCCTGTCTCATTATGCTTTTCACCAGTCTGCAGGGAAGTCTCTACTCCAGTGGCTGAACCACTTCCTTCCCTCTTTTTTCACTGACATTGGTGTCTGCACAGTTGTTTCATGTTCTCACTCCTCTCTCTGTTGGCCATTGTTCCTGTGTAATAGCTTTCTTAAACATTATCACAGAGGCATTACCACTGATGGGTTAATCTTGGAGCTGTCTGTCATTGCCTCCATTGGACACAGAGGAAACTTCTAGGACTTTCTCACAGAAGCCATTACTGCAGCTCCCCCTCCAACCAAAATATTGCCATGCAAACCCAATGCACCTTACTGAAGAATCATAGAATTGTTTTGGTTGGAAAATACCTTTAAGATCACTGACTTCAACAGTTATCTAACTCTGCCAAGTCTGGTGCTAAACCATGATTCTTAGCACTACATCTCTGTGTCTTTTGAACACCTACAGGGATGAGGATTCAACCAGCTTCCTTGGGAAGCTGTGTTAGAGTGTTTGAGAACTCTTTAAGTGAAGGAATTTCTTTAATATCCAACTTAGACCTTCCCTGGTGCAAATTCTGGCTGATGGCAGCGCAGTATTGAATACCAGCACCTGATTCAACTCCACCTGTGACACCTCTCATCCTATTACATGTTACTAGGGAGAAGAGACCAACATTTGCCTTACTCCAACCACCTTTCAGGTAACTGCAGAGAGTGATAGGGTCTCCCCATAGCCTCATTTTCTATCAGGTACGTTGTATCAGTCTCTCATGTGTATGCCCAGACCTCAGCAAGAGTTACATGTGGACAAATCTCTCCATTAGCTGTACACAGCCCTCTGCAAATGGAAGTGCCCCCATACTCTCCCATGTAACTGAGCAGTGCCTTCCACCACAATTTGGGACAGAAGTGGCAGTGCTGAGTACATCACTTAGAGTTGTTGGGAGGGTGTTGGAAGCATGAGGGACTCTGCCAGGTGTGGGAAGCTGCCCATGGCATGGATGTGCTGTGTGTCTCTTCCTGTGTTGGAGAGGACCAAGAGATGGCAATTGATGAGCTCGGTTGTGGGCAGCTAGGTGTGATAATTGGGAAGTCTGAACAAGGTCTGTAGCATTACAGTCAGTATGAAAGGTAGCATTAAGACACATTTCTGTTTCTGGAATACAATACGTTGCCAGCTTCTTAATTTCTTACTGTTTATTGTCTCGTTAGTTTTTGTCTCAAGGCTGTGTAGTGTTTTATTACCTGCTTTTGCCAATACTTGTTATAAACACCTACTGAAGCTTCATATTAATGCAGTCTCACTGTTGGCATTCCAGACTACACTTCTGAATTCAGATTTGCCATAAAATGCAGTTTGTGAGATAATTATATTACAGAGAACTGCACTCTGCAAAATGCTGCAGAAGCTGACTTATAATTAATTATAAAATGACCTCTTAAAGAGAGTAGATTTATTTCTTTAGCATGAATTAATTTTCTGATAGAGATTTTGGATTGCCATCAAAACAGAATTGAATCTGTCAGTGTCTGTGTCACTATTACCACATCTGGCAATATTTACTAATTTTGAGGTAATGATAACACTTCTATGGGAGAAAAACCTGCCTGGAGGGCAGAGCAACCCATAATTTCCATTCTGAATGTCACAGTAGTGCTGACATTGATGTGTCTACTACAATTTATCAGAGACAGTAATGAGATCAACAGGTCCATTCACACAAGTGGCTGTGTGCCAGTGAGGAGATGTCAGCTGGTTCAGTCCTATTTGTGCCAAACTTAAAGACTGACATGATGGAGGTTTATGCTTCTTTGCTACTGTGTTGCTGGGGACCATGAAATTCATAGGTTCATAGAATGGTTTGGGTTGGAAGAGACCTTAAAGATCATCTTGTTCCAAGCCCCTGCCGTGGGTGGGATCACCTTCCACTAGACCGTGTTCCTCAAGGACCCATTCAACCTGGTCTTGAGCACTTGCAGGGGTGGGACATCCACAACCTCCCAAGGCAACTCGTTCCAGTGTCTCACCACCCTCACTATAAAGAACGTTTTCCTAATAACCAGTGTAAATCTACCCTCGGCCTGTCACTACAAGGCCTTGTAAAAACGTCCCTCCCCAACTCTCCTGTAGCCCCCTTCAGGTACTGAAGGCTATTCTAAATTGTCCCTGGAGTCTTCTCTTCTCCAGCATAGCATTGTGGTTTTGAATATGTGTTGTATCTGTGCATCCATGGGTAAGCCTTGCTTTTGTTTTGGTTTTTAAATAAAAAAGTTTTGTATATAAGCTAGCTAGACAATAGTTATCAATTCTTTTCTAGCTGCTTATATTTCCACTTAAGCTATATTCACCTTATCCCCTGTTGAGTACTGAACTGTTCAAAAGTGCTTGGCAATAACCAGCTGAGGTGGATTACCCTGTACAGAAGCTGACACTGGTTATATTGATGGGTTAGACACTCTGATGTGAGGCTAAAACAGGTATCTTTCTGATTCATGGGTGCAGCCAGAAGATAAGAAAATCAGGGAGCTGAGGGAGGAGGGGAAACATCTCACTGGAACTGAACCTTTTTGGAAATGTATAAAACAACTGCAGGAGATTTAGCAGGCACTTCTTCATCTGAAGCAACAGGCAAGCTTCATAATAAGATGGTGGAGGAATGGTTTTAATGAAAGAGTAGGAGTAGCTTTTGAAACTTTGTGTGGGCTTAGGTTAATGAAGCTTTAAATTAATTAGCAAAACCTGTTGCAAAAATCTGGAAAGAGACGTATGAATTAAAGGTAACAGCAGGTGTAAAAATTTGAATTCTGAGGTTCTGTAACAACACATCCTCAAGAAAAACCTGGGGTTTTGGTAAAAGTCTGCACCTTTACAGTACTGGATTTGTGGAAAACCCAGAATTAATGATTGATAATGTGTTAAAATTCACCCAATCAGAAGCAGCTGCCCAGTCCAGAATAAAGGATAAGCAATGTGCTGATCCCAGGGACAGAATAAAAAGGTGTAAACACTTGAGGTGAACTTGAAGAAGAAAGGTATTTAGAGCTCAAAGTCAGGTCAGATGTCAGCCTGGGCATTTAGAGAAAGAGGAGAAATTGTGTGTAACATGAACTTGCAAGGACCAATAAATATGTTCAAATGACAAGGTGGTGATCTTGAAAGTGCTTCTTTTAGAAGCAAACAATGAAAGGATACTATAGGAAGAGTAAGATATTTATGAAGTAGATGAGGCTTCTACTGGAAGTAATTTTTTTCAGGGTAAATTTTAGTGAAATACCAGGAAAAACAATATTATCTAAAGAAAAAAAGTGTGCTGGTGAAAATGAGGTAGAAATAAAGACAGTGTCTAGGTAAGAAATAGGAATAGTAGTGTCATTTTTGTTGTACTGGAGGAAAAGTGTTCTTTACTGAAATAGGAAAGATAATCCATCCACTCATTAGACCACTCATACCTGGCTTGAATTCAATCCCCATTAAGTTTATTTAACAAGATAGCAGAAAACAAACATGGTGGGAAATAATAAGATGCATCCTAAGATGACTGAATTTAGAACAGATCATAGAGCTACAGTAATTAAACATCAGTGGTCACCTTCTGCTGAGTTGTTCAGTGGGAGAAATAAAAATGAGAACACTTCCCACAAGGTGGAAGATAATGACAGAGACTCTGAATTAAATAGATCTAAGGAGACAGGGAAGAAAGGTAGAAACCACTTCAGTGTTATTTAGTCTTAAGTACTGCTACTACTTAGGAAAGTGATTTGCATTTTTTTCCCCCAGTTTAGAAACAAGGTTTGGAAACTGCCAAATTATCACAAACATAACTGTGTGGCCATGTGTTATTTCAGTATTGGGCAGCAATATGAGGTTACACCATGTGGAGCATTACTTAAAACAAAATTAAACAGATAAGCCATAATGAAAAGAGTTCCAAAACTTTCCATTTGTCCGGGTCCACCTTATGCTATAGACTAATTTCTTATGTCATCTGCCGTGAACTGTTTCTTGTGACATTTTTTGCTGTGCTTATGATGATAACATGTGGCATTGCACATCAGGCATGTGAGCACATTTGTGGAAATACACACACTGAAAAAACCCAAATCCATCCACTGAGGCTGGCACAGATATGCCCTAGTTATTTTTGTGGTTTGGTCAGCACATGTTTCTGATTTTTACCATCTAATAGCACTGCATGCATTTTGTAAACATGAAGAGAAAGAGCAAACATCACTATTTCAATTCCCATGCACTCAATTAGATGTTGTTTCATGGTCTTTCTACACCTAGGGAATAGTTTTTACATTAGCACAATGAATTTTAAAGTTATTCCTCTAGATAGCACCTTTCTGTTTGCTTCATCACCCTTGATGCCATGCATATAATGCAAACATTATACTGTGAAGTGATGTTAGGAGGTGGAACAGGAAAGATAAGTGTTAAATTTAGAAGTGCTGCTGTTGGTATAACTCCTATACTGACATCAAAGCTGAGCTGACAAAGGAAAAAATTTGAGTGACATTGTTTGCAACATAATGCAGAGGTACAGAACTCCAAGGAGGGACTGGGGGAACAGTGGTGATGACTTGATAGCTACTCAATAGCCCTATTAAACCAGGGAGCTACCATCTAAGAAAAGATTGTCTTGCAGGTTTTTTAACAAGATTTAGGTACCAATGAAATCAAGAATTAAGATTGTGTGGAACACTTCCTCT
>VWZI01019326.1:1390926-1452876 GCA_013396835.1 Psilopogon haemacephalus
TATCATAAATATATTGAAGCAAAAATGATAAGTATATGATTTAGAAGTGCTCTTAAATATTGTTCATTATATGTAATTATAAAAGCCTATTAAAAATACTTAAAATATTATTCATGCAAGATTTATTCCAAATGTTACAGACATTTGAATAATGCAATGAGATTTTCCCAAGCAATATTAGTTTCATCCAGTTTTCAATTTTATTTTTTTTTTGTAATTTCATTCTAACTTTTTCTTTCTTCACTTTTGTTCATGGAAGGCTGCTTAACAGTGCATTCATCTTACAATTGTTGCTGTCACTTCCATATCCTTTCCCTGAACCATAAAAAACTTACACCGTTATTTTTTAGTTAACTGTCCCATAGGCCCTTAGGGAGCCCTGTGTGACTGGTGAGCCTTTCAGAAATGCACTGTTTGTGAAATTTCCAGTATCCCATCCCTCCACTGGAAAACTGTCTTGCAATGTTGGAAAAGTGTTAGTTAGGATTAATGTGATCAAGACTTAAAAATGAATGCTGATGAAACTCATTGCTTCAAGTGCATGAAGACACACATGCAGTTAGTTTTAAATGACACTGTTAGTTTTATGGAAAGAGGCATCAAACAGCTGTGAATGACTGTGATTTACTGCATAGCATCTAGAGCCTGTGTTGACTCTTGTGCCCTTTGAGCATCACTTATACAGTCTTCATTCCTCCTTGGATAGGAGCTCTCATTTTGCTTCTCTCTACCTACCTCCCGATCCTCCAGGTAGTGCTATATCGTATGGTTGCATCTGTAACCCTGTAGGCAGGTGTTGCAATGGAGTTACAAGGCCTGGCTAGCTTTTCAGCTCATAGCTTCTGCTCCTGAAAGACAAAGGATTTTTTCTCTCTGCTTAACATCTTTTACTTTTTAAAGTAGCACTAAAGTAAGCACAGGCATAGTATCAGTTGTTTGTGCTATAATTTGGGCTGACTCAACAACACATGCGCTGAAGTGGGTGCTCTTGAGGTGCCATTTTGATAAGTAAAATCATAGAATCATTAAGGTTGGAAAAGACCTTTAAGATCATCAAATCCAACTGTGACCTAAGTACCATGACCAGTAAGCTATATCATGAAGCACCACACCTATAGCTTCTTGAACACCTCCAGGGATGGTGACTCCACCACCTCACCAGGCAGTTGGTTCCAGCACCTCTCTCAGTAAAGAAGTTATTCCTAATGTCCAATCTAAACCTCCACTAAAATCAATCATGCATACAGATCACATTGCTCAGAGAGAGAATTTAGCTCTTCTGAACTTTCAGTGTGGAACAGTTCAGGTTTCTGAAACAAATGAAGATGTATTTCAGAAATTATTTTAAACTCCTTGAAGCAAGGACAATATATGGTTAAGGATAAAAGGTTGGCTGGAGATAAAGAAATAACTGCCAGGCTTCTAGCTGTGTTTAAGTGTGATTTTTTTATTGCTTAGAAAAGCATGGAAGATACAAAAAACATATGTAGGGAAGTGTAATAAATTAATGTTATAGAAAAAAAACCCTGAAATTTTATGTTCTTGAATCTAAACCACCTTTTCCATTATCCATTTACAGCACAAGATAGGCTTCTTCTGATAGTATCTACTTTGAGATTAGATTAACTTTTTAATTAGGGAACATATAAAGGCCATTTAACAGGGATGCTTCAACTCATGAGCAGAAATTTAAGACAGGAAGATTATGTATAGCCTATTATTTACATCCTGATAGGATTGTGCCTCTTTCTGATGCTAAAAACAAGCTCTGTAGTTGTTTGCTGCTGCAGCGTAGTCTTTCACTTACAACAATGTGAAATGTCCCACTATTCCTTTCTCTCCTTCAAGTTAACTGTGGATAATGAAGGATGTATGAAGGTATAGATTGCAAAATAGATTAGGAAATACTTTTGGAAGGTGGTTAGGACTAAGATAAACTCTCTTGGTTTCCTTTCCATTACAAAGTGACTCTTTTGCCAGTGTGTAGATCTCCTTGAACACTCAAGTTCATTAGTTGCTGGTTGTGGCTATACCACTGTTTTCCACTGTCTACCCCAGCATGGTCGAGTGTGTTGTTGGAGCAAGTCTTGAGGAGAAGAGAGCTAATATAAAGAGAAATCACTCTCCATTTGTGCAAATAATTTGCAGTGGCAAGTTTGTAAAATTGAATAAAGTAGGAAAGCAGGATGATAGATTCTAGGAGATGGAATCACCAAGTGGAAAACAAAAAAGTTATTGCAGCAGATGAGCAGGTCAGTACAAAAGAGCTTGTGATATAGCAGTGCTCAATTGGGTGCAAATGAAAAAACACCCAGACAATCAGAAAACACAAAGACAAAAGCTGGCAGGGAAATAACTTCTGGAGCCCCATAATGTGTTGTTTGAGTTCACTGAGATGGGTAAAGACGCTCACCATATTTTCTGAAAAACAGGAATTTAAACATAGCACAGAAATATATTTTTTTAAATGAATGAGGTCATGTCAGCTTGCAGTTAATACAATTGGAAAGAATTTAATCATCCTGTGTTTCTACAGAACGTGTTTTACACTAATATATATGTTCATGAATGCTCTCATTGGTGTATCTCTCAAGGGTTTGTTAATAGAAGTGTTCATTTCTGTAGCTCTGTTATCTTCCTGGGTTTGGATGAGTGTACTAAAGATACACGTGAAGACAATGAAAAACAATTCTTCAGCCTTCAGGATGCAGAAGCCTTCAACGAATGGATGTGTGCACAGCCACATGTTGATATGCAGTGTGCTGGCCAGGAGATCTGTAAGATAGCCTTCACCCAGCTTTTATAATGCTCTGAAAGGTCCTGAAACTCAAAATCTTATGCTACCCGCAGAGACTTCCAGTGATCTCGGAGCGCTCTGGATCAGGCTGTAAATGATCCTGGCAGTGCCTATAGAATATAGGATTAATGCTAGCTGACAAAGCAACGTGTTTACTACTTTGAGCTGAGGTGCTGTTTCTGCCTGAGCAGTTTGAGAGCAGTGACAAACTTCTGGCTGCATGAATGCCTACCTGCAACTTGAGTTGTATGGTTGGAAAAACATTTGATGGTGACCTGCCTGTTAGCTGGTGATGAGATACCTGTGTTTGATTTATTGGATGCTGGCCAAACACTAAATGTGCAACTGTGTGTCCTGTTAATGCTGACTGACAAAACCAGGGGAGGAGTTCCCTCTGTGGCCTTCTATATGTAATCATTGTTATCTGACGAATGGACATAGGAATGGAAAGATGCATGTAGTTCAGTTGTTATTTTGATCTGGTGTGACAAACTGATTGTTTGTCTTTCCTGGGCACTTTGTTTTCTTAGTGTTGTGGGGTTGTCAAGAATTATCTCCTCCTGTAATATGCTTTGTGTGTGTTTCCACACAGAATACATAAGCATTCCTGTATGCAGTAGTAATTCTAAAACGGTTATTACCACCCAGTAAAGAGATCTTGTATTTATTGTGTGTATTTTTTTGGGAAAACGCTAGTTGAATGCTTGGTGGCAGTAAAAAGAGACAAATAGATTAGAGATTCTTAGCAAGGGAATGAAGAATGAAATAACCTCATTTTTCAAATGTGCTTTTGCATTTCACATTCTGTGTGCAGATCTGATGATCCTGCCTCTCAAAGGTCATGGTAAAACTGATAAAATCTAGAAGGACAAGAAGAATGGTTAAAGGTGTGGAGCTGCCTGTGAGGAGGGAGAAACAAAAGATTTGGGTTGCTGCATGAAAATAAATGGTAATAATATAAAAGTAGTATATAAAAACACAGATGCTACAGAATGATGAGTAGGGAATGAGAATTACCTGCATTAAAGGGTGTCCAAAAAAAAAAACCAACCCAAAAACCAAAACAAATGAGATAATTTGAAATTAACAAGGGAAGTGCTTTCCCATGGATAACACATTTAAATTGCAGAGCTCATTACCACACAGTATTAAGAAAGTCAAATTATGAAGGACTTAAAACTTTATCAAGAATAGCTCTTTTGTAAGAAACTTTAAAAGTAGATTGGAAGCCAGCTCTAACTCAAATTAATTCTGCTAAGCTGTTGGAACCACTGTCAGTATACAGATAGAAGGGTCCCACATTACCTGCTTTGCTTCATAGATCCATTCTGTCAGTATCAGCTCCTGAATATTTGCTTACAAGGGGCAGGGGAAGGGAAAAGTAAAGTAAATTTGGGCCAGGTGGCTCCTTAATCCATTTCAATACAGTAATTTCTTAGTGTTCACTGCCTGTGGCTCTTCTGTGGTGCAAGGCTTTTAGTCTTAAGTTGTCATAAGATCTAAAGTAATTGGTATTATTTCAATTTTGTACTTTAAAATGTAGTGTAAAAGTGGTGCCACTTAGACATCACTTTTTCAACTACTGTCCAATATGTACATCTTCGCTGTTTCAGACTAGAAGGGCAGAAGGTTTGCTATGGGATTTGTTGACATTTTTTGGTACCTTTGCTCAGAAACAGTTTTCAAAGTAATGGCAGGATATGTAAGGAACAGAAAAGTAACTGTCACCACAAAAAAAAAACAACAAAAACCTGGATTGTTTAAATTTTCTATCTAGTGATACCAACAAAGCAGCATTTGAGGCATAGGTACTGTAAAGACCATACTCTGCATTATAGCCAGATATTTTAAATATAATATCTAAGATTAGGTTTTTTAAGATCTCACTATTATTTCAAGAAAGTATCTCAGGACAGTGATTTTTCCTGTTTTAACCAAAAATCAATGTAATCAATTGTATTTCAATATTTGTTTTATGCTTAAGAAAAATGTGGAAAGTTGAGCAGAGGATGAATTTTATTATGCAGACAAGTGTGCTGAGTCTAAATGCTTTTCTGAATCATTGTGTAGGTTTTTAGAACCTGTATTTTTATGCCAGTTCTTCTGTAGTAATAAGAAAGAACTTTATATTCAAGTATTTAACATCATCTGAAGTGATCCAGATTGTTAAGACATAAAGAAGGGGGTGCTTTCATTAACCTTTTATTTTTCCTTCTCGCCTTCTGATTTAAAGTCTGGGACAAGTATTTTGATGATGCTATGTTTTGAATTGTAACCAAATATTTCAGTTATGGGATGCTGAGGAAGGAAGGTAGGCAGCAAGGATTTTTTCCCCCTTCCTTTCCTCTTAAAAAAGATATTTTCATCCATCATTTACCTGTGTAGGAAATAAAAAGGTAAATAAGGTTTGAAGTGTGACAACTCTTTCCTACCTCAAACACCATAATTTTCCTCAACGATTACAGGAGCATTTGAATTTCATATTTAGGATTCCAATTTTTGGAGTAGGAGCTTCTCTTGGCCACAAGAAGCTAAAGCAACCAGCAGTAGTTATTTATGTATACTCATAAAAACTAAGTGGTAAGAAAAAGTTGTAATTTACTGGAGAATATAGTATCTAGCTGTATTCTCTAAATTTGTTTTAAACTACAGGTCTGCCCTAAGCAAGGACTACAAAGTTTGTTGGTCCCATTGCTACTTGCTGTGTGTGCATGTCCTCCATGTCATAAATGAGATTAGCAGTGTTCTTTGCAGTTAGTTTAATTTGTCTGTAACTGAGAGTGCTGCTTCATGTGGCTGAGTGCACAGCACACAAATAGCCAATGAATCACTAAAGGTTACAGAAGAGCATTATGCAAGTCTGATGACTTCCAAATGTACGTGTACACGTATATACATATATGTATAAAATACACATATTAACATAAAATCCTGGGTTTATTCCAGTACAATGTCTTATTCCAGCTCAGACTGGTAGGCCTGTCTCAACTGCTGTAAGGTGAATTAGGTCTGAATTTCTTTTCTGTGTTCTCAGAATTTCTGACATGGAGAGGGCAGTATAGCAAAGATTATGCAGAGAAGTGTTTTGCCAGGAGTGAACGAATACTTTGGTGCAAGATATAATTGGTAGATTAAACAAAGTAAAATCAGCACTGCAAACTCTGAGTTTCTCCACTTCAAACGTAGCAACTCTTGATACTGTGGCAAGCCTCTATTTCCTTTTGTTACTCCTTTTGTATACTATCAGATAATAGCGTACATAAGCCCAGTGCTTTCTGTTGATGGTTATGGAGGCAATAAAATGAAAACTCTCATCTTGATTCTGCTGTTTTGTTCAGAAGAAGAAATTTTAATTTTTTGTTCTTCATCTTCTCAAAGTTCATTCTTAAAAGTGCAGATTAAGTAGTTAATGTTCTTCAGATTAAGTAGTTAATGTTGGGGTAAAAAAAGTAAAGCATCTGATGTTTATATCTCCACACATTTTACTGAACTACAACAAATACTCTGAATAGAAAATTTGGTACTGTCGTGATCCAAGTAAAATATGAACCATTCTCTAAGACCTGGAAAAGTTCATGATGGTATAATATATCATTCACCATGTTAAAAAGATTTCATGTCTTGAAATTGCCTTTTCATTTAAAGTGCCTTACAAAGGTAAAAGAAAGATTTTGTTCCTCACAGTAAGCAGTATGTGGTAATTTCTTACATCTTACCCATGAGAAGGAGCCCTCATTTCCAGTTTGAAGTGGTAAATTTGGTATGTGACATGCTTAAAGTGAGATTGGTTCTGGGGGGAATAACATCCTCTTCCATCTCAGCTGAAAAATGGGGTGAAAACCTTGTTGAAGTTACGTAGAGAATTGCAAAATATTTCTAAGTCAGTTTTAGTCCATGCCTTTAGCCCATGATTTCCAGAGCAAGGGTAACAGGAAACTAGATCTACTTCAATACTTAATCATTCCTTTTTTTGGTGGCATTGCCCCATGAAATTATGTGGGCCTCTAGGATGTATTCTGTGTCTTTGCTGAGTCTTGTATTCCATCATGTCTTGCAAGATTTGTTGGAGGGAACTAATGCAGTATAACTACTGCACTGACTGCGTCAGAAATATGTGAGAAATATGCCAGAACATCAGACCTCCTGTCCTACTTTGTGTTTGAGAGATGTGTGCCACTTAGGAGCTTGTTTTCACTACTCAGTACAGTGTATCACAGGAAAACCCAAGTGACTTCAGAATGACCTAGCTCACATAGAAGAAGCTGGTGCAGCTATAAGTTGCATGTAAAAGCCCTTTAACAGGCATTGGTTCTGCTTTTCATGTATTTCCGGAAATGACAGGATTAGGCATTACTAAATCTTTAAAACAGCAGAAGCAGCTTTATAAGCAGCTCACTATTCTTTGGAGTTTATTTGTGATCTTTTCAAGGAATTGGAATGAGATGCTCTGCTGCAATGCCACAAATGCTGTTTTGTCACAGTACTTCTGCTGTGATGCCTTTCAAATCTTATGACAGAGCTTTGCAACTTTTGCTGAAGCCACAACAGAATTTCCCAAAGTAATACCCAATTAAACACAAGGTTGTAAAACAACATGAACTTCACCAAAGGGAGAAGCATCAGCTCCAACATATAAATGTTTTTTTTTAAGGATGTTCAGGCAATCCTGTTAGAGGTCAGTGGGTTACTGTGTGGAAAAGTCATAGCCTGACAAATGTTTTAAGAAGCAGCTAACAGGAAATCTAAGCTGTTCTGCAGAAAGGGACAATGGAGGTCAGAAGCCATCAAAACTGGAGAGCTGTTTTTGAAAGTGTGTGAAATGTGGTTGATCAGCACCATATAAACCTAATGCTAAGATTTCCACAAGTTCTATACTATAAATAGTGTTTAATATTCTCATCTCTACTCTGGAACTGGCAAGAACAATTCTGTATGGGTGACATACATTGAGACTAGAGAAGGCAGTAACTTTAGCGACTCCTGACCAGAGTAGGGTATCATGATGTTGAGTGAAACTCTGTTGTGAGACTTGCTCAGTAGTGTTTACTAAATAAAAACAAACAAACAAACAAAATGCTTAATTGAACAGCTGAATTGCAGTTTATGAGAGAAAAAAAAAAAAAAAAGGATCCAAGCCTCAATGGAGTCAGTGTAAGCATGTTACAAATGTCATGTAAGATTGCTATGAATATCATGTTTTTACTCTTTCCTTTCTGGTGATCATGTTTTGTAAAGATATGTGACATAGGCTTAAGTGTTTAGAAGGCAGTGAAAGCTGAATAAAGATGCACAAAAAAACCCAAACAAACCAGAGGTTTTAAAAAAAAGGAAAAAAATATAATTCAAGGAGGGGTAATGATGAGGGAAAGAGAAAGGAGGTGGCATCTTGTTATTTTAAGTCCACAGGAAGCAGAATCAAGATTTAAAACCTGCAAGACTTTTCTGAACTCATGAAGTTAACATAGTGAATGCTTAGGATATTAGTAGTATATTGCATTTTTGATTTTAAAGGACTGAAGTGCATACAGATATTTAGAAAACAGGCAACTATATTTAATAGGATTAAGAAATTATAAGGAATTCAAACCTTCTTACTTCAGCACAGTGACTGTGGCAGTATTTGCTTTTGGGAGTTCAGTTTCACGTGTGTCTGCAAAATATGTTACAAGCTTTAATGAGACTTATAGTATTGGTGACATTATGGAAAAGATACTTATCTGTGCAGACCTAGCTAGCTTATACTATAGATGAAATATTTACCTTTAGTGAAGATGTTTACACAAGGAGTGGAAAACTGACCTGACAGAGGAACAATTTTGCTATCTTCATAAAACAAAAATTTTGCTTCAAAAGAAACTTCATCCACAACCAATCTTTCAATAAAACAATGACAACTGACAAAATGTGTAATATCATATTTTGTGGTGGAAGGTTGCAGATCCTGAACTGCAGGGGAAATACAAAGACAGTTATTTACATTAAAGAGAGTTTATAGGAATTCAGATTTCTGGTCATTTTCTTTTTATAATGTCTTGCACTTTTTTGCTTTCAGTAGCAAAAAAAAACAAAAAAAACTACATATGATTCTGCTGTACAGGGCCTGAAATGTTATGACAAGTATGGATTTCTCTTCATGATGTATTAGCCACTCAAACAGAATGCAATTGCATGCTTCATGTAACTACTCCAAGAAAACAAAAAGACAATAAATAAATAGAAATGACTACACAGGGGGAATTAGACATTACTGCCATTCACTTGTCTGGATAGCTGTGTGCAGAAATCAGAAATAAAGTTTTGCAGCTAAATCTTATTGACCTTGTAGGTAACAAAAGTTTAGTCTGTCTTGATTTATATAAGGGTCTTAAAGCACTGTGTTTATTGTGGCACTCACTGGACTCCAAACAAACATTGGCATTCTTGGTGAAGTAGAAAGCCTGTAGTTTCTGAACGACAGAATCTGGGAATTGTGTTTGAGAGATTCAGTCACCATTTTGGCTGGCACATACCCAAGATGCAGAAGGGAGCCAGGCAGTGCTTTATGCTGGACGCTTTGTGTAACTTACCCTTGAGATCTCAGACTCTTCATAGAGAACTGAAGCAAGAGGCTGCCAGCTGATGCTCACCCTCAACAGGCCAATCAGTTGCCAATTTTTTTTAGCTTGCAGACCCATGAGAAAAGTGACTGTCTTGTGGGCTGAAGTTGGCACATTGGCTGTATGAAGTGTCCGATGTGGGACAGGCTACTCAAACTGCAGCTGAGACCTGCAGGATCTCTGGGCTGCTCCATGGTGATGTCAAGCAGAGGGCTCAGATTGAGGCCTGCCATAGTCATGAAGTGGGGAGGGAGAGATGTAAAAACATGCTGGTGATAGGAAAGGGTTCGTGATTCTTCTGGCCTAGTGTGCTTGGCAAGTATTGTGAGACCTCATGATGGCCTCTGGCTGAGATGGTAAGAACCTGCATCATGGAAGGACAGTCAATCTGAACATAAGCCCACAAGGAATATGAAGTTCTTTGTGAGAAGTGCACCCATTCTGGGGTTTACAGCATAGATTAGTCTACTGTATAGGCATGTTAAAAATTGGCCTGTGAGGAATTTACCTCTTACTGCATCAGCAGATGCTGTATGTATATGTTAGATAGCAAAACACTGTACTGCACTTGTGAATTAGTGTTGTCCCAAACACACCCATGAGAAATCTTGTGAGTGAGTATGAGGGAAGCTTTTAGCTATGCTAGTTTGCTCTGGAAAGACCAAAAGTGTGTTGTGGATGTATCCATACGCAGTCATCACGACAAATCAACATCATGGCTGCACAAAGTCTTCTCCTTGAGGGCTTCACATAGAATGTGAACCACTGAACTACTGTTGCTCTTCTTCATTTGTGCTGCTCAGTGAGCTATGAGCATGGACAGGTACTAAAGCATTTCAGCTGTAGTCTAACTGTAATTGAATAAGAGTGCACTTCCAGCTGGTAAGGTATGCTTCAGCTGAGGCCTGGTGATTTTCAGTTCCAGAATCAAATTAAAATCACAGAATCATGGAATATTAGGGGGTTGAAAGGGACCTCAGAAAATCTTCCAGTCCAACCTCCCCTACAGATCACACAGGAATGCATTGAGGATGGTGTCAAAGTCCAGAGGCTAACATTATCTCTGTCCAGAGGAGCAATACCTGTTCTTATAGATTTCTGTGCTGTGAAATTAAGGTACAAGTGAGACCAGATATCACCACAAAGCTATTAATTAAGGGATAAAGTTGGACAAAACAGAGGGAAAGAGGCAGTGGGGGGAGGAGGGAGAGAGAGAGAGAGAGGGAGGGAACAAAGGAGAAATTTGGAGAGAGAAGGAGAAGTGCAGGGTTTATATTACCATCAGACGGAGACAGGGGGTGAGAGAGAGGTGTGCGTAGTCCAGGGCTATTCCGTAGCATTCTCAGGAGTCCTTCTAGAGTCATTACGGTGGAGTGGTTCTGCAGAAGGTTGTTCCTTGAGTTCTTCTCCTTGAGTTCTTCTGGCAGGCATTTCTCAGGTATTTTTTAATACAGTTTTTCCAGTCCCAGTCTTATCAATGTCCAGGTGCAGCTCCACAGGAATTCCTCCTGTGCATTGTCATGCTTTATCAGGGGTCTGGTGGCAGCACCAGGGAGGACCTCTGACACCTCCCTGTGCTGCTTACCTGTTTATATCCTGAATACACCTAGGTCTTTTTTCTTCGGGGTAGCTGATACTGGCCATGCATCTCCTGGATATCCATGCTAGGCAGAAATCCATGAAAGTCACAACAAACCACAGTATTTACATGCCAGAGTATCACCAAAGATGATGTATCTCTGGTAATTTGCGTCTCTTAAGCATTCAGCCGAGAATATTGTCTGAGACTGGGGGAAGGAAACAAGGCAATCCTTATCTTTGTTGATTCAAACAAGGGAGAGACTTTCAGACTCTCACAGATGGTTTTGAGTATCTCCAGAGAAGGAGAGTCCATAATTCTCCTGGGCAGCCTGTTCCAGTGTTCTGTCACCCTCAGTGTGGAAAAAAATACTCCTCATGTTTAGATGGACCTTCCTATGCTTCAACTTCTGCCGATTACCCCTTGTCCTGTCATTGGGCATGAGTAAGCTGAGCCTGGCTCCATCCTCTTAGCGCTCACTCTTTACATATTTATAAACATCAACAAGGTCAACTCTCAGTCTCCTTTTCTCCAAGCTAAAGAGACCCAGCTCCCTCAGTCTCTCCTCAAAATTGTTGTATTACATTTATGATTTCCTTTTGCAGCTATTTTGGTTGTAAAATAAATTAACAATAAAAAAGGTACTACCTGGAATCAAATTTCAAGATTAGATTTAAAATAAAAATGGTTTAATTTTTGTGTCTTGGGGTTTTGTGTGTGTGTGTTTGGGAGTGGAGGTGGTTTATTTGTTTGTTTGTTTTAAAAGTCCTGTGTTCTTCATATGAAACTCCCTGTGGTTAATCTTTTGGCTTTGTATAGTTTTTTATTTAAATGACCTCACCAAGGGTCAGTGGGCAAGAAACTTGACATTTCCAAATACTTATTCCTTTTGGATCATATTTTTCTTTCAAGCAGATTAGCACATTCGTGGGGCACACAGGCACCATTTAGTTGCTTATCTTGTATGGGGCTCTATGTGCATCCCAGGTGCCTGTTGTCACTAGAGTTTGTGTCTGTGTTGGCTCCATCCAGCCGGTTGGAGTCTGAGCATCTTGTTTCAAATGTGAAAAATGGTTATGTTCAGACAACGTGAAATACGTCTTCTAACTGATGCCAAACAAAGTTAATTGAGATTGCTGTATGTCTTTGTGTTATCTATTTCTGTATGTTCTAAAATCAGTCTATAAATTCAATGTTGCCTCTAGGAATAGCTCATCAATTGTCTGTCTGAATTATTATTCTAACATGTAAGTAAGTCTCCTTCATCCAGAGAGAATATTTTCAGAGAAAACATGGATATGATGCAAGTTACATGTGATTTTTCACTATCACAAGCAACTTTGGTCAGTTTTGAAATCTTCAGACTTGTTAAATGCAAAGTATTATTTTTTTCCTGAAAGCTTAATTTAGCTGCAACTAACTCACTGCTTTGCTGCCCACCTAAACATAAACAAATGACAAAAAATGTTGAAATGTTTTTGCCCCGAGTATGACCTAGTTGTCACTTTCAAGAGGGAGCTAATGATTGTGTAGTCTGCTGTATTAGAACGTGCCAAGTTCTTTTATCTGATTTGCAGTCTTTCTGTTTTGTAGTCTTTCTGATGGTTTAGCCACTATAGTTGATCATTGCTCACAAACTCCATTTTTCCCCCCCAGTTTTTATATTCAAAGAAGCTTTATTCCTAAGAATGTTGTGGTCACACAACCTCAAAAGTTGCAGTCAATCAGTCATTCAAGTGTATAGTTAGTTGAAAAAAACCCCAAAACTTGTGATAGGCACTCCATCCATTTAGAACCCCTTAAACAAGTGGCTCACAATATGGTCTCCTGCATGCAGAGAAGTTCCAAGGAGGTTGGAAAAATCTTAACTGAGAAAATAATATGTTGCATTACATCACATTGCACAGAAATATCTCTTAATTCTCTCCTTCTCTAGATATACTCCAAACCCACCTGGATGCATTCCGGCATGGTCTGGTATACATGATCCTACTCTGACATGAGGGTTGGACTTGGTTGATCTTTTGAGGTCTCTTCCAGCCCCTAACATTTTGTGATTCTGTGAAACTGGGACTTACTTGGAAGAGAAGAGAGAAAAAAAAAAAAATTCTTAGTTGCCCAGGTTCCTTGTCATGAGGTACATTTAAATGCACTTGAAAATCACTCTCCTGTTGTCAGGATCTGGTCATGCAACTGACTTTTAAGATCTTACTCTGCTTTGCTGTAACCATCAGGCCAAGGGGAAAAAGAAGCAACATGTCCTTACAGTGAATATTTGCCTTGGTCTCTGGATTGTCCATGCTGTATCTGCTGTGTGGCAGCCACTCTGCACTGTGAGAGAGTTGTGGGGAAGGAGCATCTTATATGTCTCCATTACACCTAGACATAATGTATAAAGCATACAAGAAGGAGCTCAATTTCTGCTCATATTTAAGCTTGCTTCAGGCTGGTGCTTCCATAAGAAGCATTGTGATTGAGAATATTTTATTATGCCTTGGTCTTGTACACCTAAGGAACTCTGTTATCTGTGGTTAAAAAAAAAAAAAATCAGTCATATAGAACTGAGAAATACTTGCCATTTTAAATGTGTGTGTGAATATATATATATATACATATGTACACACACACATATATATATATAAGTGTATATATGTATATATAATATATATAAATTCATATATATATGTTTGGAAAAGATCCTTGAGATTATCAGGTCCAATCATTTTCTCTACTCTACCAAGTTCACCATGAAACGTCTAGGGATGGTGATGACTCAACCACCTCTCTGGGCAGACTGTTCCAATGCTGAAATTATGTTCCTAATGTCTAGCCAAATCCTACCCTGGTACAGCTTGAGGCCATTCCCCCTCTTTCTGTGACTAATTATCTGTGAGAAGAGATCAGCACTTACCTCTCTATATTTTCCTTTCAGGTAGTTGTAGAGGATGGTAAGGTCTCCCCTCAGCTTCCCCTTTCTCAGACTAAACAGTCCCAGTTTCTTCAGCCACTCTTCATCAGACTCATTCTCTAGGCCTTTCACTAGATTAGTTGCTGTTTTTTCACCCACTCCAGCCCCTCAATGCCGAAACTGAACACAGTACTAAAGATGTGGCCTCATGAATACCAAGCACAGGGGGACAATCACTTTCCTACTCCTGGTCACACTATTGCTGACACAGGCCAGGATGCACTTGACTTTCTTTGCCACCTGCACACTTCTGGCTCATGTTCAGCTATTTGTTGATTAGAATCCTCAGGTCCCTTTCTGCTGCACAACTTTGTAGCCACACTTCCCCAAGCCTGTAGTGTTGCATGGGGTTGTTGTGGCCCAAGTGTAAGACCCGGCACTTGGTCTTGCATTTTCAGAATCTTCTCTATTTAGTTTCCAAGTCTCCATTTTCCTCTTCATTTTCTGGTGTTCTCTCCTCCTTTTCTCTGTGTCTTCTTTGTGAAGACTCTTTATGTTTCTCCTGCTGCCATCCTGCCCATGCGTGCCAGGGCCACTGGATAACCTCTGTTGCCACTGCTGTGTGCCCTTCCTGGCAACCCTTATGCTGCCCGTGGAATTTTATGCTATTAGATGTAAAAGGTCTGCCAGACAGATGGTCTCAAGCTATAGATATGGACTATATAATTTTTCTTTTCATGTAAAGATGGAGAAACTCTCTGTGAAAAAGCCCCTTGAGAAATCAGCTGACATATTTTGCAGGAGGTAGTTTTCCTGCTTGCACAAAACAGTTTCAGCCTCATGAGGGAATAAATTCCATCTGATTTCAAAGAGGTTTCTTATTCAGATGAATCAGGTCCAAAATGCAAATTGTTCCTTGTATTGTACACATATAAATACTGTAGAAAAAAGCTAAAGATCTCCATACAACTCACTTTAGGGTATATGAGAAGGCTGAATATGTGCTTTCTAAAGTGTGGTTTAGTATGACTGTGCCCTTGAACTGCTGAAGAACCTGTCTCTCTATCAAGGTTTTAAGAACTTTCTAAACCAAGACACTAGATAGACCTAGATAAAAACTCAATTGTCCTGGTCCACCTTTAAAATGTAATTTGGGAGAAGCTAAGTGGGTTGAGACAAAGGTTGAAAGGGACAGCAATAACAGAAGGCATTTAGGTAGGCTGGTAATGTGCTAGTCTAACTTTGTGATTCATGGTAAGAAGAGTCTGAAACTAACATTTTTGGTACCACAGAGAAAAAGAATTTTCTGAGTGCATAAACCAATGTAAACATACCTGATACAAGAAAAAAGGAAGGGGAAAAACAAAGCATAGTTCTTTCCTGCAGATGAGGGAGTTCTGTAGTGATTAATGTTTTACCTCCTGAGGAAAATGCCTCTGCTGTGCTATTAAGTTCGTATGAAAAATGTTGTGTGATGTGTGAATCATTTTATTTTGAACTTTCTTTCAGAACTGGCTTATTTATGATGTGTGGTTTCTTTCCAAAATTGTGAACTCTGTACAAAGAGACACAGCATCTGCAACTCCACTATAAAATAGATATTCTACTTCCCTTTTTTTCTGTGATTTTTGATACTTTTCTTGTGTCAATGCAAAGATCTACAGATACTTGTGATTGTGGAAGAACCTTGAAGCAAGGGTTGGTTGCTCCTTATGAAAAAATCCTAACAACCAAATTCAAACTAAGGCAGGAATCAAGTCCTTAGTGGAGACTCCAGTCAGCTGAGGACCAAAGGGTTCTTCACAAATTTGACTGTGTGAGAAAATTGTTAGAAAAGATTATAAAAACAAGATCTTTCATCACTTGTTTTATGGAAAGAGAAATAAAAGGTTACAGGTAGGAAAGGACTCTATGGTCCAGGTAAGAAAGGAAGGGGGTCGGACTGGAGACATTACATATACCTAGAAAACTCTAGGTTGATGTTTTCAGGAGACTGGAAATGGGATGTTAGTGTGTTTATAATATTTGTTGTGTTAGCAACTATTTCAAAAGCTATGGTATGTATTGTGACTGTTACATGTCCTTGAATGAAAAATTATGGCCTAGTGTAGTGCTCCTGAAGTGGGATTTTTGGATAAGGATTATTTTAAGTAAATTGGGAGAACTAATTGTGATCACTAAGTCTGCACAACAAGTCTAAAATGGTTGACTTCTTGAGAAAAATTACCTTCATGATATGTCTAGTGATCCAATGACAGAAGGCAATGCCTCACTTTGGAGAGATTTGGGAAAATTTAAAAGCCCACAATACCAGTTGTGTAGGCTATTAGAAGTCAGCCAAGGGGAAATTACCATCAGGCCTGGGTATTGACTCCCCCATGACTCCCCACCAGAAGCCAAGTTACTTTATGAAAACAATTCAGTGATTATGAGAAGGCAATAAAAAGTATAAAGAAGGTATGAGTTTATCTGATGTGTATAGTGTATGTTGGACTGTGGGTTTATAAAAATGGTATACAATAAGAGGAAAAAAATCAGCATGTGTATCATAATCATACAGTGATGATTAAAAACCCTTAGCCCCACAGGGAATGTAACACGCTTATTGTCAGTATGTCCCAGCTGTAAAGCTGACACTGCACTGGTGCCCTGTTGTAACTTGATTTTCAGCAGTTCTAGGATTTCAGTGCTGCTTTCACAGCAAATTCCCTAATGGCAAGGAGGTTGTAGCTGTTGTGGCTTTCTACCATGTGGCTTCTGAATTTTTTTACTTGGCTTATGATTTGAGCATGAGATGTAGTAGAAACCTTCAGGAAGAAACTGATTATTTATGAATAAACAAACAAAATTCCTCATTTATAGTGGTGCTTCTGATTAGAAATTCACTTATTAGAAAAATAATTTATTATTTTGTAGCTGGTAAAAAGAGAATTGGTACTTGAAATCAGGGTCATTCTCTGACCTGCTCTTTATGCTTTCGTGTTTAAGACACATCTTTTCTTAAACTGACGCCTCTGAGTGCTAGCTGCTTTGGTATTACCTCTGTCTTGTCATTTTAAGCATATTTCTTCCATCTGTGTTTAACTCTTCACAAGCAATGGTTACTGGTGTTACAATGCCCTGTGGAAACAGTTTCAGGAAGATGCAGTATTGCAATTCCTTACTGAGCGTTACATGTCCTGTCATGTATGATAACTCTTAGTTTTTGTTCCTTAGGATTGGTTCCTCTGACAATAGTGCACTAGTAGCTCTCTTGGTCTTCTGTAGGATTGATTCAAATCCTGCAATAGAGGAATAGGATCAACATTGTTTTGGTTTTAGTCTGTGACTAAGAAAGTTACCTGGAGGTCTTATATAATGACATTTTCTGAACGCAAAAGTAACAGCGTTAAGTTTTACCAACAAAATTGCTTAAATAGCACCAAGAAATGTATTTCTATGTAGATAATGTCATGGGGCTTAGTTATTCTCTTATCCACTCTGGCCATATGAAGGAGTGTGTGGCCCTTGTGTGCTGAATAAAGGTGCAATAAAAGGAGAGGAATGGGGACCTTCAGAAAGTCTGTGTTGCTGTTTGATGGGAACATAAAAACAACAACAAAAAAATAGCAAAGAGAGAGGCACCACTGAATGATTCTCTATTTGCCTTTTGGTGTGGCTTTTCTTTGAATTTTTCCATCTTCACAGTAGATGTAGATGAAAAGGCTAACTCTATCAAACCTACACACCACTCCAGGTAAATTTTGTATAAAAGGAGATTTAAGAAATATTCTACATCTATACAAGTATGAGATAAACCTGGTTATCTGCAGTGTAATAACTGTTTATATCCAGAGATGGAAATGGTTAAAAATCTGAAAACTAAACAACCAAACCACCTCATCCAACCCATGCAGTAAAAAATAGAAACAAATTTCAAAATGTCGAGCCTCATTTATGCATCAAAAGAAGAAGTCTGATATTTTTTTGTTTTACCCAGCTTCTTGGTATGAGGTGCATAAATGTTGAAACTTTTAAAAAATCTGTGCTAAGGTTCAGAGTGGAAACTATTATGTGTTAATCATGTTCAAACAACTGCCAAATTTTGTGTATTCAGACAAGAACTTGCAAAATTTTGTGGGGTGTGATGTTTTTCCCTGATTTGATTCATGCAAAGCCGAAGAGGAAAGAGAAATTCAGATACTCCAATAATTTAGAATAGCTTTATTGGGTGTTTTAAAAGTTTAAAAATTTATGCATGGTGTCTGCAGCAATGGCTTACAGGAAAGCAGGAGAATGCACATTTGCAAAGTGGGTTTTATGTACTGATGGTGAGTGAGGACAGGATCTTTTTCTTAGAACTGAGTAAAAATATTTTTTGGCATTCATTATGTGTTTCATTGATGAAGAAGAAAGAAAGTGTTCTTTTAAAAGTTGATTCTAGAAAATGAAACAGCAGCTTTAGTCTGTTGCTAGGCTTGAGAGATTTGCATAATCCTTGAATGCAATTGTAAGCATGTGATACATTGCAGAGATCTTTCAATAGATTAACCCCTAAAACTTGTCAATAAAACAGGCTGTAAATATGTATTGAGTCACAGCTAGCTTCACAAACACTGCAAGTCCTTCAGCAGTTGGTGTAAATAAATAAATGTTGTTTGGATAAGTTGGCTCATTCACTATGGGCATGCTTCCCCAACTAAGTGAATTTGATTTCTAGTGTTTCAGCTGCCTTGCGTGATATTGCTGTCCTCTTTGCTGGTAGAAGTAACAGCTATGGGATGGGAAAATTCATAGACAGGAGGATAAGGGTAAGTTTTAGGGTTGTGTGCTTTTTTGAGGTGGACACCGGAGTATGGAAATTGCTGTCTATGGCAACAGTAACTTTAATGAATTTACTTTGAGCCTTGTAACATTTAGTTTCTCATAAAGCAAGTAGCCTTGACTGTATTCTGTATATCCCAGAGGCTCCCTTCTAGGTCTACTGTTTACAGTTTTGGTTAGAAGATGCAAAATGTTGCTCTGGAGTGATGCTTGCAGCTTGTTGTCTTCAAGCAGACATTTTGCTAATGCACAATGGCAGATTCGCTATGGAGAAGAGATCTTATTTTGGTTTGCTTAAAATTTCTAAGCAAGTAGTAGTGTGTGGAGAGTGGCACGTGCTCCTGATGTGCTGGAGAAACAACAAAAGACAGAGTTCTTTTGTAGTTAGTTCAAAATCAATGTCATGAGGTTTAGACTGATGTTCAGCTCTCCTGCATTCAGTATAAGCCATGATACAAAGGAAAACCACTTGGTGGGGTGGGGGAGCCCTTCCCCCAGACTGAAGTTTCTGTTGGCACTATTCATTTATATGTATCGTTCCTGATTAGACAGGCAAGCAGGGCTAACATGTTTCTTGCTTGTTGATGCTGCTCAGAATCCAAATGCATTTCTTAGTACTAAAATACTAGGAGGTTTTATCAGCTTGTCTAGAACTGCAACGTTTGACTGCTTTTTTGTAAAAGGCAGGAGAGTGTTTTCCTTTTGTGCATGCCGGAACTAAGCCTGAGCCTTGCTGACACTAAAATAATACTCAGCATGTACATGGAAAACAGACCCAAAGGAGGTAGCAAAGTCAAGCATCCCTGCAGAAAGCTAATGAAGGTGTGAAAAACACTTCCATATAATGATTTGTAATGAAAGGCAGGTGGAAGAAGCAGAGGGTGAGAAAGTGCAGTTTATTCTCTGTTGAAGGGTAAAAGAAAAAAAAAATGTAGAACTTGTTAGGAACAGAAATAAAAAATGCAGTATTCAGAAAATTGGTTATTTATGTTCCTTGAATAATTTAGATAGTTTGCAATTAATTCTCCCTCAGAACTAGTGTTGGGGTGCGGGGGGGAGAAGAGAGAGAGAGAAAAAGTCACGGCTGATTCAGTTCCACTTAATGCCTTGCAAAAGTATTGATGCGATTGTGATTAATGTGTAGCTGTGTAAAACCATACTCTATTCAAAATTACCAGAGATGCTTATTCACATTTTAACACGTCTTGGCAATCTATGATTTTGGGAGAAGACCATTATTAATGGAACTAAGTGTGGCTGAGAAAGCAGATGTACAGTTATTCTAGAGAATTTTTGTACTGGTAAGGTGCTATTTAGCTGCTTTAAGGATGTTTTCATTGTTAGTTCAGAAAAACTAGAAAATGTGCACGTTCTATGATGTTCTGCATCCTTAACCAATCACATTGCTAAGTTGTTGTCTATTTTTCTTTTTAAAATGATTACTTTAAAACACATATATTGATCAGTCTTTCCTGGTTCTGTCTTACAGATCCACCCAACTGCAAAACCAGTAGCAAAACTCATCTGTGAAGCACTTTGTTGGCTATAATGCTGTTTCTGCTTTTTACTTTTTCTTTGGAGGAGCTAGAGAGCAGTATCAGATCTTTCTTTTATAAAAACAAGGCCATCTCTTATCTGGCACTAGTGCTTTCAATTAATGCACTTTTATCAGTGGAGTGTGCCTTGTACCAATTTCATGGTGATAGCTTTTCCACGCAATATGTAGTGTGTTCAATGAAGATTAACCCAAAAACCTCACTTGGAAAATAACTGGTTTGTTTGTTGACCACTTGATGGCATCCCTCGGTTGTGGAGCGCTTAACCACTTTGCCAGTAGAGCTGTTTTATTTGTGTGCTTGGTACGAGAGGATGTTATGTTCTGTTTTAGACTGTTAAAGACTCAAGAGAGATACTAATATACTTCCCTGAATGAAATAAAAGCCACAGCTCTGCTTTTGTTATCTTCTTCTTTGTAGTGTGTTTCTTACTATTTTGAAATAATTATTTTATCTGCATAGACACCAACAGACCAGTGGTCAACGTTGTTTCTTGTCCTGCTCCTGGTTAGCTTTTTAAGGATGGTTTAGTGGGTTGATACAAACACAAAGGATGTTGTCATTCACTGAAATGTCTTCTTAGTTTGCTTTGCTTCTAGGGAAGTGACTGTAAAACTCCAATTGATGTAGTCAATACACATGCTAGGGAAAAGATTTATGCAATTTTGTGTGTTAACTACAGCTCCTATAAAATAAAAGCCCTTTGCAGTCTTCACACCAAAACTAGGTGATCTATGTATGCACAAGCCAACAAGGAGAGTTCACTGGAAATGCTGAACCCCACAGGAAATGAGAGAAACAAGACACTGTGTATTATTTAGATGTAAAGACAATTCTGATAATGTCAGGGGAGTTTTGAGAATTTATAGGAGCTGAGAAACAACCCACAAGAAATCAGGTAGTAAAACATATAGTTGAAAGCAACCTGAAGATCTAAATCCTGCTTCTTCTACACAGCCAGTGCCAATGACCAGTAATGAAGTGCTCCAAGCAATGACTCAGAGGAGATGTTTCTGACCCCAGAAGAGGTAAATGGGAACTGTGGAGAAGCAGAACAAGGAAGGAATTATCACCAGTATGCCTCTGTTCTGTGAGAAATAGCCAGTATATTTCTGGAGGGAAAAGCCAAATATTTAAATTCCTCCTATTCCCTCTCCTTGTTCAGCTCATGGTTCTTGAATGCTGGGGAAAAAAAAAAAGAAAAAAAAAAAAAGCCCAAGAATTGTGGGTGAGATTTTCTTTTTTTTTGGTAAATATTTAAAAATCCTTTTTGTTTCCTTAGCTTTTGAGGTACTTTTAGAATGTCTTTTGTGAGAGATATACTAATATACAGGTACAGATACACTTAAATATGCACATTAGTGTGTATTCATATTGGTTTTCTTGTATGTATGTATTTGTTGTCTGGCATCTTTTCACCATGATAGTTGGTATCCTACAACCCATAAGCAATTATGCACATTTAATTCTTGGATCTTAAAGTGTTTTGAGCTGGCCTGATGAGAATTCCCATGCAGAGCTCACAGTGATAGGTGTTATTATTTCTATTTCTGGTGTACTGTGTCCAGTTCTGGTATCCCCATCATAAGAAGGATACAAATCTGCTGGAGCAAATCCATAGGAGGGCCATAAAGATTATCAAGGGCCAGAATGTCTCTGCTATAAGGATAGGCTGAGAGAGCTGGTGGTATTCAGCCTAAAGAAGAGAGGACTTTGGGGGCCTTAAAGCTGCCTTCCAATACCTAAAGGGATCCTACAGGAAGGCTGGAGAGAGACTTTTCCTAAGGGTGTCTAGGGACAGGATAAGGGTGATTGATTTGAAGTGGAGAGAGAGTAGTTTTAGACTGGATATTAGAACAAAGTTATTCAGTATGAGGGTGGTGAAACTCTGGAATAGACTGCCTGGTAAGATTGTGGATACTTTGGGGGTTTTCAAGGCCAGGTTGGATGAGGCCTTGAGCAGCTGAGTGTAGTTGAGAGGTGTCCCTGCCCATGGCAGGGAGCTTGGAGCAGATGGTCTCTAAGGTCCCTTCCAACCTAAGTGATTCTATCATTCCATTGCTGGCAAATGCTGTTTCCTCCATGTTTGTACTGAAAGGTAGAACTTGGGTCTGACAAAGGTCACCAATGAGTTTCTCTAATTTTCATAGAGTAAGTGGTAGTCAGTGTCTTTTTATCAGTGTCTATTCCATAGATGCTAATGGTTCTCCTACAGTTTTTAGCTTTAGCATTGTAAATCTGTGAATTTTAGGGGACCCTGCCCCAGGATTTATTTCTGTTTAAATGAAAGGGAGGAAATACTTATTTTTCTCAAATGTTATATCCCAGAACAAATACATATCTAAGTTGGAGTAGTTAGAGTGTTTCGGGTGATTTGATTTATGTATCAAGCTGCAGTGGACTAATTGCAAATTTCCTTTCTTATTTTGAGATTAATTTTGTTCTGATTGAAGCTCTGTGTAATGGAGTAAGAAGTACTCACCTTCAGTTCATCTATGGTGATATGGCAATAAACATGCTACATAAAATATTTTTGCTTTCTGCATTTTCAATCTTTTCTCTATATTAATAGTTACTCTGTGACAGGTCACTATAATCTTGTGTAGATTTTTGACAGTAAAACTCATAGCTATTTGAAGAAACATATTGTAAATACAGAACATAAAAATAAGCAAAAGCTTACAGAACTGGAACTGGGAGAAGTATAATTATTGGTGAGTACCCAAAGCAAGGACAACTGTGTAGCACAGCATTATGTGCCAATGATGGAAATTCATTATGAATTGCCTTTTTCAGTTTATAAAAGAAGCTGAGGAGTAAGCAAACTTCATGAAATGTAAAGTAAGGAAAAAAATATTCTTCAGGAAATCCCATTTACTGGAGTATTAGGCTGTATGAGTGCTTAGATGACTAATTTTGAAGTTATCCTTAATTCAACAACAGTAGGAGTGAATCTTTATATAGATCAGTATTTTTAATAGAAGTGTTTTCAGTGACACTAAAAAAATCATTCTATAATTTTGTCTGCCTGATGGATTAGTTTTGCACAAGACATTTAAAAGCGTTTTGAGACCTAAACAGGATTAAAATGCAGATAACTAGTAGTATTTTGTTGTCTTTCTTTGTGACTTATTTATCTGGCAGTTTATGCCCTAGCTTCACAAAATTTTCTCAGGTACTATGGCTGAAACATTTGTCTTTTGTTTAGATACATGTGAATGTGCAATTCTCTGCTTCACATTTTTATTTTGCCTGATAGAATTGTATTGTTCTTTGGATTTTGAAATGTTTCACCAGCTACAGTCTTTTTTTCCTCATGATTGTCATCCTTTCTATCTTATCTTAGTGCTCAGGACAAACTTCCCAGAAGGACTTTTTTCCATTTAATCTTAGGATACCACTATGGATGTGTTTTTCACAGACTGTACATCTTGTTTAAAGACAGAGTTTATCAGCTTTCTGAACTGATACCTTTATCTCCTATTCGCTGTTCTAGTGTTTCTCCCAAAACGTTTGTTTATATCAGTTTATATATAGATTGGCTAATGAACCAAATTTCTGAAGAATTTCTGTACATGTGACTAATACAGTAACTGTGTGTTTATTTGTATATAGCATGTGATATTCTGCATCTGCTTTCTCAGTCATTTGGTAGATTTACTAGCTGTGAGTTAGCCAGGATAAATTACAGGCCTTGATTAATCTAAAAGAATATAAGAGTTAAGGTTCCTGAATTTTTATTTTTTTTTTAACCAGAATTTGCTTTGTTCTCTGGAATTTAATGTTTTAATGATAAAATGACTTTTTTTCTTTTGCTCTACTAGTCTTCAAAGATAACATAAAAAAAAAAAATAGTTTCCTGCCACATCGACTGAGACATTAGTTTTAAGGCAAACATGAAGGCCCTCATGTTATCTCAGCAGGATAGGAACTTTGAAGCCTAGTCACAAAAAAATAACTGCCAACTTTGCTCACAGTATGAACCAAAAATATGCAGTGTGGGTCGATTGCCATACCTGAAGTTCTTTATGTTAATTTGAAAACCTTTCCAAGCAAAAAGGCAGTGACCTGTTATTTTCAAACAGTGATATTTTTAAATGCAGCTGATTGGTAGTTAGGATGATTCTCCATTTACAGTATAGAGGTCCTAAGGGCTAGTCAAACTGAAAAAGAAGAAAACATTTCAGGTAAAAATAAAATCTGTTTGGAGAGGATTTATCAAATATGATCAAATGGTGTCCAAAGTGGATAGGACCAGTTACAGTGATACACAGAACTGACAGATGGAAAGACATTGAAGTTTGAAGAGGCCATGTAGATTCTAGTAGGTTGATATTGTTAGATCTGAAATTAGTGGCAGCTGGTCCATCGACAATTGTGGAAACAAAGGAGCAAGGTTGTACCCTTTTCTGAAAAACAGGAAACCACTGAAAGGGAGATTGAAATATGGTGATGTTGTCATGTTGCCAGGAACAAGATAATTTTTCTTGCAGTATTTTGATTCTCTGCAGTTTGGAAAGACAGGGATTTAATTACAGAGATCTGAGCTAAGGCTCTTAATGCAAATATCCCTATGAGGATGGTACCAAATCAGGACTTTACCATCTGCACGTGCCTTCAGAAATAGGATGGAATACATAAGGCAATGGTAGAAAACCAAGACTTTCAACATGATTGTAGCAAAGCAGAATTCTTGCATCACCTCGTGTACGATAAGGAATCCCACTGATTTAGAATGTCATATGGATAAGGTGTAGCCTGAAAAAGAATAGCTGCTCTTCCTGGTTTAAGTGCAGTCTTAATGGACTAGGACCAGAGTTAGAGATGTGAGTCACAGAATGGGAGTAAAGTTTCGTATGTATTACTCTGATGTAAGAGTCAAGTTAGACAAATGGATGTTGAAAGATGCTCAAAGTATATTAACTTCTGCCAGCATCTTAACAGAGATGACATGGAGAAGCTAAATGGTAAAATACAAGGCAATAGATTGAGAAGAGATCAGGCACAGTGTCTTGTGAAACTCTGTAAAGTAAATAACAGTTCAAGATGTAAAATGTCAAACAAGTGTGGAAAGGGGAGTTTCTGGAAACAGCCTTTAAAAGTGTAAGCTAGGAAAAGTATGTCACTGAAACCCAAAACCTGGATAAATCGATATTTCAGGAAATTTGAATGACTTCAAGGAAGACCAAATATAAGCTTGAGAGATGTTCTGTTGATGGTGGCCAAAATTAATGAACAACTACCATGACATAATTTAACCTGCTCAAATACATTAGTGCAGATTTCTTCTTTAGGTTTGGTGATACTCATGCTTTCATTTAGCAATGAAGTCTGGAAGCAGGATTGCTAGAACATAGACAAGTACTTAAAAGACATTATTTCTTTAAATTTATTTATGTAAATACATCTATAAGATAACTATGAAAGCATCTTATTTATATCAATATATAATTGTTAAAATTGCAATTGTAGTAATTAAAGTTCACTAAAGACGTCAAGGCATTTTGATTCCTGTTTGCCTTATGTTAATAGATTGACCTGAACCAAGACACTTCAAATCTCTGTATTTCAGCTTTCAGAAAATCAAGATGGGGGTTATGAAATTCATGTGCCATACAGAATTAGTGATTTATGTAGTCATACAGTCAGGGATGCTTGATTGTTGCTGAAAATCCATAGGTAGTATGAAGCAAACCAGAAAATAGTAGACGTATTTTCTTAAGACAAAGTTTTGCATTGACAAAAAAAGGCATGAGAGGAGAAATTATAAAAATATTGCCACCAGAGTTTTCTTCTGGAACTGTGTTATCTTTTAATATTCTCTTGCAAAAGAGATGCCTTAAGAGTTAATGAGTTTTTCAATGAATTGTAATCTGCTATGTAGTTGTTCCCCATTGTGTCACTCAGATGTAAAAAAATACTTACTTATGTGTTAACAGCTTATTCTCACCCTTCAGTGTCATAAGTGCATAGAGGTTGAACCTCTTGGAATCCATTGGTTTTTTTTTACATAATGAAAGACTTCTGTTAGAAATATGACACGTTCTGTAATTTGACTAAGGAAAGCAATTCAGAAGATATTGAACCTTTTTTCTTTAGTACTTGTTTTTTATTGCCTGCTATGCTATCTCAAACAGAAAGGCAAGTGGAGATAGCATTTGCTGTGTAGTATATGCTTTCAGGCAGAACACAATCAACTGGTAAAATATCAGAATGTAGAAGTGTATTGACTAATTCTTCATTTTAATCCACTGACAGAAGCTACAAAACACTGGGAAAATGCCTCAACCACAACAGTCTTTGCTGAACTATTTCAGCTGTGTTTGGTGAGAGATAAGGGTCCTGTTTTCTGTGGTCTGTTATATCTCTGGTCTTTTTGATGCTAATATTGAGCAGCTTTTGATTAGTTTAAAACACTGAATGAAGTTATCTCTTGTTATACAATTTGTGATCAGCTCTGTACCACAAATAAGTCTCTCTGAATGTAGCTTCCCATTAGAAACAGCTTTCTTTTTTCTCTCTTATCTGCTCTGTAAGTAAATGGTTCCTTCTGCAGACCCATGTGGTTTGCTTCCTTTGCCCTCAGTGACAGAAAAGCTCACTAGCTGGTGATCTCTGCAGGGGTTTATAGCTCAGCTCTGCTGTTCTCTCTCTCTGTTCCCACTTCTCTGTTCCCTCCCCTACTGTGACTAAATAAATTACCTGTATGACATGTTCGGTTTCCTTTGGCAAAAAGCCTGGGAAATCAAATCTGTTCCCAAACCTGGGTCTCCCATTTGGCAAATGTAATGCCTCCCTGCTGTTAAATCAGGTCATCTCTCAGGAAAAACAAAGAACAATTTCATATAGCTATAATCAACACCGAGTAAATTTAGATAATGAAGCTGACATATGTTTATTGAAAAGGAATATTATTGTATCAAGGAAATAATTGTAAAAAGCACTTCGCCTTTCTCTATCACATTTCAGGTTATGTGTTTCTGTCTGGTCTAAGAAGACATTTGGTTAACATCAGAAAAAGTTTTATTTGTTTAATTACTGTGGCTTTATGTAATTAATTTATAATTAACTGTTAATTACTATTATTTATTTGTGAGTGACCTTTTGGCCTATTTTGAAATGTTTAGAGGAGGAAAAATAAATAATTTTATTATGATGTGTTCATTTTTTTACCTTTCCACTCAGTGCAGGTACCCTGATGATGAGAGGCAGCAGGTCAGTGAAAGGCAGGGCCAGTAGGTCTCTTGTGTACGTCTGGCAGCCCCACAGCATGTGTCCTGCATGAGCAGGTTGAGTTGTCACGTGTGAGGCTGTCACCTTCTGCAGGGGCAGAGGGAAGCACCAGCAAGTTCAGTCTCCCCCCACCAACTGTAAGCTGAATTGCCTGCTTAGTTGCTCATCCTGGAGGGGTTTTGAATGACACCCCAGAGGCTCTTTTCTTTATCCACTGCTAGCAAGCTCCTGCAGACTGCAAGAGGACTCTGGAGCATCTCCAGTCATCTCCTGTCTGGTTTTATTATGCTGGGTCTCTGTCCTTGTGAAGCCAAAGTAGCTGGTTTCCTTTGGGCAGGTTGTGCTTATGCTGGTGGTTGCCTTGGGATGGAAACAGCTGGTGAGACCCTAAGCTGGTCCCTAGCACTCTCCAAAGAAAGAGAGGAGTAGGAAGTGCTAAGTGCCCTTGAGGAACCCTCAGGGCCAGTGTGACACTGATATACAAGCCCTTCGAGTTGAGTTCCCAGGGGTCAACAGTGCTGCTGATCATTCAAGAGGTTTAGTGAAAATGGATGTGAACAGCTGCTGTAGAGTTTTACCACCACTGCTGACTAAATAGCTGCTGAGTTATAGCTGGGGATGTTGTCTGGAAACATTTTCCAACCCCAGCTAAGTGTCAGGTTGTATTCCTGGGAAGAGAAAGCTGTGTGAGAGGTTGCAATCTGTCCTGAGCAGCATAGCAAGGCTGCCCAGAGCCGTGCCCAGGGCTGCCCAACATGCATGGTCTATGTGTCAAACTCATCTAACACTTCATTCGCAAGAGCAGATGGGCTCAAATGTATTTGCTGTGTTTTTAAATGGTATGTGCTTTTCCAGGGCTTTTGAAAGATAGCTACAATGTTATTAATAATTGTTTAATCATTCATGAATTGCCTTTGTTCTAACAAGTGCCTTTGTTGTTTGTTGTTCTGAGATATGCAGTGAATGATTTTTTCATCAGTTCAAAAAAAATCCTTCAAAACTCTGCTGCATAAGACTAATCCTTGAAACTGAAATTGCTCTTTATTGTCTGAAGTCTCATCCAATGTGCATAACAAATATTAAAAGGTGAAAGCAGTCAAGTGGGTTTTAGAAGACAGGAGTTCAGTTCCTCCTTCTACCAGGAATGACCTGAAACAAGGGCTGTAATCTCCATCTGCATCAGCTTCTGTCTGAAGAAATAACAGTAGTAATGTTATCTGTCCTTAGCTTTGCCTTATCAGTACAGATTTCAGATACTGTCTCCTGCTGTATAGGTACAGGACCTAAGTCTGAAAGGCTTCAGCTGATGCTGTAATAGAATTCATTTCAGCCCTGTGTTAATGGCAAGGCTGAATCCTCTCTTGTTCCCTTCTTAACATCTAGGCTGGACAAAGGGATTGTTGAGCTTGTTTTAACCCTACTTTATTTCTTTTCTTCTCCAGCCTGTGACCTGATGACCCTGGGGATCTTAGCCTTAGTGACGTCCACTGGTTGTGCCTCAGCCAATGCTCTGCAGTCCCTGACGGATGCCATGCACATCCCACATCTTTTTGTACAGCGCAACACGGGGGGCTCCCCACGCACAGCCTGCCACCTAAACCCCAGCTTGGAGGAAGAGGAGTACACTCTGGCTGCCCGACCACCCGTCCGCCTCAATGATGTTATGCTGAAACTGGTCACAGAGCTGCGGTGGCAGAAGTTCATAGTATTTTATGACAGTGATTATGGTAAGTGAAGTGGAGAATTTCAGACACTATTGCATTCATTCCTTTCTAACTGGGAGAGGAACCTATAATAGGAGGGGTGGAATAGAACTTGCTGGTTTCTTCATTGACAAAGGGAAAAATATTTTCAGTGGATGCTGGTCTTTGGTTTGGAAAGGTTGCTGTGAAAACTAGTTCTCAGACAAGCAGCAAAGTTGCTTAGCAACACCTACTAAGGCAGGCAAAGTTTGAATCATCTCACACTTTTTCAGTAAAATATTAATAAAGTGTTGACATTGATTGGCAGGGGTCACATAGCTGTGCAAGGAAGTTCAACCTGGCCTCTTTCCATTCCCAGAAAACAATTTCTATCAAAGCTAAGTACTGTTCTCTTTAAAAATTAATTTTCACAATAAGTGTTACACTTTCTTTGTGTCACATGCTTCTTCACTCTATTCTCCATTTGGACTAAATTTTACAGTGGTATACTTCCTGGCATAAAACCAAAAGGTAGAATGAACATTTTCACAACGTTGGACGCATTTTCTTCAGCAAAACTTTTACTTTGGGCTGGAACTTGATGAAAAAGAGATTGTGCACAGGCAAATTTAGTACTTCATGGGTGTAAAGAATTACTGAAAAAATAAATCTCTTATTGTGCCAAGCTTTTAGTGAAAATAAAATGTGTAAATTTTGGTTTTGTTCTTCCCCCTCTCCCCACTGAACTTATAAGAGGTGTTCCAGATGTTTAACTGGCAGTATTTCCAGCATTCTCATCTTAGCATATAGGAATGTTAATGGATATAGGATTTGTAATGGGAAAAATAAATTTTCCATGGTATGTTTTAAAACCCTACGAACAATTCTGGTTTAAAATGTGACATGGAA
Organism: Psilopogon haemacephalus; assembly: GCA_013396835.1. Lineage (NCBI taxonomy): Eukaryota > Metazoa > Chordata > Aves > Piciformes > Megalaimidae > Psilopogon > Psilopogon haemacephalus. The sequence continues at coordinate 1,420,990 of VWZI01019326.1, forward strand.
GCTTTTGGTATCATAACTTACTATGAACAGAGTACAAAAAAAGGAAATTGAGGTTAAATTGCAGCCGAAAATAAAATCTTATGTATATCTGGGCATATAGTTTAGATTTTATATGTAGTCTGCCACAACTGTGAAGTAGATTTTTGTTTGCATTCTCCTTATATAACAACAGATTTTTCAGTGGTGGATCTTTGGTTTTGATTATTGTCTACTCCTGTCTTTTTTTAAACATTAGAAGAACAAACCCAAAAAGGCTGCACAAAGGGTCCTGAGTTGAGAAGATTTCTGAATGTCTTGGGTTCAGCTTTCTGTTCTTGATTGTTAGAGACATTGCCACTTGTTTCTTCAACAGCCAGATTAAGGATGGTGAACGTACTTGTTTCCCAATGTAAATGGGAAATCAATTGAGGCCGTAACATCCTTATAATTATGCAGAAATATTTTAAATAGGAGAAGGCTGCCTTGATACTTGTAATCTGTAGATTTAAAGCTCTAGTAGCTCATGAAATAAACTTCTGTGTAATTAGTATGTTATTGAACACATTCTCAGTGAATGCTTTGAAAGCAAAAATCTCAGGATTTGTGGTAGGTGTTTTGCTGGCCTTCTGGTAGTGATGAGAGTTGGTATGTAGCAGAGGCTTGGGCTTTGAAAGTTAATTTATTTCTAGCAAGAAAGAACTAAAAATTTCTAGCATTTCAAGAACTAAAAATAATCCTTAAAAGAATGTCTTGGAAACATTGTTTTATAGTTACCACTGTTTCTCGCCTGCTTATTTTAAAATTGCTTGAATTGGGGATCTTTCAGCCCCTATGAACCCTGGCCCTGATAGCACCCCAGATGCAAACTGCTGTCACCTGTTTTCCCTGGTAGCAATCCTGATTGCCAGTCTATGGTATCATTTATTCCAGTAGTACACCTGTGTTTTTTTTCCTTTCTCTGCAATGGCTTAACATCTCAGTATTAAGTCCTTAATTTACGTACTCTGTATAACCAGTTATGATCAAATTTATCTTTTCCATTTATCACAGACTAATCTTCAGTCTCTACCAGTATGGCAGACACTAAAAAGGGATAGGAAATTTCCATGGGTGTTTTGCAACTTTCAGTGACAAGGATGTTGTGTACTGCAGCTGCCCATGCACTGTTTCCTCTCCTCTTCCTCTGGAATGTGATGACCATCTTGTATTACTTCCACAAGAAGGACTTCCATTCCAAAAGCCAGCCAGGGAATGGATAACCTAGTTTCCATACTAAACTCAAGTATAGTAGACTGGCTTCCAGAGCAAGCCCATTGCCCTCATTAATTAGCTTCAGCAGGGCTGAGCTTATGGATCTCCAGCAACAGTACCCTGCTCAGTGTGCAGGAGTTGACTGCTGGTGATGAAGATGTAAGGTCACTTGAAGAACATGTTTATGATTACGGAGAGTTTCCAGCACTGGGCTTTTGTGGTTAACTGTAATAAAGGGTCCTTGTCTACCTGGGCTCTGGAAGTTCTGCTATTCCCTCAAGTAACATTTTTGTCCATCTGCTGATCTCTAAAAAACCAGCCAATTCCTTGGTGTCCTTCCTGTAGAAACCCTCAGGTTTTCTAAAGGCAAAAGAAACATTGTGCAGTGTAAGGAAGTCCCATGTTTATAGTAATGCTATGCTATACAGGAGCTGGAAATTATTTACCTCATGAATTACTTGTCCCTTATCAGACATACATTTTGGATTATACTATCTACACTGGCTAAAGTAAGGCTAATTAACAGACTTGGCAATTAGAATTACAGAGTTGTCATGGAACAACCCAACAGACCCCTTAATATTGTTGCTCTTATGATAAAATAAGTTTTATTTTACACTGAAGCTACAGATACAAATCTGTATATACAACTTCAATGAAAGAATGTGGGCTTTTCCAGTGAAATGTCTTAAATTCTGTAACAAGAAAAGGAGAGAATTCACTGGAAACATGCAGAAGTTTTAAAGAAAAAAAGATTCCTAAATGGAAATGGTTGAAGCAGGGTAACAGACATGAAACCAGCTTTCAGGTTTTGTCATTTTTAGTGGGGAAATGGATAACAGCAAGAAATAGCTTGGTTCTAGAGAAGTGGACTTTCAAAGACATTGGACCTGAGCATTCAAACTCTTCTTGATGATGCACTTTTCTTCTGTTGTACAATCCTCATGGGTGAAAGATCAGTGGATATGTATCCTTACAGTTCACCTGTATGTGAAAAGATAAGTATTCATACAGACACTGCGTCCTCAGGACTCAGCCCTTGTTTTTCCATTTCTTTTTTATGGTTTGTGCATAATTTCAGAAGATGTGCATAAATCTAATCCTCATTGATCACAGTGGGAGCTTTATGCTTGTGAAACTGATGCCTGCTAAGAAAATGATGGCTAGACAATATATCAGTTCATGTAAGTCTTTGCTAAAATAGCACCAGTCTCCTCTCTTGCTGATGTGTTGTTGAGCTGTTGGAGGTCAAGACCAGAATGAGAACGTTTTCTCTGTCTCTGCTGTTCTTTGCCATGTCATCTCGAGAAAGCTCTAGCCTCCTGTATTCTTCCATTTCCCATCTGTGAAATGGAAACAAAAAACTTCCTCCTACTGTGACTGAGCTGCTGTTTGAAGTTTTTTTTAGAAATACTTTAGGCATCAGAGTTAAGTGGCCAGTACCAGTAAGAGATCATGGGACCAGTGTCATGTTAAAGGTACTATTCTGCTTAAAATGTCTCTATGAAAATCCCATGCTAAATCATGGTATTTGACGTTAATTTTCTGGGGAAAAAATGAATTGACCTTGTTTCTCAATGTCTGTCAGATGATGTTCTGTGGAACTGTGTCTACCCATCTGTGAAAGAACCTGAAAGATAAATCAGATCTGTTTTGTCATTCTAAAAATATTCCCCTACATTGATATGTTTTGAATTCCTGTTTCCTCTACAGGAACCTCTTTTGTGCCTCTTGTACATGGTGTCTGTGTGTAAAGGTGTGCTAGGAAGTTAAACCTTTTATTTTCTGTCATTTTCTGATGTAGAAATGTTACTGATCAAAATTGCTAGCAAAAAAACCCCCAAAAAACCACTCAAAACAAAAAACAACAAACAAAACCCCCTCTCACAAGCAAACAAAAACCAAACAAACAAAAAAATTGTTCTGTGGCAAGTTGCATAAAAAGACCTTACCAAAGTCTAAAGTGATTATGGGTTAAAAACAGTGGGTGCTGCCCACAGTACGATGAGGCTTCTAGGGTGAGCAGACAAACAGATGTATGATGAGAGAATCTGAGATGGGTTTTGAAAGCTGACTGTGAAAATGAAAATGAGAAATGCCAAATAATTTCTGAAGAAAAATGTAATAGGTATATTGTTACTATGTTGATTTTACTTTTGAAAAACAGTTTATTTCTGAAGTTATATCAAGTCTCTTTGTTTTCCTAGCTGTATAACAAAATGTAAGACAAAATATTTATTTTTGCATTTTCATAAAAATGGTAGTAGGCCTGTGAAAGGAAGCTGTAGTATTTTATTCTGAATTATTTATATCAATAAATTTATGTTGTCAAGAGAAGTGTTGTACAAAAGTTTTACAGAAGTAATTATTGAAGAATTTTTGACCTTTAAAATCTGTCTATAGATCTTTGTTTCTACAGCTAAAAAACAAACCACAACTTACTGATTTATAGATAATTTTCATTTAAATGATTTGATATTTATTTCTTGAATTGCAATAATTGTTGCAACAGTAATTTAGAATGATTCCTAATTAATTTGCTATGTAGAAAGAACCTGGTTTTCAAGGTGATGAGCTTCATAGGAAGCTTTGCTTCATAGCAATAACATGGCAATTTCATTTCTGAGTCCTACTAGTCAAGGGCCTCACCCTTGACTGAAAGTTACACAAATTATGTCATCAGTAGTTTTACAACAAGCTATTCATTCTGGAATGGTCTCTCCTTTCTAGAGGTCCCTTTGTGTAGGTCACTACTCTTGCAATTATTTAACTTCTGAAGGAATATAGTAACAAAAATTGAGAAATACATGTTTGTATGCAATCCACATGTAATACTGCTAATCAGTTGTGGTGTGAAGCACTGGCTGTTACAACAAAATCAAAGAACATTTAATCATAAACTACTTTCATCTTACCTGCTTTACTTGGTCTTGAGGAGTTCTTTTATTCTTGTTGGTATAACAGAAGCTATCTTCTGTTTTCTGCATCCTTATTTCTGTTCTCAGACAACCACATCACTATGGCTTCCATATTTCTCTACAGTTTTTTCGAGTGAGCATGCCTTGTCTAATGCAAATACAGGGAATCTTGAAACTTGAGAAGTGCTGAACCAACTCCGCATGTGTTCGTATGTGCCTGTTTGGCAAATCTGGCACTACCAGAAAGTGTCAGACTTTTTCTGCATGTGCTGTGTTTGAGATTGCATATGCTATTAAATATCCATGGGTTTTTGTTTGTTTTGTTTGTTTCATTTTGTTTTTTTTTTTTCACTTGGTTGGAGCATACCAGTTGGAACTGTTGCAGGGAATCAACAAGATTTTTCTGTTTGAATAGTAAAATTTATAGAACTTAAGTGTTTGGCCATGGAAAACCACAGCTTCTTCATGGTCATAAATCTGCACAATGATTTAGGGAGGGAATCCTTGGATATCTCTGTCATAGCTGCTGTAGAAGACAACAAAGGGAGGAAGAGACTGGGCCTAAGCACTTCTTCATCCAACAAGAAGAATTTATTCTACACAAATTCTGCACTACCTAGTTATTTATGCATAACCAGGGATACTGGATGTCTAGGCTCCAGACAAGTATAAAGTCTTTAATTTCTACCTGGAAAAAAATGAAGACTTCTCTGTGCAAACAGTATCTCTGATAATGTAGATTTGTCATTGCTGCTGTGGAGTATGCCAGGAAAGAAAGAACCTGTCCAAGTCTTTTCAAGTCCTGCAAGGAGTTTGTGATGCTATGAGATAAAGAAAAAAAAAAAAAAAAAAAAGACCTTTTGACTTTTACATTGCATTTGATCTGGAAGCTATTGAAGAAATAGCATTGTGTGTTCCCATATTTATCCTTGAATCACTATTCTGACTGTAGCAGCACTTAAAGTAATTGGCCAACTTAAATTAAGCATGGATTTTTGTCATTTTTTATTTTTTTTTTTTTAGCAATGCATCACAGTGGATAACACTAAATGTAATTAAAGAAAGTCAACTTCATTTCAAATTATTACTTATAAATTAATTTTAGTACTTTGACTTTTAACATATCTGAGTAGGCGTGCTAATTTAAGACTTATCCTGCTCTAACCTCCCCATAATTCCTAGCAGGGCATGGGAACAGTGGACAGAAGTTGTTTCCCATAAAAGCAATTCATTAAATACTTCCAGGGCAATGCCTGTTATCATATAAAATGACCTTAAAGTTATGGTACAGCCTTTGTTCTGAATAAATGCTATCATACACTACCTGGAAGTTTGATGGTAGCAGAAACAAATCAGAGACCTTTGGACAAAAAACTTAGGCAGTTTCATGCAACTTGTCCCTCTTGTAAATTTGAGGTAGGACAAGAACATAATTTTGACCTCTTAAATAGTTTGAAAAATGTTTTGCAAAGAGAGGATGCAATTTCTTTTGAAAAACTCCAAATGATGTGGAGTATCTCTTTCAAAATGGAAGGCTTGCACTCTTTATTCAAAACAGTTATTTCAAAGAACTTATGAAGTGTATATTTGGGACCTTCTTGCAGAAAACTAAACTATAGACTTTATTAGAGGTACTTTTTCAATAGGTTTTCTGTTTAGTCATCTGGTCAAAAGTGATTATTAATCTATTCCTGCGAGCACTCACTGTGCATTTTTTACTGTTTCTTTTTCAACTAATTTTAATGTTTTGGTGAACAGTCTCCAGGCTCAGTTTTGCAGAAACTAGTGGCTAACTTTACTCTATTTTTTCCCTTTTTATAGTCTGAAACAGAGAAATGTTTCATAATGCAGCACACACTGTTGAAAGGAAGTGCAAAGTTCACCAGCCTGGAACTACAGGGTGCAAATTAATTCATTTTGATCAGAGAGGTCTTTGAAAATTGTGGATGTCATCTGAAGAAGGTCCTAAGTTCTTGGACTTTCTTTCCCTGACTGATGGTATTTTGAATCTTGACTTTTCAAGCCATGGCATAAGGCTAAACTCTTTGTCCTGGCATGTGAAAATGCTAAAATAAAATTAAATGCAAGGATGATTTGATGTACTTGAGCAGGGAATCTGAGGAAGTAATTCTAGAAGGGAGCCTGTCTCTTTAGTTCACACTTGTTAGAGAGTGAGTGATTTTACATTTATTTAGAAATTGTTCGATATGTGCATAGCTGAAAATTGTAGAACAGAACTGAACAGTTTGTCCTGGAGAATGTATGTAGGACTGCAGGCAGTAGCACCACTCTGCCAAGAAAACATAGTGAAGTATCTCAATATGCAATGAACTTTGGTGAATAGGTTCCCAGTCTCTATTGTCTTTCATGAGAAGTGACGGGGGAAAGAATTCATATATATGTGTAGGTGACTATATGCACATATGTTTATGTGTGGATTTCAACGAAAGTGCTTAAAAGGTGAGTCTATATTTCTATTTCTGTATATGCTTATGTGTAAATATATACAACTGTTCATATGTGGACTCAAGAAAGCATATTCCTGCTGCTCCTTTCTTACCTTTACCCAGTCTCACTTAGTAGTCTTTCTGATATCACTTTGGAAGTCCTTCATTCCTGGATGGAAATGAGCTTTATTTTGTTTTACCCACTTAAGAGTTGATGTGGCTTCCATCACTGCTTTATGTCTTCCTTAACCAAAGACAGAAATTTCATTCCTTCTCCTTATCCTACATGTTTTATTTATGTTTTTTTGTTTGGTTTTTAAAAGTTTGCAGTTGTTTTGAGGCTCTCCTGGCTTTCTTCAGCATTCTTTCTGGGGCTAATGCTTTGCCCATGACTGTTCCTTTTCTCTGATTGGTGATAAATAGTGAATGAATGTACTCTGAAAAATTCTTTTTGTTTCTCTTGTTAAGCATGGTGGCTGAGTATATTGGGGAAGAGATAACATTATTAGTCATTGTTTTCATGGAGAAAATAATCTTGAGTACCACAATGAATGCAAAACTCCTGATATCTTTTTAGAATAAAAGTATGGTAGGGAATGTAATTTTTATAGAGTCCTGAGGGTTCAAGTGATTTTCTACATATTGTGTGGTTACCAATACATATGTGCTGTTACCACTCCTGCACAGTGTTAAATATGCTTGTGGTATATTCATATATTTGTAAATTAGTGGATTACTGTATTTGTGTATATATAATGTAGCAAAATTATTAGATAGGACCAGCCTTTTGTTCCACACCTGGAAATTGGAAAATCTAGTCTATTCAATTCAAGATTACACTTAAATTTAAAGTCACTTTAAAATTTTTTAGTTATTACTCTTTTTTTTTTTTTGTTTGTTTGTTTTTTGTTTTTGTCTGAAAAGACAAGTTAACACTCTATTCTGGAATATAAAATAAGTAAAATAAGTATTATTCATACTGTGAGTTGAAATAAATTTAATGGTCATTCTCCTACCTCTCATTGAAATGCAAGATAATGTTTTGTAACAACAAGCAGGAAAGCAAGACACTTTTCTTCTTTTCCTTAGCTAAAAAAGAAAGAGCAATTATCAAGAAGGGTAAGCTTGATTTTCAGGTGGAGATGAATGCAAACAGACAAGAAAATTGTAGTAAAAGAAGAAATATGAATTCTGGTCAGTGAAATGCTCTTGAGATTCATACTATACAAGCTCCCTCTCTACAGGAATTAGCTGGTGTGCCTAGCGAGATTTCCTCAACGATACAGATATCAAAGTACTTGGAGTTCCCTGTGCTCAGAGTAGAACCCCAAGTTGTACACTTAGTACTGGAGCTATCTGTGTTATACAATACCTTTATGACTTTACATTAAGCTATCCATTTAGTGAGGTTCTTTTATCGTAGCACCTGAGCATTTTAGAATTTAGTGCATCATCCTAAAAGATAAAGTAGCTGTGCTTATTCCATTGGATAAAAATTGCAGAGACATCAGAAGTGCTGGACCACTAAGATATTTGTGTGGCTATAACCTTGTGTGATTATAAACAAAGCATCTTACTTTGATTTAGGTAAACTTCTGAAACTTGTCAATGTTTAGCTAGCTTTTTACAGCTATACAAGGTTCCCTTCCTGGCCAAAGGCATTTCTCTTCCTTGAACTGTGCTGTGCAGGCTTTTTCACCTTCTGCATTTACTTTGAAGTATATTTGATGTTTAGGTCTGTTGCTTTGGGGATTATTTTAAGAGTTACTGCAATAATTTTAGAAGTAAGCACATCATTGAACTGAAGACTCAGATAAAAAGTGGACAGAAAAATAAAAGGCTTCATGGTTTGGATCATTCAGAGTGAGAGCCCAATAGGAATTTAATCTGGATGTCTAAGTTCCATTGGAGAGTGATTTCATATTCATCATGTCATTACAGCATTTGTTTAAATGGAAATAATGCATTATTTTTTGTGTACAAATTAAATAAATAGGATTAGTCTCATTAATGTGTAATACTGAGTCCTATGCACTGGGTATTTTGTTTTCATATCTCTTGCTTTAGTAATCAAGAACTAAATAGGCTGTTTGTTACAAAAATATATGGGAGAATTGTGGGAAGGCTTTAAGAAAGAGGCAAAAAATGGATTGAGGAGATCCTTCAATAATTTAATTGATGATTCCTTGTGACACAAAAGCTCTGAAAGGAAACACAGCTACTCTAACACTATTTGGAGGCAGTAGTTACTTCACTGGTTTGGAAGGGCTTATGGGGTCAGGAACTATTTGACAGTCCCTGTTTCCCAGAAGTCCATATCATCTATCAGTAAGAATTGAACCTTTGGCTGGATAAACCTTTGGCTGTTGCACAGCAGAAGAGGAAGGGAAATTGGCATAGTGATTCAGCTCAGGTATATACTAATGACTGGCCTGAGTTTAATTTCCAAGGTGACCATTATTTTTTCTGGTCTGCTTCTGGCCACCATTTGCTTATATCATCAACAAAATATCTTTCTGGCAAGGCACTCATGCAGAGTGAGGAAAATAAAGAATTTACGCATGGAAGAATAGTCTTTATGTTTATGCCAAAAGATCAAGAAATATTCAGTACCTGAAATACAAAGACCCCTTCCTTCTATAACAGACCAAAATCCAGCTATCTCATTCATAGAATCATAGAATTATGTAATCATAGAATGGTTTAGGTTGGAAGAGACCTTAAAGATCATCCAGTTCCAACCCCCCCACCATAGGCAGGGACACTCCCACTAGATCAGGTCTCTCAAGACCTCATCCAGCCTGGCCTTGAACACATCCAGGGAGGGAGCAGCCACAACCCCCCTGGGCAACCTGTTCCAGTGCCTCACCACCCTCACTGTGAAGAACTTTTTCCTAACATCCAGTTTAAATCTCCCCTCCACCAGCTTTAACCCATTCCCCCTCATTCTGTCATTACAAGACCTTGTGAACAGTCCCTCCCCAGCCTTCCTGTAGGCCTCCTTCAGATACTGGAAAGTTACTATAAGGTCTCCTCAGAGCCTTCTCTTCTCCAGGCTGAAAAGCCCCAACTCTCTCAGCCTGTCCTCATAGCAGAGGTGCTCCATCTCTCTGATCATCTTCATGGCCCTCCTCTGGACTCTCTCCAGCAGTTCCATGTCCTTCCTGTGCTGGGGGCTCCAGAACTGCACAAAGTACTCCAGGTGGGGTCTGACGAGAGCAGAGTAAAAGGGGAGAATCACCTCCCTTGCCCTGCTGGTAATGCCTCTCTTAATGCAGCCCAGGACACAGTTGCTGTCTGAGCCGCGTGTGCACACTGCAGGCTCATGTTGAGCTTCTCATCCACCCAGACCCCCAGGTCCTTTTCCTCAGAGCTGCTTTCCAGCCACTCACCACCCAGCCTGTATTTGTGCTTGGGATTGCAGCGACCCAGGTGCAGGACCTTACACTTGGCCTTGTTGAATTTCATGAGGTTAGCCTGGGCCCACCTCTCCAGCCTGTCCAGGTCCCTCTGGATGGATCCCTGCCCTCCAGCAAGTCAACTGTGCCACACAGCTTGGTGTCATCTGCAAACTTGCTGAGGGTGCACTCGATTCCTCTGTCCATGTCACTGACAAAGATGTTAAACAGCACTGGTCCCAGCACTGACCCCTGAGGGATGCCACTTGTCACTGGTCTCCAGGTGGACATTGTGCCGTTGATCACCACTCTCTGCGTGCGACCATCCAGCCAATTCCTTATCCAGCGAGTTGTCCACCCATCAAGTCCATGTTTTTCCAGTTTGGTGACCAGGGTGTCATGTGGGACAGAGTCAAAGGCCTTACTCAGGTCCAGGTAGATGACATCAGTTGCCCTTCCCTTGTCCACTGCTGCTGTGTCTTCATCATAGAAAGCCACCAAATTTGTTAGGCATGATTTGCCCTTGGTGAAGCCATGCTGGTTGCCGTAAGACACCTCTGCTTTGTTTTCTGTCTGTCACAGCAGAGCCTTGAGGAGGATCTGCTCCATGATCTTGCCAGACAGAGGTGAGGCTGACTGGTCTGTAGTTCCCAGGGTCGTCCTTTTTTCCCTTTTTGAAGATAGGTATTATATTTGCCTTTTTCCAGTCAGCAGGAACTTCACTAGTCTGCCATGACCTTTCAAATACAATGGACAACGGTTTGGCAACTTCATCTGCCAGTTCCCTCAGGACCCGTGGGTGGATCTCGTCAGGCCCCATGGACTTGTACACGTTCAGTTTCCTTAGGTGCTCACGAACATGATCTTCAATCACAGTGGGCAGGTCTTCACTTCCCCAGTCCATACTTTTGTTCTCTGGAATTTGGACATCGTGGCTGGAGCACTTGCTGCTGAAGACTGAGGCAAAGAAGTCATTGAGCACCTCAGCCTTATCTATGTCCCCTGTCGCCAGCTCTCCATTCATCCTAATGCAACTCCTCAGTGCTTTTGAAGGTCATTTTGCTTTGGAAAGTAATTTTGCTTTGGCCCACTGATATGAATATTTGACAATGCCATTAACAGGAATTAAGATATATCTTGTCTTTCAAAAGTCATATAATAACACGAAGGGACCTTTATTAAGAAATGAATAATCCACTAACTAGAATCAACACTTCTCTGCGATCACCTTTATGTTTCAAATGTCAGAATCTTTACAGGAAGGAACTATCTTTCTTCCATTTACTTTTGTCAGTAGGAATACAAGTCCCCCCACTATGCAAGAATAATTAAGGTCAAATTCTGGTATTGTATTCATAAGTCAGCACAGCCTGAGCACCAACACCTAACTGGATACCCCACCAGGCACTTGTGGTGTAATGGAAAACCTGTTGACTGAAGCAGCAGCAGCATGCTTTAATTTTGAGTGAAGGTCTTCCCTGTTCTGCATTAATGATGCTGTGTTATTATTACCTTGTATGAAAAAATATATAAACTCATAAAATTTTATTAAAAAAAATAGTTTGGGCTGCAGGTATTTGACTCCAAATGACAGTTCTGGTGCCCAAAATGCTCTCTCCCTTTAACAAGTAATATATGGGGGTGTATTATTTCTGCTGTACAAAGTAGTGTCTGTGGGAGTGTTTGTGGTGGTTTATATATTTTATTCTCTCCCATCTTCTGTAGCCTGGAGAAGCTTTAATTAAGTGAAACAATATATTATGGTATTAAAACAGGAATAACAAGGGCAGCTTTGAAGTGGGAAGGGTGGAAGGAAAAAAAGAGGAATACTTTAAGTGTTGGATTATTGGCCAGTTAGTGGCGTCGACTGAATACTGGTGATGTATTTCAGTTTTGTTTCTCTCAATTTCTACTTAAACTATTGAGAAGGGAGAAGATTCTAAGTCAAGTTAGCAGAAGTGATTGGAACTTCAGAGACAAGTGAGTTTGGCAAGTGAAACTACCCTCACAGTAACCACAGGATGGCTGCAGGGAGATGTTACATTGGTGTGATGGCAATAATGTCACTAGGGGTTGGAAGTGTTTTTTTGAGGAATCTCAGACCATTCTAATCTTGTTTGAATTGCTATAATTTACCCAGTTCACTTTGGATCTGGTTTAGTAATCTTTACTGTGCAGACAGAAAATCAGTTAATTAGCAATATTAAGAACTCTTGAGTGCTTTTTGTTGTTCTGTCAGAAATCAGTAAGACATCTAGAACCTCTTCAGACATTTGCATCAGAAAATCTTTTGGTGGTATATAACACAATCTGAATGGAAAAAATTGCTGTTAGACTTTATTGAAATGGGGGAAAAACTATTAAATTAGCAGGAAGATTGGACTGCTTCCTTTTATGGGCTTAGCTCATGTAGTGAAGGTGATGAAGGGCTTAATTTCATGTACTCAGCAATTTCACTGCAGTATATTTTAAAAAAAGAGGTGTAAAATTTAACTAAAAACTTAATTTTGGGGAGAGGAAAAGGAATTTCTTCTAGACAGGACTACATTAATGTTTAAAAATCTGGATCGAGTTCATGTAAATAATAAAGATGAGAACTTTATGACTACCTTTTCCCCCCTCTAGCTATGCAAGAACTGATGTACCAATGTAACTTGAAATGAGTAAAATATCTTCTTGAGAGCTAGATACCAGTAAGTAATCACAGGAAAAGAACTGGAGAATTTATAGCTTAGCTAAAATATTCAGACTAAATCCTGAGTTTGAATCCTGCTGCAGAAAGATCTTCCTGATGTGAGGAAACACCTGCATGAGGTGCATGCCAGGAGGTCCACGAAACAGTATTGTCTCCTCTCCTGTAAAATGCATGCATGTGCCAGCTGCTCTATCTGTAGGCTGAAGAGAGGGACCGTAAAGGGTAAATATAACCTCAAACTGAAACAGATGTAACTGTTTGCAGAATGGACTGTCTACACAGATACAAGGACTGAATGGTTCAGTTTGTGTTGAATTTTACTTGGCTCCTGGATAAAGTATGGCATGTCTCATTACACACACTAAGTGTGAGATAATCTGTCAGTCTGCTTGTGTTCTGAATAATGCTGATCTTGTTGACCAATTTTAAATCAACCCAATTTGACAGAAGTCTCAATCCTTTTCTATACATTTGGAAAAAAATAGGCGATCAATACAAGAGAGTGCTCCAAATTCTGACTTGAAACAGGTTTTCTGTGTACATAAGTAGAAGCTGTTGCACAGCAAAGTATCAATCCAGCAGCAGCAGGTCCTTTGTTGGGTTCGACATCAGGAATTCCCAAAAGAAAAGGGTCTTATAGAAGATTCAAGGGTACTATAGTAAGACATTGCTGAACACGAGATAATCCAAACATCAGACATAAAGTCACAGGACTCATCACTGCCCTTGCTCAGGAAAGGATTTGTTTCTGATGTTCCAGTTTTTAATCCCTTTTGTGTGTTAATTAACCTTCTGTCTTTTTTCGTATTGCATAATGGTTTAGGATGGGGTAAAGCATCTCCAAAAGAGTTCTAAACCCCTCAGTCTACAGTACTCACTGTGCTGTTGTAAGGTCTCTAAAAAAAAAAATAAAAATTTGGTCGTTATTATTGCAACATCTACCTTGCTCTTGTTCACTTTAAAAAATTCCTCTGAAGGTGGCCTTTTCCTCTGCTTGGGAGTTCATAAAACTTATTCCTCTGTGCACTGCAGCCATTAATCACTTTGTAGATCAGGGCTGTTTAGAATAGTGGAGGGGATCTTAATGTTTCCAAATATCTGAAGTGTGGGTGTCAAGAAGAAGGGGCCAGTCTCTTTTCGCTGGTGCTCTGTGACATGACAAGAAGCAACAGACACAAAATGCAACACAGGAAGTTCCATCCCAACATGAGGAAAACACTTTTCACTATGAGGGTGAACAGGCTGCCCACAGAGGTTGTGGAGTTTCTTTCTCTGGAGACTTTTGAAATCTGCCCGGACCTGTTCCTGTGGGGGCCTGGCCTAGGTGATCCTGCGGCTGGCAGTGCCATCTGAGTAAATGAAAAATCCTTACAAAACTAATAATCATGAGGGGTGGGAGGAATGTTTGAAAAGCTCTGACCTTTTGCTGGAGAAGAGTGCATTTTCATTTCAGGTTTTTAATATTAATGTACGAGGAAAGATTTCCCTTGCTATCCAGCAAAACAATAGCTAATTAGACTTTTGTTTCTTAATAACGATGAAAGCTTGACTGTTAGAACATCAGGAGAACCATCTAGGGATTCTGAATGGTTGTTTAGAAAACAAAAAGCCTTCTTGAATTGCCTCTCATTTGTGGTGACTGCTGTTTTTAAGTATTGCTCCAGAAGAAACTATAAGGGACATTCTTGTTTTGTCATGCATTGGTAAGAAAATCAGAATGTAAGATTACCTATCAGCTTTGTACGTAAATGTGAGTGATTTTTGGGTATGTTTAGATCAATGCCTTCCCAAATGCTTTTATTTATTCACCTAACTGGGGAAAAAAACCAAACCAAAATGCAATGTCCCTTGGTTGAAATGCTGCTGTGAGAAACTGATATTGATTTTTCACTTTAGCAAAACATGCTAACAAAAATCAGCAGCTTTTTTTTTTTTTTTCCTTAATAATGGTTTAAAGACTGGAAATTGGCAAGCAAAGGAGACCTATGGGAAAATATGCAAATAGCTTTGTTTCCCCATATGTTATGGGTGGGAGGATGGCTGCTTTTTTAAAAGCTACTTCTTTGTGCTAAGATGTTTTGCTAGAGGACAATATCCTCTTTTTTTTTTTTTTTTTTTTTAATTAAAAAATTTTTCAGTTGCTCTTGANTAATTAAAAAGGAGAGACTGATGATAATGACCTGAAATATTTTTAAAATTTAGTGTTTATTACTGTTAATTATTGTGGTAATCACATGGCAATATGTGACATTAATTCCTAATTTATTTATTTGCAACATGGAAACACATCCACAAGCAAACTTTTAGTATGAAAATTGTGTGTAGAAGGTAGCCATGTTGTCAGACACCAGAATCTCCATACAGCCTGTTTTATTGTGGAGTGTCTTTTAGAGAAATTGATTTGTTTATATGAAATGACTTATGTTAAAGCAAAATGAAACCAAAATAGTCCTTAAACTTAAAAGACCACAGAAAATGGCAAGATGCTTTGAAATTTATTTCATTTCTAAAAAGAAGTTTTTTGGGGGGTCGATGCAGGGGGACGACCAAGTTTCATTGGCTTTTAATGTTGTCAAAGTGTTTGGTCCAGTGACTATTCTGCCTTTTGACTATGTTTTTACTAAGACCTTTTTAAAAAATATGACAAAACTTAATATTCTGGAATCTGAGGAAATCTTCTGTATTTCAGTTTAATGTCTCAAGAAACTACAGATTCTCAAGGAGAATAATTTATATATACTCCTACCAACCATGTTTGCAGGTACATGTCCTAATCCTGACCCAAATTAGTCATTAATGCACCTTGTTGTTATTAATCACAGTATTTTTCACTTGGCCTTCATCAACCAGGTCTACATACATGACCCATAACCTTCTGGTTATCACATGGGTTGCAGCAGCACTAAATCTAATCATAAAATCAGTCAGGATTGGAAGGGACCACAAGGACCATCTAGTTCCAAACCCCCTGCCATGGGCAGATACACCCTAGCCTAGATCAGGCTAGACAGATCTTCATCCATCCTGGCCTTAAACACCTCCAGGGATGTGGCCCCAACCACCCCCTTGGGCATCCCCATTCCAGGGCCTCACCACTCTCTCATGTCCAGTCTGAATCTCCCCACCTTCATCTCCATTCCTCTTAGTCCTGTCACTGCCTAATAACCTAAAAAGTCCCTCCCCAGCTTTTTTTGTAGGCCCCCTTCAGATACTGGAAGGCCACAATAAGGTCACCTTGAAGTTTCCTCTTCTCCAAACTGAACAGCCCCAACTCTTTCAGTCTGTCCTCATAGGAGAGGTGCTCCAGCCCTCTGATCATCCTCATGGCCCTTCTCTGGACATGCTCCAGCATATCCACATCCCTCTTGTAATAGGGGCTCCAGAACTGGACACAGTACTCCAGGTGGGGTCTTACCAGAGTGGAATAGAGGGGGAGAATCATCTCCCTTGACCTGCTGGCCACACTTCTCCTGATGCAGCCCAGGATCTGGTTGGCTTTCTGGGCTGCAAGTGCACACTGCTGGCTCATGTTGAGCTTCTCGTCCAGCAGCACCCCCTCTCCTCAGGGCTGCTCTCCAGCCAGTCACTGCCCAACCTGTATTTGTGCTTGGGACCCAGACGCATGACCTTGCACTTGGTCTTGTTGAACCTTCTGAGGTTGGCTTGTGCCCACCTCTCCAGCCCGTCCAAATCCCTCTGGATGCTGTCCCTGCCCTCTAGCGTGTCTGCTGCACCACACAGCTTGGTGTCATCAGCAAACTTGCTGAGGGTGTACTCAATGCCTTTGTCCATGTCACCTACAAAGATGTGAACAAGACTGGTCCCAGGACTGATCCCTGAGGGACTCCGCTTGTCACTGGTCTCCATTTGGACATGGACCCACTGACAGCCACTCTTTGGGTGCGGCCATCAAGCCAGTTCTTTATCCATCTGGTGGTCCACCCATCAAACCCATGTTTCACCAGCTTGGAGACCAGGATGTGGTGTGTGATAGTGTCAAAGGCTTTGCTCAGGTCCAGATAAATGACATCAGTTACTCACCCCTCATCTATTAATGTTGTGACCTGTGCATAGAAGGCCACCAGGTTTGTCAAGCAGGATCTTCCCTTGGTGAAGCCATGCTGATTGTGCCTAATCGCCTCTTCACTATTCTCCTGTCTCAGTAGTGCCTCCAGGAGAATATGCTCCATGGTCTTACCAGGCACAGAGGTGAGTCTGACTGGCCTGTAGTTCCCCAGCTCCTCCTTTCTACCCTCTTTGAAAATGGGAAATATGTTTCCCCTTTTCCAGTCAGTGGGGATGCCAAGACCAAGCAAAGTTCGCATCTTTCTGACTTTCCCACAGCTTTTCTGTCACTGTGATATGATCAAAATGTTTGGATTTCAGGTCATATTGTTTTTTCAAAGCAATATTTATCACAAGAGTAGTTGATGGCTATGGTTGATTAAGTCCGGGCTTCTTATTAAAACACTAGGAGCAGAATTCAACCTAAATCAAACTGCTCATGCACTTTAAAGAAACTTCTTGTGAATTCTTACTCTTAGAGAAAAGATGGTATGACCCTACCTTATCCATTTTTAAAAAGAAACTCTGATTATTACTTCATAATAGGAGTTGTATTTGTTAGCATTCCTGTTGGAGAAGGATCTTCCTTCTCTCTTTGACACTTTGACCCAAAGTGTTTAACAAGGCAAGGGATTATTGAACCAAAGTTTGGTTTTCTTTCCAAAGCAGAAGCTTCAGGAGGGGCCTCGCTGGCAGTTTTGTTCTCCTTATTTCAAGGATAAGGAAGTAAGATCACTATTTATTAAGTCTGAAGTGTCTTCTGTGTTCATTTGTGGTTCATCTGACAGCCATGCACTTTGCAGTTAGTGTGTCTATTTAAGGTAGAGTCTTTGTCTCTGTACTTGCTTCGCCCTGCAGTGGGGAAATGGAGTCGTGCCTATTACCAGTAATTGGTAAGAAGCCATAACTACTGTCACACTCTATAGTGAAGCTTATATCTCACTTTAGTTGCTGAGGCTGCATGTCAGAGCCTTCAAAATGATCTGCCTTTCTCCCTTTGTGATCACACACTGCTTCAGAGGCTTTACTGGAATGTAAATCTTGTGCACTGTGTTACAGTTCTGCCCTCCTTTTGCTTGTGAGCATTCCCTCCTGACATGAAAAACTATTGAGTCATTTGCATAACGATTATCAAGAGGCGAATCAGGCACCAGTTGAATTCCTTTGCCTGAAGTCTCCACAATTAGGGGCAATCCTCTTTGATAGTGACTGTACTGTGACACAGCAGCTAGCAAAGCAGAGGCAGCTCTTTGAGAGAGAGCTGTTTGTTTTCCATGTCTTGTCCTTATGGCTAGCCACCTGTTGCTGAGGCTGATTGATAATGTTTAAGGATCCATTAAGACAAAGGAGAAAACTAGGATAAGCCCATATGCACACAACACCCCTGAACGTAAGTGCTTAGACTACTTCAAAGGGTGCATATTTGTGTTCATATTCATGTTCTCATATTGCATAAGTGTGTAGTACCTATATACATATATGCACACCTATACAGAACAATACACATACAATTGTGTATCCACCTGTGTAAACAAAGACCAAAGGCAGTTTGTGCTTATGGTGATGAATGGTTGTTGCCTGGAGTTTGTAATTAGAAATTAAGCTTTGAATACAGAGGTAATACAGAGAAAGCCTGTAGGAGCAGGAGTTTGGTATAATTTAGGCACATTTGAAAAGATTAATCTTTTGAGGGAAATGTTGGTTTTTGGGGTTTTTTTTTGGGAGTGTGTGCAAATCAACACAGATTTCTATGTTCTCAAAGAAGTCAGTATTATGAACTTGGAAGGTAGGGACTGAATGCATGGCATTCAGGCTTTATAGGAACATGCCTTCATAAGAACTGTGTACAGTGACTTGTGCTAGTTCCTTTCTGTGCACACAGGACAAGTATTAGTGATGTACATCTTTACAAGTGTATGTGGAAAAACACCCAACAGGAAAATCCCTGGAGATGGAGTGCTACATTTTGTTAGATCTATAAGGCTTTTAAAGTTATAACTACTTCTCTAGGTAGCCCTGGTACCTTTCTTTGCCATTTTGCTTTTCTGATGAAATTTGCTCTGTTTGGGCTGTCCTGGACAGTTAATTATTTTGGCAAGGTCAGGCTACATAGGTAATGTGATGATTTATGAACATGAAATGTTTAACAAGACTATAGAAGTGCTGTGAGCTGATCTACCTCCTATCATTTTCTTCTGTCCTTGCTTTTTCCCTTCTCTCTCTGGTATATCAAATGGAACATCTATGAACTTCGTCATACAACACAGTGTATGACAAGCTCAGTTATCAGGAGCTTATGAAAGTATGATAGCCATGATAATGCTGTCTTCACCATACAGTGTATGTAAGGAATTTCTTATGTCAGGCAATACTCGTACTAATGCATGATATGAAATGGGTCCTGTAAGGATGTCTATGTTGCCTTACTTAGCATTCATACTTAGACTTTGCTGAGAGCTTCTGAGAATTTAATCTGATAGATGGGGTGTTTGAAGTTATCTCCATCTTTATTATAATTAAAGTCACACCAGCTGATAAATATTGGAAATGATTGGCTGTAAATCCCGATGATAGTCAAGGTAAAATATGTTGTAATCTACAGGATACTAAAAGGAAATTTAACTGAAGGACTTGTGTCAAGGTCAAATTAAACTTTTCAGAGATTAACATATGTTTTATGTTAAATTGAAAGATAAAAGTTAACTGTGGTGATAAGATGCTTGAAAGTTGCAAGGTATTAAAATATTTCAGTGTATATTTAATCATACTTTGAAAGACTTTTACTCTCAATGTCCATATGTTGAGTGAGTGCTTGGGAGGCTGTGAAGAAATATTGCATCACTGTGCTGTCTTCGCTTTTAAACAGTTTTGTTTACTGCTGGGAATTAAAAAAGAAAGGAAAAGTAGATAATGCCCTTCACAGCTTTCTTTTTTTGTAATGTCACAGTTAAGGCAGTTGACAAAAGGTATACAGGCCAGCAGAGATGTAAGTGTCATGCTTCAGGATGAAGACGGCTAAGCTACTTCCAGCTCTCCAAGACATTTTGATAATTGACAATTTCTTTCTGCCAACCAGTGTGCATTAAAAAGGACAATAATTACAGAATCTTGGTCTTATGATGCTGTATTAATTTTGAGTTCTTACTGTATGCATCTTTCATTGTACTCAGACAATTTGAAGGCAAGTACTATGACTAAAGGTAATTCTGCTTCAGATAAAGCCCTTTTTCTCTAATGTCCTTGTATGCTGATGATTGAAAAGTTAATATGTTTACATAGAGATGTTTCCTGCATAGAAGTGATTATGTTTTCTTTTCAGAGCAGACTGGTTTAGATAGCAAATGTTTAATTAATCTTCCGATTTTATTCTCGTGACTGAAGATATTTTAATGGAGGGCATCTATTAGTGAAAGGGGGAAAGAAGGACAGAAGGATTGTTTGGTTAGGTGTTTTTTAAAAATTAATTTTGTTATAAAGAGGGTATCAGGATAAGAATTGTTTCATAATGCTCTGAAGGATCACTTGTTTATTAGGTTCTTGAACAACATTATTCCTGGACAGTGGGGGATGCTCCTGTCCTTTGGAGTGCAAGAGCAGTGGCACTGCTGACAGTTCTCTGCTTCATGCTGCCATGCTGGAGAAAGGCTTGGACATCAGGTGGGGCTTGATATTCCACAGTATTGGTGGGCTCCAGGAGAAGTGCTGGCAAAACCGGATGGTAGAGACCACTCTTTCATATCAGTAGTGATAATATGAGAGGGAATGGATTGAAGCTTGAGGAGGGCAGTTTTAGACTGACTATTAGGAAGAAATTCTTTACAGTGAGAGTGGTGAGACACTGGAACCGATTGCCAAAGGGTGGTCATGAATACCCCCACCCTGGAAGAGTTCAAGGCTAGAATAGATTAGAATGGCATGGAATGGAATAGGCCAGGTTGGAAGAGACCTCCAAGATCATCCAGTCCAACCTATCACCCAGACGTATCCAATGGCACTAAGTGCTCCATCCAGTCCTTTCTTGAACACCTCCAGGGATGATGACTCCACCACCTCCCTGGGCAGCCCATTGCAATGGCAAATCACTCTCTCTGTGAAGAACTTCCTCCTCATATCCAGCCTATGCCTCCCCCAGCACAACTTGAGACTGTGTCCCCTCATTTTGTTGCTGGCTGTCTGGGAGAAGAGACCAACTCCCACCTGGCTATAACCTCCCTTCAGGTAGTTGTAGACAGCAATGTGGTCACCCCTGAGCCTCCTCTTATCCAGGTTAAACAACCTCAGACCCACCCCTGAGCCTCCTCTTATCCAGGTTAAACAACCTCAGACCCTTTTCATAAGGTTTGTGCTCCAGGCCCCTCACCAGCTTCATCACCCTTCTCTGGACATATTCCAGTACCTCAATATCTCTCTTGAATTGAGGGCCCCAGAACTGGACACAGTACTCAAGATGTGGCCTGACCAGTGCCAATCACAGGGGAAGGATAACCTCCCTCGTCTGCTGGCCACACTGTTCCTGATACAGGCCAGGATGCCATTGGCTCTCCTGCCCACCTGGGCACACTGCTGGCTCATGTTCAGTTCTACTGTCCACCAGCACTTCCAGGTCCCTCTCTGCCTGGCTGCTCTCCAGCCACTCTGTGCCCAGCCTGTAGCACTGCCTGGGGTTGTTGTGGTCAAAGTGTAGAACCCTGCACCTAGCCTTGTTAAATCTCATCTCATTGGCGTCTGCCCACCCATGCAGCCTGTCAAGGTCTCTCTGCAGGGCCCTCCTACCCTCCAACAGATTGACATCTGCTCCTAACTTCTTGTCAAGTGCAAAGTTACTGATGACTCAATTCTCTTGTCCAGGTCATCAGAAAAGATATTGAACAGGATTGGGCCCAGCACTGATCCCTGGGGCACACCACTAGTGACTGGCCGCCAACTGCATGTGGCTCCATTCAACACCACTCTCTGGATCCAGCCCTCCAGCCAGTTCTTGGCCCATTTCAGAGTGAATCTGTCCAAGCTGCCAGCTTTACTAGGAGCTTGTTGTGGCAGATGGTGTCAAAGGCTTTGCTGAAGTCCAGGTAGACTACATCCACAGCCTTCCCCACATTCGGCAGGCATGTGACCTGATCATAAAAGGCAATCAGGTTGGTCAGGCAGGACCTGCCCTTCCTAAACCCATGCTTGCTGGGCCTGATCCCTTACCCATCCTGTAAGTGCTGTATAATTGCACTCAAGATGACCTGTTCCATAACCTTGCCTAGCACTGAGGTCAGGCTGACAGGTCTGTAATTTCCCAGTTCCTCCTTCTGGCCCCTTCTTGTGGATGGGCACCACATTGGCCAGGTTTCAGTCTTCAGGGACTTCTCTGGAGAGCCAGGACTGTTGATAGATGACAGAGAGTGGCTTGGCCAGCTCATTTGCCATCTCTTTCAGCACCCTAGGATGGATCTCATCTGGTCCCATGGAGGATCCAAATGCCTCAGCAGGTCCCTTACTGATTCCTCTTGGATTACAGGGAGACTATACTGGTCCCTGGTTCCATCTGCCTGTTTGGGAGGCCAGTTGTCCTGAAGACAATCTGTCCCACTATTGAAGATTGAGGCGAAGAAGGTGTTGAGCACCTCTGCCTTTTCCTCATCTTTTGTTACTCTATTTCCCTCTGCACCCAGTAAAGAGTGAAGGTTGTCCTTGCCCCTTCTTTTGCCATTAACGTATTTATAGAAACATTTTTTGTTCCCCTTTACAGCAGTGGCCAGTCTAAATTCTAAGTGGGCTTTTGTCTCTCTAATTTTTTTCCTACAAGACCTAGTGATGTCTTTTAAACCCTTCCTATGATACCTCCCCTTTTTTCCAAAGCTGATATGCCCTCTTTTTTCTCCCTAATTCCTTTAGAAGCAACTTGTTCATCCAGTCTGGTTGTCTCCCCTGTTGGCTCACCTGCCGGCACACTGGGACAGCCCATTCCTGTGGCTTCAAGAATTCTTTCTTGGAGTAGGTCCAGCCTTCCTGGACCCCTTTGTTTTTGGGCTGTTTCCCAAGGAACTTTCTGAGTTAGTTCCTTAAAGAAGTCGAAGTCTGCCCTTTGGAAGTCCAGTGTAGAGGTTTTGTTGATGCCCCTCCTGTTTTCACCATATATTTAAAAACTCTATTATTTCATGGTCACTGGACCCCAAGCAGCCTCTGACCACCACATCTCCCATCAGCCCTTCTCTGTTTGTGAACAGCAGGTCAAGCAGGGCTGCACACCTGGTATGCTTATGTAACAGCTGGGTTAAGAAGCTATCCTCTGTGCACTCTAGGAACTTTCTAGGCTGCTTTTTCTCTGCAGTGTTGAATTCCTAGCAGATGTCTGGCGAGTTGAAGTTGCCCACAAGAATGACAGCAAGAGATCTTGAGGCAGCCTCCAGCTGCTTAAAGAATAATAAATCTTCCTCTTCCTTGTTGGGTGGTCTATAACAGACTCCAACTAGGATGTCAGCCTTGTTGGCCTTCCCCCTAATCCCATAGGGACTCCACCCGATCATCCTTATTCTCTACTTCCATGAGGTCCAGTGCTTCCCTGATATACATAGCCACTCCTTCACCCCTTCTCCCTCTCCTATCTCTCCTGAAGAGTCTGTAGCCATTGATTAAAGTGCTCCAGTTGTGTGAGTAATCCCACCACGTTTCTGTGATGGCAACAACATCGTAGTTCGCCTTCTGCACCAAAGCTTCCAGCTCCTCTTGCTTATTACCCATGCTGTGTGCATTGGTGTTCATACACTCCAGCTGGGCTGCTGATTTTACTCCTGTCTCTAGCTTAACACACTAGACTTGAGCAACCTGGTCTTGTGGAAGCTGTCCCTGCCCATGGCAGGGTGATTGGAACTAGATGATCTTTAGAGTCCCTTCCAGTCCAAACCATTCTGTGAATCTATGAAAAGTGATTCTAGATCATAGTAAAAGAGGTATTTTTCCTACAGCTCTCTTCTTATCTGTCACAGGTGGTTATGAATCACATGAATTGTGTGCAAGTTGACCACGCAGACAGTTTGTTTTCAATTTCACAGTGGTAGCGATGAGATTTTGGTATTTTCATGGGAGGATTCCCTCCATCCACTAATGCTTTCTTGAAAGTGAAGGCTGATGAAAAAGTAGCTACAATGTATTTCATAACAATTGCGATCTCTGTTATTTCTGTGCTGCAGAATGCTCTAAAACCTTAGTATTTTTCTTTTATGGAAGCAGCAAATAGTTATTGCTGGAAATTCCTGTTCATCAGAAATATAGAGACACTACAGTCTTCAGACATTAGCAAGGAGCTGAAACTTTTAAAATGTTCTTTTTTATTGTAACAACAAATACCTGCTGCTAATAAACACCTGGGTCTGTTAAGTCTGCTTGATGGAAAAAAATAGCTTAGTAGCTTGTTCATGTGTTCAAAATATCTAACTTTTTTTTTTTTTAACTTATTTTTAAATTTCTGTATGGAACATTTTGAATTAATTTTGTCAGTTTATATTAAAAAAGTGGGTTTTTTTTTTTCCTTCAATATGTATTTGTTTTGTCTTTATACATAAATGTCATTCCTCCTTTGTACATGTCTTTCTGGGAAACATTTAGGAAAAAAAGGGCTAAATTAATTTTGAATGCAGATGCTTATTAGGATGTTGATCTTCCCAGAAGACCAGCAATGACCAGTGATGTTTTTAAAGCAGGCATCTTCTGTATTTTAAAATATTTATATAAATTGATAAGGAAGTAGAAAGTGTGTATTTTTATCTCTGGAATTATTTTTGTCCTGTTTTCCAGCTCGTTGACAGGCAGGCACCAGTCAGTACTTGATTTCTGTATTAAATGGGCACTTAGTGCAAATTTTACCATTTGACATCCTCTTCCTTGCTAGTTTCCTTTTTGTATTTATTGAAGAGCCCTTTTAGTACATCAGACTCTACAACCTTGTTATGTACTGCAAATTCTGTGGCACTAATAAAATGGAAATAATCAGCATTGTTGATTTCAGGGGTCTTAGTTCAGCTAGACTACAAGATCAAGTGCTTATTGATAACTTTCTCAATTTTTTAAAGTATAAATTGCTCTTCAAATTGTTATACAGAAGTATAGCATGAAGTATTAATGAAAGATGACATTAAATCTAAGCATTCTTCCCTTTCCAAAGATTTGTCAATGCNGACATTAAATCTAAGCATTCTTCCCTTTCCAAAGATTTGTCAATGCATTTCTGCCCAGTTTGTGATATTTGCTACTTAAAAATAATAAATCACATACATGTGTTTTCTTTGCCTGATTATAATCTCCCATTTGGATATTTGAATTTAAGGTGTCTGAATCAGTAATTGACTAGAAGGGGTGATTTTTAAAATTCTGTTAAATTCTGTTTTCCAATTTTTAAAAAACATTTTAAAATTAATTTTGTTCAAAAATACTCCAAGTTTTTCCATGCTTTTATAAATCCATGCCTTATAATTATTATTTTTCTTTTTTTTTCCCTAAATAAGTGTAAATCTTATTGAAGTTAGGTAATTACATAAATGTCTTATAAAAAAACATATTTGAGGATTGCTTGATGATTTATGAATACATGTGTATGAAAGTATTCTGGACAGGTTAAATCAGTGAACTGAGGTTAACAAAAGACCAAGGGCTGGCTCCTGCACTTTGGTCACAACAACCCCAAGCAATGTTACAGGCTTGGGGCACAGTGGCTGGAGAGCAGTCTAGTATTAAAGGATCTAGGGGTGTTGGTGGACAGATGGCTGAACTAGTGATAGAATGAAAGGAAATGACTTTAAGTTGTGCCAGGGGAGGTTTAGTTTGGACATAAGGAAAAACTTTACTTGAAAGAGTGGTGAGGCATTAGAAGCTGCCCAGGGACGTGGTGGAATTGCCATCTGTGCTGGTTTGAGACTAATTGGAATAATTTAATAAGAGAAATTAGATCATTTATTGTGAAAAAGAAAAGAATGATGAAATCTATAACATTCATTGGTTTGCTGAGGAGGATAAAAAGCTGAAATGTCAACAATTTTTCCCACTGTGATCTGTGATGCTACTCTTATTCACTTCCTCTTAACTCTGCTCTTATGTCTTTTCACTAATCTTGGCTAACAGAAAGCAGTGTAAGCTTTGATGGCTTTTGGTTTTGCTTTCCTGTCTGGGAAGTAGAGGGAGAAAGAGGGGCAGTTTCCTTTCTCCAGGAGGGAGCTTGGATTTCTGTATTATTTCTAATATCCATATAATTGTAAATACTTGTAAATATTGTAATATTTGTAAATACTTGTAATTACTTGTAAATTTTGCTATGCTGTAAATATAGCTTCATCTTACTTCCAAGCCATCTGAGCTAGTTTGGTAAATTCCAATAGTTCCTAGCCCACATCATCATCCCTGGAGATGTTCAAGAAGGTGTAGAAGTGGCATTCCAGGACATGGTTTAGTGGTTGTGGTATTTGAGTTATGTTTGGACTTGATCTTAAAGGTTTTTTCCCAACATTAATGATTATATGGTTCTATGCTTCTATGACTCTATGGTTTATAAGTAACATTATTTGACATGTATGTTAAACTCCTTGTTGTTTTATATTTATCAGCAACTATCGGCCTATCTACACTAATAGGTATGGCTTGTAGTCATCTGCTTTTCAGTCTTTGTTGTTAACCTGTTGTCAGTGAGATTGGTCAGCCATTGATAGTTCAGCAGTGGATTGCTTGAGAGTACTTCAATTATTACATAAACATAACATATTGCCAGACAAAGAAAGAAAGAAAGAACACCTAATATTTTCCCTCTAAAGGGTAATTTCTAAAAGGTCAGTATGTTACTGTGTTTGCTTTTGAAACCAATGTGTGTTTCTGTGTATCATCTGCCACATAATTTCAGAACAGATTTGCAAGACTGTTTTTCACCATGTCAGGTTATACCATGTTCTACTTGAAGCTGACAGTATGTAGTATTATGAGACTTAACAGCAATTCAAATTTGGTTAGAGGTAGCCTACTGTAGTTTTGTTGGGACAATTCAACAGGGCAATGAGCTGTCAAAGTGCTCTGTAGGTTGGGCTGGAAAACATATGTGCTTGTTTCTAGTTGTGTCCTCTACCAAGATATGAAAATACAGTTCTGCTTGTATCAGGTACCATTGGATTTGAAAATGGTTTGAACCTGTCTCCACTTGCCTCAGCAAAAATTATCAGGTATAGTCAGCAAAGACACAGTAATAGTATATTAACTGCAGTAATGCCTAATCCTTTTAGTATTTACCCCAATACGAAACCAACACAAAACCCAACAAAATATAGTAAACAGAGAAATATTAGAGTAAGTATGGCAGTGTTGAAAGAGTGGGCCACAGAATTACCTGTTGATGTCATCTGTGCTATAAGATATTATTGTCATATCAAAAGGGCTGTGTACTTTAAAGTCTAGAGTTCCTTACACTTGTTTAGAACTGAATTCTGAGATAAATTGTTACCTAACAGAAGGAAATATTTGATGAAAAAAAAGAAAACACTAACATAGCAACTTAATTTGTAGAATATAAGGTTGTAAGAATCCATGCAAAAGGATGGTTTCATGTCTGTGCTACCTGTTGTGTCATTTTCTACAAGCTGCGTATTTTTACCTAACTGCTTTTGAGCACTGACATTTGCCTTTGAAAGAAATGCCATGAAAAGTGAACAAAAACAGGACTGGGATTTCTCCAAATTATGTGGGACAAATACTTTCAGTAATTCAGTAGAACCTGCACGTGTTATTTCTGTAGTGAGGTAGTGGCATGCATTATGAGCTGTGGTATCTGAGAGAAACCACAAGAAATCCCGACCTTTCTCTCTGTATCTACAGATTTTCAAGCGAGACTCAAGACCTGAGTGATGAGATGACATGATGAAGTGATATTGATTTGAGGTGGTGTGACACCAATAGAATCCTTTAATTTTCATGCATAAGCATCAGTAAATTTCAAGAGAAGACAAGCAGGAAAACTTACCGTTCTGAAATAAATAGCACTATTTTTTTTTTTCTGAGGGGTATTTTGACTTGCCTTTCCATCAAAAGTTGGGGTTTCTTGTATAGCATCTGAGGCAATATGAGGGAATAACTGAAATATCTTGGCTTCTCAGAGAAGAGCCCAAAGCAGGAGGCAGAAAAAAGGAAAGCTCATCTAATTAGTGTAAAGATATAAGGAAAGGGGGAAAAAAAAAAAAAAAAGTTAAATTGCCTTTCTTGCCTACTCATTTGCTAGGGTGCAGGAGAAAATGATTTTTTTTGTGCAACGTTATTTTTTGAGAGGCCCTAGTCAAAATTATTTAATAAAAAAATGTGTTTTAACATGGTAATTGCTAGTCACTAGCTGAGACTGATTATACTGTAAAGGAGCACTCTAAAGGCCCAAGGTGAAATATATGAATCAGAAGGAAAAAGTTGTCAACCACCCAAACAGTCACCAGAATCAGAACATTTTAACACAGTAACAAGTACAATTGTGGGATAAGAAACCAGAAGCCAAAGAACTGTCAGCCTGAAAGGCAGCAACAAAGCTTACTAAGAGGAGCTACTCCTGACAAACCAGTCTCCATCTCCATCTTAATATCATGGATCAGTTGAAGACACTCTCAGAAATGAAACAAAGACAAAGAAATTAAGTGACAGTTGGACTGTGGGGTTTTTTTGGTTTGTTTTGTTCTTTAAGAGCCACTGGAAGAGCCAGTTTGAATTAAGAAGGTACTTGTAATATGTGTTTTTTCAATGCCTGAGAAAATCTCGATGTTTCTAGAAATATAGTTTGGAGCAGAATTTGGCTGTGCCACTTCTTTTGAAGGCATGTATAACTTTTTTAATATGATTAATTCAGATCCCAATAATAACAACAAGCTGATGAGGTCTAAGTGCCCTGCTTCTTAAATGCAGTTTTCTTAGGCTGATCTGACTCAGTTGCAGCATTATCAATATTTGGCTTGATCACTTTAAAGTTGGTTTCCATATATCTATGAAGGCTACAGCCCCACATTTAAGTTAAGCACAGACAACCTAAGATAAAACCAATACAGGGATCCAGCTGGTTGCTGTTGTTCACTATAACATGCATTCCCATAAGGGGAAGGCAGGTCTGCTAAGTTGGTTCTAGCCACTTTCCAACTGCCAGAATTGCTTTCTCATGATTTTGGTAATCTCAGCAGCTTTAATTGCATGAGGAAGAGACTTTTCAAAACTGTTCTCACTAACTTCAGGACTTCCAAACTAAATCCAGAAAGGCTTGAAATACGAGTGCTAAGTTGGTCCTGTGTGTTATGATAACAAAGTAGAAGCACAGATGCTCCTCCAGGCTGCTAAGTAGATGTAAAGGTGGTCTTTAATGAAGAAGTTTGGGAAGAGACCATTAAGCACTATCATGATCATCTCCTCAAGGAATGAACTTCAGCTCTCCAAGACTTATAAATTAAAGACTCAAGCTTTTAAGGTTTCAATGGGAAACATTCTTTCTGAAGTCAACGTGTGGGATGTTTTTCTTAATGCTTGATAGATGGGTTTTGTTCCACTCAGTATCCTTAGTTGAACAAAATAAGCCATTTATTTAAATTCCAGTTCAGAACTAGAATTTAAATAAATGTTTTCACATGATATTGTGGCAGTTTTTCCTCTTTATGTGTTTGTATGGGCTTTAGGGGTAGATGGATTCTTACTCAGGCCTAATCTGCAGATGATGAGAGCCCACTGCTACCCTGTTAAACATTACTAAGCCTTCAGCCAAAGCTGGAGGTGTTTGTTAGTTCTTCAAGCACTGAGTTTAGTCCTACAGTATATGAAGGAAACAACTGTTTGCCTAAGTAACTTCAATACTTTATAGAATAAAAAAGACTCTATATCCATGGTTATGTGTATGTAATATTAAAAAAAAAGAAAAGTCTTGAGGTTGAGTGCTGTAGTTTTGAGAAGCCATCATCAGAGAAATACAACTAATTTAATTCTGCTTTCATACATGTTAGATTAAATTAATTCTAAACAGCAGCAAAAGTGCCAGGATAGAAAGCAATTATTATTTTGTTTTTTCCAGAGATCTCATTGCTCATTTTATAAACTCTGAAACTTGGCAGGTTGAGGAAAATGACTTATGTTGCAGAGAACTTCATGCATCAAAACAGTCAAGAATTTACAGATGTTGTGTCACTAGAATCCGTAAGAAAGCATCATCATCTGCTTTCTGGAACTGGTAAAATATACTACAATACAACAATAGTCCAGTCTTGGAACATATATTCTTGTGTGTACCCATAATCACTTACAAATACTTTCAAAGACAAAGGAGTGAGAGGACTCAAAGAATCGAATGTTAGGGGAAAGTTGTTTGTGATTCAAGCATGCATCACCAGTGTGGAGACTAAAGCTCAGGAAAGAACACCGTCATGTTTCTTTCTTATTGTTTTAAGCCTCTTTGCACTCTCTGCTGATCTAGAAGAAGAGAAAATTACTGGCTTTTCTATCACTCTCTGTGAGGAGCTGTAAGAAGAGAAAAAAGAAAGCAATGTGCCCTGCTCATCAGAGGTATAGTTCTTTGTTTTGGTTTGATTGGCTGTTCAGTTCGCTTCTGGGTACTCCTTCATAGTGGTTATATTGAATGTGCAGAAACTCTCATTGGTCTTTTTGAATGTGGAAAAGCACAGGAACACTTATCAAATGGAAAAAGGTTGATCCTAGATAACTCTTTGTTAAACTAGTTTGAAGAATGTAGAAAGTGTGAATCAGATTGCTGGGGGTTTGTTTTTGTACAAGGCAGCGATGACATCTCATTTTAGTATAACAGATGTTTGGCTGGAGAAGACTTGAAGAATTGAAATGATGTAATGTTTTCTAGTTTTACTTTTCAGAAGAACTATGGCTGAAATACAGGTTTAACTATATCCTCTTCAGCAAACCTCGGCATGTCTTAAGCCCTGTGTAGATTTGGTTACGAAAATCTCAAAGCCTGACTTTCTACATCACCTGTGTTTTGTCTTTTCCTTTTAGCTGTCACATTAAAAAGATTATTGACAGCTCTTATTGCACACTTCTGTCCACCAGAGCTCAGAACTGTATCTTCAACTTCAAAGGTTAAATGCCAAATTTTACAGCTGTGATAACTTGGACAGAATACTAATCAACAGCAACAGGAGGTCTGTGAAGGGCTCGTTATAGTCTACTTGAGGACTTCTCATTGTGAATAGCTTTTCCATAAATAGATAATTGCCAGAGAGATATTTTCTAGTTTGCTACACTTTTCACTTCCTAGTGATACCACAGACAATTTCAAAGCTGTGTTCTTTATGGCATGTGTCATGAAAATATGGACACTGGACTAAGCTTTCAAGTGAGACATCCACAATCTGGAGCAAATAGTTTTAATCTAATAGCTGTAAAAGTTCTTGGTATTTAAAGGAGTCCTCACAGGCAAGGATCTCACAATTGTTCTTTTGCGTGGATTAACATGGCTGTGACTTTCACCTCTGCAAATGTGAGCCTTGCCCAAGCAGAAAAGCAGTAGTGTAACTTGGAGCATCATATTTCCCATCATATTAATTTCTCCTTGTAACTCTTCCTCCCCTTTGTTTTCCAAAATCTTTTTAGGTTAATCTTGTGTTAACTGCCTATTCTGGTTCATAAGCCATGTGAATCTGTATAATATCTCAATAGCCATTGGAACTGCTGTTTTATTTGTCCACTCTCTTCATGCAGTGGGAATACCTTTCTATATTCAGCCAGATTAATGTGGCAGTTTAATTTTCATGAGGATGGAAACATGTAGTGCTGACCCGCATGGCATTTTCCTTAAATCATAAAGTCAGTTTCCCGATCTTGTTAGCCATGGTAAACTTACTTCCTTTCTGATCTTTCTCTCCATTCATAAGATATTTGTCTCTCTAGCTATGGAGCTTTTTTCTTTAAAACAAAAACAAACAAATAAAATAAACCAAAACCCAAAAATAGACAGAAACAAAAACAAACTAAACACTCCAACCCCCCCAAACTCTAAGATCAGCTCTTTCTGACAATCCCTAGAATTCTCTAAATGGAAGATTCAGTGCTATAGTAATTCCCAGCATAATTATTGATAATGCTTTAGGTCACTGTAGTGGGTTTGCAGTGACCTGCCCCCCCCACCTTTTAGGACC